>BNCR01000011.1:21525217-21845746 GCA_014656515.1 Oryzias celebensis | reverse complement strand
TGGTAAATGATCAGTTATGTTGCATATCATGAGTCCACTCATATGAGTGTTTTCTATATTATTAGTAAATATATTATCAATCAGAGCAGCTCTGTGAGCAGTAATTCTGCTGGTCTTGTTACGGTTGGATAGAAACTCATATGTACATTCTACTGATAAAGTCATCTGTTGCTTTATGTTTGCTGGGGTTTATCAGATCTATATTCAGATCTCCACAAATAAAGAAGTTTTGTTGAGAGTGAAACATCTTTTCCATCCAGTCACTGAACACTTCTAGGCTTGACCCTGGTGACCTGTATATACAGCTTATAATGACATTCTTCCCTGATTCATTACAGATTCGGATTGTAAGACATTCCAGTTTCCATCCACTGCAACTGACATTTGATCAATTACTGTAAACTTCATCTTTTTCTGCACATAGATTGCAACTCCTCCTCTTTTTATTTACTCTGTTCACATAATGAAGTTCATAGTTTTCCAATTCAAAATGCCGCTGAACCAAGATTCTGATTTGGTTCTGATGTTAAAGAACGTCCAGATTCTGTAGATGATCCTTGCTGTCTCCAAAGTTAGTGTCCATGCTTCTGCTGTTAAAGTGGATGATTGACAGTCTTCCTTCAGTGTTAACAGAGTTTTTATACGTCATCTATGCTTAATATTTGCAGTTCAGTGTAACAGTGGAAAAGAACTGATCAGGGTGGATGTCATCTTGCAGGTTGTTATCATTATCACTGAATATGTTAAGGTCAGGTTGCTCACAGTTCAGATCTTTCTGAAAGTTGTGGTGACAGTTGACTGTTGAAGAAATGTGTTGTTTTTAGAAGCATGTTGTAGAGTTTGACTCGTCACCTGGAGAGTCCAGCATCTTTCACGTATCTCTAGTTTAGACTGTAGTGGGTAGAAAACTTGTCCAGCTCCTCCAGGCTCCTGATCACGATGACCTTGGCTTGCTCAGGAGAAGCGTTAAGTTTAACGTAGATTCTGCAGTCCCTTACCCAGGTGCTTTGAATCTTTCTTGCCGTTTCAGAAAGCGTGCTCTTCAGGTGATGTCAGCATTAACGCTTAATGAGATTCTCATTCATGGAAACGTTGGTTCCCTTCAGAAATCTTCCTTGCTTCAATAAAGATGTTTTGTGTTTCCGATTCACAAACCTCATGAGGATGGCAGGTCTGTCAGACCTCTCTTCTCCTTGGAAGCGGGCGCAGACCTCAATGTGGTTTGTGTCCAGAGAAATTCCTTTGGACTTTAGGAAAATCTTCCACCTGTTTTCTCCCACGGAGCTGATCCCTGCTCGTCAGAGTCGTCGCCGTTCCCTGCGGTCACTGCATGCGCATATGACCGGGATTTGATCTTCAATCCGGTGATTATCACATCATTAATCCTGGAATTCTGCTCCTGGTCATCCATTCGTTTTTCCCATGTTATCCATTCGGTTGACAGTCTGTTCATGCTGAGCTCGAGCCGTCTCCCCTCCTCCAGTCGATCAGGATCTGCTCTTGCTGGATCTTCATGGATCTTATTTCTTCCAGCAGAAAATCAAACAACTTCTTGATATCCTCCGAGTCGTCCGTCACTGGGGTTTTTTCGGGGGACGTGATCAGGAACCGTAAAGAGGAATGGTAAACACTGTCCAGCATTTGAAGGGATGAGGAAGAGGCATTCATATAAAAAGATCACCATAATCTAGCACAGATAAAAAAATTTCATTCATAAAATGTTTTTTTGCTTTAAAAGACAAACTAGAAACTGCAGCTTATTGCAATAAAAAAAACCCAACATAAGTTTTACCTTCTTTAAAATGTTTTTATTGAAAGATTTAAAAAGGAAGGAGATCACCAAAGTACTCCTGAACCACTTCAATAGCATCCCCTTCAAGTGATGTGACTACTGGGATATAATGAGTGATTTCTTTGTAAGGAAAAAAAGCGTGCATTTTGACTTTCCAGCATTAAGAACAAGTTTTAGTTGTTCTTTTTTACTTAAGTGTGTTCTGGACAGCAACATAAGCTTTGGGTAGTGTTTCTATTACCTCAGTGAGAGATAATCCACAACAATAAATCATCGCATAGAAGTGCACATTACCTTCTGAGATATTTTGACTGATGTTATTAATATAGAGAATACATAAAAGGGGTCCTAAAACTGAACCCTGCGGCACTCCTTTTTGGAATATATCTTCATGTTTAGGTGTAGGTAGTTTAAGAACCAAGCAACTGCATGTTCAATGTCCAACATTAAGTAATTTGTCTATTAAGACAGAGTGATCAACAGTATTGAAAACTTTAGGCAAGTCAATAAAAAGTGAAGCCCAGTGCAGTAAATGGTTAAGGAGCTACAACAGTTCAAATAATGTCATCATTGGAGCTAAAGCTGTGGTGTTACAGGGTTAAAAGTCAAATCCTGAGCTATAGAAGACTGGACTGCTCTCCAAATGGTAAATGGCGTTTACTTATATAGCGCTTTTCTACCTTCATTAAAGGCCCAAAGCGCTTTACAGTCACAGACCCACATTCACACAATGATGTGGCTCTGCTGCCGAACACTGGTGCCAACCTTCCATCAGAGGCAATGTGGAGTTCAGTGTTTTGCCCAAGGACACTTCAACACATGGGCGGGCAGGGCGGGAATCGAACCTGCAATCCTTCGATCATAGGCCGACTGCCCTTTCTACTGCACCACGGCCGACACAACTATTAGATTTCTTCATCCTGTTACTGGAAAGGTCAAGTTCAGTAACACCATATATGGTCATGCAGCAAAGATGTAAATTGATTAAAAATTGGCAACAAAAAAGCCCAACCCAAACCAGTGGGTCACATGACCACAAGCTCCCTCAATGAACAAAAATTCTAAAAACAGACTGCCCGATGTGAGGAAAACTTCCAATGTGTGAAACAAATAATACACCATTTTTATTTCACCACAACATTTTTAATTCAATAAAATTCAACATAACTTAAACTATACTCCAAATGATTCACATCTACAACGGAGGCAGGGGGCATTCATTCGATTGGTGAACAAGGTGATGAAGTCCATCCAATTGTCTAAATACTAACAGGCTATAATTCAAATGCTTCAAGCCTAATGAGATTGTCTTACCATCTGTGTAAACATGTTAGGGAACCAATCATTAAGCACAGTTTCTGCTGCCTTTTGCAATACACGTATCACACAGGACCAATATTGTGATGACAAGAAATTTGTGATTTATGGTGCAGGCTTGATTTTCCCTATTTAGGCATTCAGTCTTTCTTCTCATTTTAGATTCTTTGGAGAAATACGGACAATTGAGACAACTGAGTTTGGATGTCTTGTTCAAACGACGAGCAAAAATAAGGAAGAGGTGAGCACAGATGGTGTAAAATCAGACAAACGAAATAAATGAAAAGTCCTGAGTTAAAAAAAAAAAAAAACTTGGAAAATCCTAAAAGAAGAAAAAGAAGATGATGGCAGACAACACCTGCAGCATAAACACTTATTGGTATGCATGTCATTAGTTTCCTGATGTTTTTTTTTTTTTATTTAGCATTAGTTTTAGGAGAGATTTTTAAAGGTGGTCCAGATTTTAGTCTCTACTAGAGGATTCTTGGGTTGTTCTGTTGTGTTTTTGTCAGCTGCTTTATTTTAACATCTCCTGAGGAAATTGGCTCGAACACAAAGTTAACTAAATACAAGCTGTAAAAATGCTTGTAGAACAATGCAGCAGGTGTTTGGTGACCCATTATGTCTTCCTCAATGTTATGTCATAAGCTGTGTTTCCAGTACACAGACGCACAAAACTTTATCGACATTTTAGAAATCTTGAAAAAAGGGAATTTGCAATAACACTGTTTCCATTAAATTATAATAATAATATATATATAACAAGTATTTTTGAAGTATTGTCACATAAAGGGAGTGTTACGCGCGCAGCGTAACTATACCATTGATAATCTATGTAAATGAGCCAGACACAGATGCACGAGAGAAGCCTGTTCAGCAGTATTCAAAAAGAACCGTTCTAAAAAGCAGCTGCAAAACTTTTTTCTGTTTGATAACATAAGATCCATTCAAACTTCTGTCACGGCTCCAGCGCTCATCATCATCTGTCAAAGGACTCGTCTGCACAGGCCATGGAGCGGCAAGCGGAGACACTCCTCCTGCGTGAGAGCGGCGATTCTGATAAAATCTTGGTTGGTGATGTTATAGAGGAGCTGTGGTTCCAACAATTCCGGTGGACACACAACTTTTGATGAGCTGTGACCCTTTTGATCAGTATGTCCCAAAAACCACTTCCTCCAAGCACAAAAACTTAAAAAAAAAATGAGTTTTTAGAGATGGTGTTTTCATCAAGCGAATTTCAGAGTTAATGGAAATGCGACTATAGGCATTAAAGATGCAGTGTTCTCTTGGACTCTTTTCTTCAGCTCAACACTGGCTCTGTAATGTTGCAAAGACACTAATAATAAAGTTCCAGACAAAGTGGATTCATGCCTGCTATTATATTTATGAAATACAGTTTTTTTTTTATGTTCTATGGATTACTTTGGTTGCAGTGGCGTTTCCGCCACTTCTTAAAGTCTGTTGAAAATATTGTTCAATGTTAAACATGATGATTTAGGTGTCAGACGGAATGGCTCAATAGCATCCTAGCATCCTAGCATCAGTGTGTAATGACATCACTGTCTCCAAATCAATCATTTTGATTAAAAACCTCCTGCCCCAGGGAACATCCTCCTCTTTGCTTGCTGCCGTTTTCACATCTGTGCTTTACAAGAGACTGACGGGCTGACTTTACTCAGAACAACAGAAGTGTAAGAAAGCAGAGCGCTGGGGAAATAAAATCCAAATTTTCCCCAAAATAAATCATCCTGAACAACAAATTTGAATTAATTGATTAAATTTATCGCCCTGCTCTATTTACAACCTGAACCTGGTGTGACTGTCAATGAAAACATAACAATTCACACACTCTGAATGAAATGTGTGTAAAAGTTTTTGAGGGCAGCTGTAAGTGAAGGGGGCTCCTCCCTGTTAAACCCTCCCCTCTCGGCGGTGGTCACAGTTATTTGTCACGGTGGGGGCATGGCCTCGAACAGAGACTGATGTTTAACATCCAGCTCGTCTGCCCGGGCATGAAACGGAGTGATGTCACTTGACTCCACAGGGGTGGTTGGATCCTGATGTTTGGCTGTTGTTTCACATCATGTATTCATCAGAGATGTGATCCTCGTTTGGAGGGGAGGTGTTAATTAATAGCTGTCTTTAAAAGCAGCAAGTCAAGCTGCAGCGCTGCATGTATCTGCTTTTACGCAGCAGACATGACGGAAACATCTGCTTTCCTGTTCCTGTATGGATCTGCAGGAAACAAGCCCCTCATTTGAAAAGTGCTGCGAGGCCCCTGCGTTTGTTTTGTACATCAATGCCCCCCCCCCATTGATTCTGAACACTCCTCAAGCATGCAGGTGTTTCACTTCTGCTGCAAGGTTATGGCTGCTCTCCGCCTGCAGTTGCAGTAAAACTTGGGATATCTCAGGCAGCTTTTGTGCCCTTCAAACGTCAGATCTGACTGTCACTGAAGTCATATCGGACTCAGAGAAAAGCTCCAATCTCTGGTCCTGAAATGCAATCCACTCCTCCCTGAATGAGCCGTCCTTATCAGCCGCTCCAGGATGAGCTGCTGTCAATACAACAACCACAGAGAGAAAACCCCTTCTTCCCTTCAGCTTCTCCAATCGGAGCTACGCATCTCCACACAATACCAGCACCGGTCAGGCAGCAATTAAACCCCCCCACTCGGCGGACAGAGGGGTGAGCAGACACGAACCACAGATCTATAAACTGGATTTTTGAGTGTTCACATCTCAGAGGCTCCCATCGAGCTGAGGAGGCGTCGCCTGTGTGGACTGCACGCTCGCTGTAATTACAATCATCTCTGCCAGAGATGCATTACATACGACAGCCAGGAATTGAGCTGTGATGCCTGTGATCCCGTCACTAATGAACGAGCTGATGACTAAATAGCTGCAGACGATCCCACTGGACCGCCAGCTGAGAAATATAACCACTGCGGCAGAGACGCAGCAAATCATTCACTTCAGCAACAAGATATGTTTTATTTATTACCAATAAAAACCACAAATTGACCAAAAGCAAAACTAGATAACAGGACTGAGGATTACAGCGTTTATCTGCAGATGCCTAAACCTCCTTCCTTGCTGCCACAGAGTTCTTGACAGGCCATAAAAGCAGCCACACCAACGGACACCAGCTTTACTGGGTTAGTTCATGTGGAGACGAGCCCACATGCACCACCCAGATGCTATAAATACTCCACAAACGCTGGAAATATTTCACAACACTTTCAGCTGGAGCTTCAGATTTACAGTGTGTCCTCTGCAGGTGCCACGGCTGCAGCACACACAAACACACACACACACCCGCACACACACGCACACACACACACACACACGCACGCACACACACACTACCATTTCTGCCTCGTCTCAAAGGAGAGAGGAAACCGGTTTCAGCGCACAAAGAGACCTTTCCTGGGAAAGTACAGAAGAAATCAAGACTTTTAGTTTTTTAAAACCAAATGTTCGCTGAAGGAGAAATGTGCTGATGACGCACTCACACATGTTTACTGAAATCACGCTGTTTTAATCTGTGGATTACTGTTTGGTCCAAAAGTTGAAATGTAAGAACATAATTCTTTCCTATTTACATTCTTTTATCCATTCATACTTTTTTGCTTATTTGTTTTATGTAGTTATCTTTTTGATAATTTATCTTTTTAATTCCCATTTATCGATTAACATTTGTCTATTAAGATTTCTTTTTCAGCTGTTTTTACTTGAATGTTTTTTATTCCTTCTACTTTTTGTTTGACCTCCAGCGTTTTTCTCAGAGGGATCCTCCCCATCAGTGATGGAGCCTCTTCAGTGAACTGGTCCCCAAAAATTGCTTGCTACCTAAACATCAAGACAGATTTCTATTTCACACATGCATCAGTGGGAAAAGTTCATCCTGCTGCCATTCATGGCCGCACAGCTGTTTTTTGTCCTGTTTTTGGCGTCGCTGACATTTATGAAGTTATTTTATCATACGGGGATCTTTGGTGCCGGGTCTTGCTTGGTGTTTATTGCCGCAGTGCAGTCAGCAGTCAGTCTTCCTGCCTGTATGTGTCATGTGTGTGCTCATCAGGCATTTGTGTGAATGGAGGAGAGGAAAGGGGCAAAGGGGGGGTTGGTCTTAGTTTTTTCTCTTTTTGTATTTTGACTGTTTTTAATATCAAAGTTCTTTTTATAAATAAAGCTTGGTTGATTGTTTGATTAGTTCAGTTTGTTGCACTCTTGCATCACAGCAAGAAGGTTCCAGGTTCAATTCCCGGCTGGAGGACTTTCAAATGGGGGTTTCAAATGAGTGTCACCAATGGGGGGCCTTTCAGTGTGGAGTGTGCATGTTCTCCCCCTGCATGTGTGGGTTTTCTTCGGGGACTCTGGGTTCCTCCCACTGTCCAAAAACATGCTTCATAGGTTGATTGGATTCTAAATCGTCCCAGGTGTGGATGCGAGTGGGTGTGGGTGTGGGTGGGTGTGCAATTGTAGCTCCTGCAACAGACTGGCGACCAGTCCAGGGGCGTTGCTGGCTTTATAATAATATTTATTTATTTGATTTTTTTCAGAAATGTTTTTTGTTCCTGCAAACAACATCAGCACCAGGAAGAATCCCAAAACTTTTCAAATACAAAGCAAAACTTGTAATTTATGCTTATTTTTAGTTTCATCTTCTAAATGTTTTCTAACATGCTGGTTTGACTTTTTTTTTTTTACTTTTTTTTTGTTTTTTTCTTCTTTTTTGATAAAGTTTGGCTTAAATTCTTAAAATTCTCCTTTTAAAACCTTCACTTTTTCTAAAGTGTAATTTGATTAATTCAATTAATAACTTATTAATTAATAACCACCATGGGCGGCCGTGGTGCAGTGGAAAGGGCAGTCGGCCTGTGACCAAAGGATTGCAGGTTCCCGCCCATGTGTCGAAGTGTCCTTGGGCAAAACACTGAACCCCACATTGCCTCTGATGGAAGGTTGGCGCCAGTGTTCGGCAGCGGAGCCTCCATCAGTGTGTGAATGTGTGTGTGAATGTGTGAGTGGGTCTGTGACTATAAAGCGCTTTGGGCCGTCAATGAAGGTTACGGGTTACGCATACACAGAAATATACACTGAACTCAATCAAACACAGAAACACATACAAAAACACACTGAACACTAACACTCACATTTGCTGATTTTAGTGTTTTCCAGAGTCTAGTATTTTAGTCATAACTTTTTGGAACTGCTGTTTCTCAAAGGTTCTCAAAGGTCTAAAGGTGTGGGGAAAAACAGATAAATACACTTTTACACATAGAGTTCAACCACACCTTAAAATTCCAACAGAAACGCATCATGAACACACACATAATAAACACACACACTCAAAGAAACAAAAATGGCAACATTTCTCTCGTTGTTGATGTTCTTTCTCATCTAATCCAGGTCTGTGATGTCACAGTACATCCACAAAGCTGAACTTTTGTCGAACATTTTCATGACCAAAGTGTGCGTGGCTTTGGGGGGGGTAATGATTTACATTAAGTCACGCGATTAACAAATCTTAAGCAGGCAGCAAAGTCAAGGATCTTCATTGGATGATGTTAATTGATTACTATGTCTGTGGGAATCTAGCCCTGGTTTCCCATAAGCCATCAAGCTCTTACTGTTTTTCAGTATTAAGATGTTATTGGAGCTCAGATTTCTGCGTTTCTTTGACCGGCAGGTGGAGGAGTCAACAAAAAAGCTGTTTGGTGGCAGCGTGATGAAGCCTCCTGCTCTTCCTCCTTTGATAGTTCAATCCGCTGTGCTCTACCAGGGCAGGAATGAGGCTTCAGCCTGTCTCTCTGCAGGCCTCATTCCGCTCCTGGATGGAGGACGTTTCCACACACTAATGATAAAGTTACAGCCATTTAACGAGCAGACACTTCAGGCTTTAACGAGACTCACCAACAAAATCCAACAGCAAACTTTAACAAGGGAAGCTACCAAACGCCTCAACGGGGGGTGAATGCTGGAGAAACAGCAGGAAAAGTTTTTTTTTTTATTTCATCACAGAGTCAGTTCTTCATCCATCTCTGAAAAAAAGATGTTCTAATTGGGAGCAAAAGAAAAAAAATACATCCCACAAAACATTTAAACAAGTCTCTGAAAAATAAGACTTTGAAAGTCTCAAGAGGACAGAGAACAATGCAGTGCACTGTGGATGCAGGTGAAGGAGTTGCTATTGTCTTCTTTAAACAGAATAAGGGGAGCAGCTTTCCTTCTTCGTTTCTGTTCCAAAAGGTCGAGCAGGATGGTCAACCCCTCCACCACTAAAGCAGACCAGTGCAGCCCCTGAGAACACAGTGATGGGGCAGAAAATGTGATGCGTCCTTCTTTACTCCTTTATTCATGGCAGCACCCGTGCATGAAGGGCGAGGCTGCAGCGCCCACTGGATCGGAGCAGGAAGACAGACAGTTCCTTCCTCTAAACCACTTGTTGAGCTGCAGCATCTGCTGCGCGCTACGTTTTTCTCACCCGTGCAAAGGTCCCGCCACCATCAGCCACAGGACTCGAACACGGGAAGGGCTACAACAAAGCGCCACTTTGAGAGGACAGAAAAAGACTCCAGCTGCGAGCTCCTCAGACATGTCTGGGGCTCACTGCTGAGCACTTCATATCTCACTAGGAAGATTAGACTTGCAGAAGCAATAAAGCTGACTTCATGCAAATCTAATTCTCCCAAGATCAGAGGGTGCGAGGGACGGAGAGGCTGCTCCCTACATAAATCCTGCCACCAACAGAAGAGGAGGAAACTTTGGTTTTAACCCTGGATATGAATATCTCCTCGCTGTGACACCTCAGACCCTGAACCTGCAACGTTATTCAGTGGGAGTGAACGTACTACATCAGTTTACAGCCCGCGGCCCCTGGGCTTATCTCGGCGGAGCTGCGGCTCCTCAGCACCGGCGACGTGGAACGATAAACATAATTAAATTGCGTTGGATTACACAAAATGGATCGGATCAGTTGGGAAGGCGGAGAAGCTAATCCACTGCGAGCTTCTCTATAGAGGTGCCAACCTCACAAAATGATAAAAATAAAGAGGGGGGGTGTCACTGGGAAATGCAGAACTGAGTCCTTGACTGAAAAGACGTTCCAAAGTCAAATATTAGCTCTAATAAAGCGGTTTTAAAGGGAAAACACGTCTAATCCTCTGCTCATCTGCACAGAAAAACACAAACAAACCTCTGTCATCACAAAGGGAGCTGGTGTTGGGGCGGCAGGGAAGGTGATGGAGACAAAGACGATTTCCCTGGGGAAAGGCGCTCCAGCCTGTCCTTTCCGAACAGGCTTAAACCGTTTAGTTTAACAATCTTAATCTGGTATAATCTCACTCTGACTTGTCTTGGGCAGAATTTTGCATTGCTACGTATATTGACGATTTGTAGGTCTCGGTGTTGGAGGGAAGGTGATGTTTAAGGATGATATTCATCCGTCCTTGTTTGGAAACCAAAGTGAATGAAACTCAGCAATCACAGTCAAAGTCAGCTTGGACACAATCCAGGAAGCAGGAATGATCTCCACGGCAGGAAGATGCCAGCTTCCCGCGTTCTCCTGCCTCCACCACCAAGCTCTGCATTATTAAAGCTGCTTCCATTCAGCTGCTGTAGGAAGGGCACAAAGCCGGTGGAGGAAAACCTCATTTAGAGGTGCAGCATTCAGAGTGGAAATGCATGTTCAACATGGAAATCTGACAGATGTGACATGAGATGTTCCTCAGACTCTCCTCGGACATTCTCCTCTCCTCATGTTATTGCAGGATTAGGTTCTTCTGGGGAACCTTTAAGGTAAATTTAGAAGATGTGAAGCTGCTGAGGGAAATTCAGGTCGTTCCTTTATACCCCCCCCCCCCCCCCCCCCACACACACACACACACACACACACACGCACACACACGCACACACACACACACACACACACTCTCCTCTCACTAAGTATCTGGACATTCACCAACCATTCTGCTAAAACCTGGAGTCAGAGCTGGTGGTTTGATATCCAGACATCCTGGTTTCCTCTGATGATCCTCCTGATCCAACAGGAGAACAACAAGTGAGCAGCCAGCAGGAGTGAACCTGTGATGGAGTGATAGCTTCCAGAGTGCCTCTGAGCCAGGAGGCAGCAGTGAAACCTGCAGAAGTGTCCTTCTGACACAAGAGATCCTTCTTCTGACTTCTTTATCTAATGAAGCGGAGTTCCTCCCAAACACATGTTGGTGAGTGTAATGCTATGTTCACATGGGCTTGTGATGTGTGTTCTAGAACGCGGTAAAACCACTGAAAGCGCATTCTTGAATGCGCACTTCGTATGTGGTATGTGCTGCTTCTTCTACTGTTCTACTGCACGTGTCTGACACCTACAGCTTCTTGGTGTGAAATGTTGAAGTGGTGCAAATCCTGCTCCAGTTTTTTTTCTTTCACAGCTCTATTCCCATTTATGAAGGACTTGGTGTCGTAGAATTCGAGCCGACACAAACTGCAATTCATTTCTCCTCCATAATCAATTTTAAAACGGTTGGTACTTCAACAAATTAAAAGCGATTAACCTGTGTAAACCGGGTGTAACTTTGTAGAGCCCAAAAACAGTCATCAAAGTAGCCCAATCAAACATGAAGGCAAGAGTTTTAAACGTGGAAGCACAAAACATGTGTTTATAAAGACGTCTCATTGGGGGAGGCATTGCTGATGGCGGTGTGAGCGGAGCTTTGCTCTGATGGTTTTGACCTGTCAAAGCCAGTCAGGCTGCACAGGGGTGTGTTCACAGCCTCGTTTCTGCGGCAGAGCAAGCCCTCCACAGAGCCTCTGAATGTGAAGCTGTTCTGCACTCCAATGAGGAATGGTCAATGAAAAATGTCCCACCAGGACCAAAAGTCCCTCTGAGAACGCAGAGGGAGGGGGCACGTCTTCACTTTATAAGAGAATTTACACAGGACTTGATTTCTGGGGTTTTAAGCATTTTCCTTTACTTTATCCCAACTCTGGTGCAGGGCGCTAAAAATCCCAGCAATGTGAAAGTAAAACTACGAAAAGGCAGAAGGCAGGAAAGTAACAGGTTATTAGCCGGTTTCTGGGAGCAGCAGCGTTTCTGTGGCCGACAGCTGAAGTGAGAACTTTACTTTGAAAAGTG
Source organism: Oryzias celebensis (assembly GCA_014656515.1). Classification (NCBI taxonomy): domain Eukaryota; kingdom Metazoa; phylum Chordata; class Actinopteri; order Beloniformes; family Adrianichthyidae; genus Oryzias; species Oryzias celebensis. The sequence continues at coordinate 21,833,499 of BNCR01000011.1, read as the reverse complement.
TTCTTTTCATTTGAAAGCCAGAGGAGAACAGTTACATCCTGGATATCCCTAACAAGTTTGCAATAAAGCCAGCCCCCACCCCCCCAAAAAAGACCCCAGACACACCAACCAGCTGATGAGGCAGCAACCATCTGCAGGAAGAAAACCTTCAGCTGGGTGAAGCTCCGCTTCCCCCTGTAACGCCTGAGCTGCAGCATCTGGATACGGAACGGTTTTCTGAAACCGCTGATGTTTCAAGTTTGTTTCATGAGGAGCGCCTCAGCACGGCTTCACGGTGTGAACTCAATCTATGGACGGAGGAGGACATGTCAGAACAGGAAAAGGCTCATTCTGGCTCATGTGAAACACAGTTTGTGAGTTCAGCTTCAGTTTAGGACCAGCATCCGGTTTTCAGATGTTTCCTTCATTCGGCAGGAAAGCTTTCTAATTTGCTCCTGAAACATTCCACAGGGGGTTTTTAAACCGTTTTTGAGTTACGGATAAAGAGAGTCTTTGCAGACCAATAACAGTCTGATTGTGTTTTGAGTTTTGAAATCTTGTTTAGGAAGATTTTTATCTTTTAAAATGGTTTAATCTCTTGATGAAAATTTGAAACTATTGAGGCATATTGCTTTTTTACATTTTCATTACTTTTATTGATGTTTTATAAACTGATGTTGCATTTATTGTCTTTAGAAGTGTTTATTATTTATTTGCATTTCCTTTTCTGTTCTTTCTTTTCCTTCCAGTGGAATGGAAATTCTGCAGTCGTTGCTTTTTCAGGTTCATCCCAACAGAACTCCTAAAAGCTCGAAGCACCATTTACGGCGTTCAGACTGCTGGATGTGGCTGTCACTCTTCTCACTGATGCCACACATTGTTCAAGATGTCTGCTTCCATCGATTACACCCCAACAAAACTGTTCAGCGGACATGAATCAATCATGAACGCTGCGAGGATGGGAATACTGTTTGCTGAGAGGATCAGCCTCTTTCAGAAAGTCCTTTAAGCTTTTTCCACCATCAGCTGAGCGGCTGCAGCTTCTGCTGATCAAGCAGAGGCCAAATGATCTGCCGTGCCGACCGCAGCTCCTGTCTTTCCTCGCAAAGCTTTTCGACCTAATGAGGACAATCCAACCTGTGCATGTGCTCTGCACGCTGCATGCAGCAAGATGTTTTACTCCGCAGAAATCCCAGCTCGCAGCCTGCAGGGGTTTGCTAACAAGCTTTCCTGGAGGTCCAGAAAAGAACACGGCGCTACAGCTGAGGCTGTTTGTGCAGCTTCTGAGGGTGAACAGTTCAGATGTTTTCTGGTTTCTGAAGGGGATCTAACTAAAAACAGAAGCTCGTGCTGCTTCTCCGCACCTGAAAGCCCGTCATCCACATCCTGCAGAGGCCGCCTCTGGCTTCTGGAAGCAGCGTCCAGGAGCTCACATGCTGGTCATTTCGGTTCTGCTCCACACTTCTCCTGAGAAGCCAACCCCGGCACAAGAAAAGCTTGATTAAGCAGCGTGGCGTTCCATCTGCCGTGTACCAGACGGATAACGTGATTTAACGTTTCTGGCACATTGTTCACGCCAAACTTCCCGCAGAGTGGAATCTGTTTACTTTAAGACCTCACCCATGAAATCTGCCAACCTCTGCTGGCGGTGCAAAGATCAGGAGGTAATGAGAACCAAGTGGAGAAGGAGAAGAGCTGCTACTCACAAAAAGCTGATGTAAAACAAGACGCTTTCCAAAAGCAAAGCTGGTTTAGGTTTCAGGACTGAGTGAAGCCAGGAGATCAGGTCAGCTGTGCCCCTCTGTCCTGAAACTTCACATCGTCACACAGAAAAATGACTGCATTCCCACTTAGAGCGCTCACACATCTCTTTGTGTTTTTAAAGTCGACTTTCTGAAATCTTTTTGAAGGAAGATTGTTTCCTGAACATGAACAAGCTCTGTGCAGGTCCCAGCCTGCCTCTGAAACCCTCATGTTCACAGTGGGTTTTAGTTTGGGCTTTTTGTGACTTCAGCTGCAGCTGCTGCCTCATGCATGTGGACGTAGTGCTGCTGAGCAGAGAAGCTCGGGAGTTGAACCCGCAGCTCAAAGCTCAGGTGGAAACCAGAGATGGTTTCAAGTGGAAACGGTGCATCTTTCATACTTCATTCTTGTTGGGGGAATGTTCTGGTCCTGAGGAAGGGTTTAAAACCCAGTGACACCCCCAGTTTAACATCCAGCAGAGACGCAGGAGCCAGCGTGTCTGCTTGGAGTTCCAGCAGACTTCATGTCTGACACGCCTGACTGGGACCTGGGACTGGGACCCCCCCTCCCCTCCCCAGGGGCCCGCAGGACCACGTCCACAGAGGGCCTCTAATCTCCACCACCACCCCTCAGGATCCAGGCATCTTCTGACTGTCAGCATGCCGGGCTCGGGCTCCTGTGGATGCCAGACTTCACGTGTTTCCCTGACTTTCATGTCACAGCAGGCGGCGTTTCTCTGTCCTTTTTTTCTCTGAAGAGGAGCCTCCTTCATCACGGAGGCTGTGAGTTCTGGGGGGTCAGAGCGCAGCCAGGACTCACCTCGCTCCAGCAGCCGCAGACAGTGCTGGAAGGCCGGGTCCAGCGCGTCCTTCTCCGCCTGCAGCTCCGGTAGGATCTTGTCGGTCTCCATCAGCGCTCCTCCTCCTCCTCCTCCTCCTCCTCCTCCTCCTCAGGTGCTCTAACAAAAGCTGAGAACGTGACGAACCCGCGAGCTCCGCTGCCTCCGCGCTCGCGCTACAACAGCATCCCTCCGTCCTCGCGCGCGCACACAGAACTGGCGCTTAAAAGCGCGCGGCAGCTTTCATCCCGTCCAACTGCCGCTGCTCCGCCTCGCGCCGCATCCAGACCCCCCTGCGAGGAGGGAGGCAGGCGCGAGTGGCCATTGGTCCGCGGCCACACGTCGTCGTGTAAGGGGCGGGGCTCCATCAATGTGCGATAAGACGTCATAACTGGAAAAGTGAGAAAAGATGTTTTGATTTGATTAATGTGTGAATAAAAGAGGAATTTGTGAAAAGCTCTAGATATGAGACATGGAGTCCCCCAAGGCTCAGTCCTGGGGGGTCCAAACGAATGTTGGTGACTCCGACTTTCGAGGTGGAGTTAAAGACCCACTCCAATGAAAATGGTGTTTTTAACATGTTCTTCGGGTAGTTTTGTGATGTTGGAGGACGTCATCAGGACATCATAGGAAGATTCAGCTTAAAATTGCATTTCAGATTATTTATTGATTCAAATCCTTGTGAATTAAGACCAGACAAAGAATGCCATTTAAAAAGAGCTTATTTGTGACATCATCATAGATCTGTCTTTGTTTCCTCTTCTGAGCTGGAATCTGGATCAGAACTGTACAGCTGTGTACAAGACAGATCTGTTGATTCAAGCTAAAAAGAGCATGGTCATAATGAAAAGACCGGCGTGAACGCTGTTACAATATAGAAAAGATTTCTGCTTGAAACTTTCAAACTAAAAAGGAACACCATGTTCTATTTTCAGTTTTAGTCAGAGGTCCTTCCACAGTTCCCACTGATGCATTTTGTGATAAAAAATAGACTTCCCAATAATTTCAGCAAAATTAAAGCCCTTTAGAAGGAAAAAAAATGTTTATTTCGGAATAGTAACTAAACTAGTTCCACTGTAAAAAAAAAAAAAAAAGAAAAAAACAGAGAGAGACAGAGAATCAGTGTAATTGCAGGAGCAGACAGAAGACTGGAGAATCTTTTTCCAGTCACTTGTTTCAATGAAGGCAGGAAAAATGTCTTCATTGTAAAAAAAACGGTAGAATTTTGAATAAAGAGCCTTTTATGAGCTGGTTTCTATTTCCTTTAGCGCTTTTTGGTTTGAGAAATGAAGCAAATTGAAAATTAGAAGCTAAATAAAATATTGTCTTCTGGGAAAAACAGTTTCATTAAAGCAAAAGGATGTAAAAATGAGACAAACACAGCTGATCAGAGCAGCATAAATGCGAAACTGCATGATAAGGCAACAGTCTTCAAACTTAATAACATTGAGAAACCTGCAGGGTAACATTGAGTCATAATAGAGCTTAATATCATATCTAATGCAGTGCTTTAGTGGTTCAGATCAAATAAAGAGCAATATTACATTAAGATGGGAGACTGTCTTGCAGCAGACTGGCGGGCTGCTGGACTGATTTAATCAGCCTCAGAGGTCGAGGGCTGCTCTGCAACTGCATCTCTTTTTCCAGCGCTAAAGAGATCGTTCATCAGTTTCACTCCTGGTTTTCAGATAAAAATTGACTGATCCTTGCTGTTTTTACAGCAAGAGGAGTGCTCAGCGTCATTTGTAATCCAACCTTCTTCTGAAAAGAGGGATTGATTGTAAAATGATTGATTTTTCAGGGAAAAAAAGGAGAAAACATGATCATTTTTCCAGTTCGGCGTCTGTCTTTCCAAAAAAATAAATAGGATGAATAGCAAAGACAGAAACAAGCTGTGAAGTCACACAGTGACTCAGCAAACAGGTGATGTTTACAGTGTAACTTTTTACACATGATTCCAGCAGCAGGTAGAGGCTTCTGGTTTCTGCAAACATGCAAATAAACTGAACTGAGGAAAAGATGCATCAACTGTCCACCTCAGTCATTTAAACAATTGATTGGGTCCTGGGATCCTCAGGCTGCTTCAGCTTGTTAGGACAACCCTGTCAATAGCTCTCAGGAAATCCATTCACCTTCTTTCAGGTCAACGGTGCTTCCTCCAGGGCGTGTTCAGGCATTCATTAAAGGAGAAGAAGCCCTGTCTCTGGAGGGCGGGGGTGCAGAACACCCCAGTCATTATTAAAGCTGTTATTCCTACAGGAAAGAGGTTGATCCAGAAAACAGATTCCCAAACCTGCATCTTCCATGAGGACGGACACAGAGCTTCAAGCTGGTTGATAGAAGTGAGGCTGCGTTGGGTGGGTGGTTATCTGTGGGCCGATCAACATAGCTTACATAATGGAGAGTTTTTTCTTCCATCCTGTTTCAATAACTTGGAGAAAATGTGACCCACAGCCTGAAATGCTAGAAGCTCATCTTCCTTCTCCAGCACTTCTGTCCCACAAACCGCTCTGTGCATTAATGCTGGTTTGTTTACAGGTCCAGCAGTAAACACTTCCAGTGGTCCAGCAGAGCTCAGACAGGCTCACATTCCTGAAGAACGGAAACCGGTGTCATAGCACTTCCGGTCTGAATCACATGTGAGGCTTGTTTGTGTCTGATTCACAGCAAACACATTAGGAAGCAGCTTCCTCTTAATCTCACCCAGAGACCATTAAAACGCACTAATCTGCTCTTCAGAAGAGCGACTTATGTATGGATGTGACCGCCATCTGTCTCTGCCTCCTCCTGAAGCAATGACCAGGTCAGACCTGCAGGCTCCATCCTGGACGTGCATACAGAGGGGCTCTGGGCGGCTGCCATGCTGGAAATCATTCAGGTTTATGGGGCCACTTTGTGCGTAGTGGGGCAGCAGACGTAAACAGCCCCCTGAGGTGTGTTGATGGTCGGGGCTGCGAGCTCTTATTTTGACAGCGTGTTGCTCGGATCATTGGAAAACTACTGCTCTGTCCAGGCCGCTAAATACGACTCCATCCGGGGCGGACTCCTGCGCGCTCCTGGGTGCTGCGCGCGCCCGCGCTCCTGTGCGGAAAGACCAAGAACTTGGTGCCAATGTGGTTTGTCTTCTTGGCTCTCATTCTTTCAAACATGCTCCAGTTTCAGGAGGAAAGAGTCATCCTGAGGTGAACGCTCCGCGCGCGCGCACGAAGCTGACGGAGGGACAACACTGCCCCCCCGTGACCGCAGCTGGGACAACTGCGAGCGGGCTGGTCTTCCTCTGACACCAACAACACAAGATTCTTCATCAGCGCCAAATTCAGTCAGAAATTCTGACAGGAATCATATTTAAATCTATGAATCTGTTTATGTGAAGAACAAGACTGTCGTTAATCTTAAGAACAAAAATCAGCAAAACAAATAGATAAGAGACGGCAGTTTCATCAAATAAAATGAGAGAAGTATCAAGTGTTTCCGTAATTTTAAAATAAGAAAATAATCTGTTATCCGTTTATTTCCATCAGATTAAACATAAACGTTAAAAAATCATAAATGTGTCCCTAACTCACTTATCCTAATACTAAAATAAAGAATAACAATGACGGCAGGTTATTGTAGTGTTCAGAGGAGTGAAAGCAGAGGCTCCGTTTGGGCTACAGCAGCAACAGAGGGAAGAAAATAACCCTCAAAACAATTCTTCTTGAAATCTCAACAAAAAAAAATGTGAAAAGCAAACAGCAAAAATCACAGGACCAAAAACAACAGATGTTGTTCTGTTTAAAAGCAACCTTTTTTGGAACACCAACATCTAAAGCAGGGGTCAGCAAAGATTATGACATGAAGCGTCACTTCTCTCACCAACTAGAATGCAAACTCTGTATCCCGTTAGCGGAATCCGCTGTCACTAATTCACATTGGGAGAGAGTTTTACGCCAGATGCCCTTCCTGACAAAACCTGGTGTTTTCAAGGCAGAGGGAGACAGTTAGGATGCAGCATGAAGGGCTGAAGACCTACACTGCATTTGAGCTCATTGCACATCCTGGGAAGCAAACTCATGTCCGACACCCAGCCAATTGACTTATCCAGTCACCTCCATCCATAATAACCAGCTCAGTGGCCTTGTGGAAGAGTGTCTGCCCTGACACTCTTCCTGACACTGGAAAGTTGAGAGTTCAGATCCAGGCTGAGTCATACCAGAATCCAAAAACACATCCATGCATGATACTCATCAGCATTAAGGGGTTGGGATGAGGGGTTCAACACCAATTGCTCTCTGAGGGTGGCTTTGATTGCAGCTCACTGCTCCCCCAGCAGATGGATCACACAGAACAAAGTACACACAACTTATGGGACTTCAAAATAAAAAAAAAATCATTTCAAATGTATCTGGAGTGTTATTTAATTCACAAACTCACTTTTTAAAATATATTTTGACATTAACTCAAAAAAGTGCTTTCATAACAGAATTGCACAAAGAAAATGCTTGAGGGTTTGACAACTGTGTTTGTTTAAAAACCAAAAATGCTGCATTTGTGGTCATACCTACAGCAATAAAATTGGATACGTCAGAACAAAATACCATCAATATTTCTCAGAACTAACTTCACAACCATAAAAAAACAAACGTATGCTTTTGGCCTTTGTTGTTTTATTTACATTCTGTTGCTTGGAAATGCACCCCCTCCCCAGCATTTTGGTCAAAAAAGACAAATGAACTGGCGAACTACTTTTTCTTCTATCTTTAAGCCTTTAACGACCGAGACCCTTAAAGCTGTCACACAGGAGATACTTCTATTAGAACGTTCTTTTTGTGTATCAAATGGTAGCTCAGTGGTTAGCACTGTTGCCTCCCAAAATCAAGGGAGTCATCTCGAGCCCCACTCAGGAATTCATTGTTTTAAACAATTATCATCAGTGGTTGTTATTTAACTTTTGAGAGTTAAAGCAAAGAAATTCCTGTTGCCACATTCTCCAGGCAGTTACATTGTTTTTGTTGTTTTGTTGTGGGGATGTGTGCCGGCTCCATGCAGCCCAGGACCGGGCCTGACCCCAGTCACCCCAGCAAGGGCAAGCAAGAAACACAGAGCAAGTCCGTACAAAAGATCCCCATATGATAACATAACTTCACAGATGTCAGCGACGCCAAAAACAAGACCAAAAAAAACAGCTATGCAGTCATGAATGGGCAACAGCTCCCGGATTTACTTTGTGCTTTTCCCAGTGACACACACGCTCATTTCATACCACCTGTCATCTCACCGGCAACAGTTTCAAAACACAGAGGAATTATTATAACATTTCAATTTCAAAGCGGCAAACTCCATTTTTTTCCTATTATTATACTATTTTTTTCACATTTAATTAAATAACAGGGTCATAAAGACTGACGCGGAAAGTAAAGCTTGCTGTGTGAAACAATACAGTTTTGTTGAAAAAAAAGTGGCAGTGTTTATATAGGTGGGTGTCATAGTGACAGCGGTGCATGAATGGACCCTTTCCTTATGACGCCACAGGAGAACAAAGATCAATGTGAAAAGAGATTGTCACTCTTTCAAATCCAAAAGATCCGAGCAGACGACAGATACAATGCTTTTATTGTTCCTGCTTTTTTATGTTCCTGCGTGCCACTGTCTTTGCCTCCATGTGCCAACTGTGGCACACGTGCCCTAGGTTGCCAACCCCTGATCTAAAGAAAACATCTTTCAGAAGAAAAATTGTCCAGGGCTGGTTCAGTTTTTTTCTGATGATCTCAGTTATTTATAAGTACAGGTAAAAATGTTATTTTCTTAGATCATGAATCAGTTTCTTTCCATTTGTCTTTTGGATAAATTATCTCTTTAAAATTTGATTGCAAAATTAGGATCACATTGATGACCTGGTTGTGACAATAGCCAATCAGAGAGCTTGTTACATTGAACTTCCTGAACATTGTGGCTCAGGCCAAAAAGCATGAATAAAAATCAGATTTAAAATGTTGCTTTGAAAAGTAAAAAGGTCTTAGCAAATTACATTTCTAATTAGTTCAAATAACCAATTAATGATATCGGGCAATCAAAAAAAAAAAATAAATAGATAAATAAATAAATAAAAAAAACATTTTTGGTGTTATATATTGTACAGAATTATGCATTTTATTGAATATTTTTTATACTTCATAAAGAATTAGTAAATAAATGTTTTTGTGACAAATATATTCACAGACTAGTTCTTCTTCAGACAGAGAATTCTTATTCTAAAGATTAATTTATTGATTCCCAAAAGAAAGTAAGATCAAATAAAATTCAAATTAAAAATGAAATAGAATCCAACATTTGTACTGACGGTCGATTAAAACAGTTTCTCTTGTATTCAAGCGTAACTCTACCACAGCTCCTCTGTCTCCAAACAATGCTACCTTCACACTAAAGGTATCTTATTGTGGTCTCTAAACGGGGCGCGCACTCCGTTAAGAAGCTGTTTGGTAGAATTATATTACCAGCACAGATCTATCAGGCACATTGATCAGGTGCACACTCTGGTCTCCTCGTCTGGAAGTGTTGAGCAAAAGAAACCAGATGAGAAACTGTCAGCTGGAAGCAGGTAAACAAATCAATGGTGCCCGTTTAGACCCGAGGTTGAAACATGCACACCCATAGGGACACTCGTGGGCACCCATGACCACAGCCTTGAATACGCCTCTGCTGTGCGTGACCACACGCCCAACAGCAAATCAAATCAAATCAAATCAAACTTTATTTGTATACTGTAGCACTTTTCCTATGAAGCATAACACAAAATGCTTTACATTAAAATAAAACTGATTAAAAAACAAGCACAACCATAAAAATGTAGGAACCCCCCCCCCCCCCCCCCCCATCCCCACCCTCAACACACACATGCAATCTACCCAACCCCTTTCACAACTCCCACCCCCTTTACTGATGGAACCCATTGGGAAACAGGCTGAGCACGGAGAAAGTTGGTAGTTCAACCAATTATAATTGGGTCCTCTTCCTCCGAGGACAACCACATAGCCAGTCTAATGCAGCATCACAGGCGAGGACCCAGCCCCACCACAACAAGATGGCGAGGCAGGTCCCCACCTAGAGCCGCAGCAGCTGAACCATAGCTGACCCAGAGGGAGAGGACTCAGCCGAGGAGGCACTGGAATTAAAAATGATAAAATATAAATCTAAATTTAAAATAGAGCATTTGATAAAAGCAACAAACAAGAAAACATGAGAATAAAAAAATATTCAAATAAGCTATAGATAATCCAGTGTAAAATCCTAAAACATGATAAAAATAATAAAAACAAGATAAATTAACATGATAAAAACTAACTAAAAGCTAATTTAAAAAGATAGGTCTTGAGCCTTTTCTTAAAAACCTCTATGTTCTCTGCGGTCCTCAGGTCCTCCGGCAGACTGTTCCATAGACGGGGGCCGTAGTATTGAAAAGATGCCTCTCCATAATTTCAGTAGCAGGAAAGAGGCTCCGCCTGCGGTGGTGGTGGTCTGGCGTTTCTTACAGGTGAGATCACCAACTCCAACCTTGGGTTCATTTGACACAGCAGAAAATCTCCATACTGATCATCATGGAAGTCAGACTCCTTAGTCGCTTGCTGCAGTCACACAGGGGCGACCCAGCCACACCCTCAGGGGTATGGGGGCATTAGAGCACTGCGCATAAAATTACAACTGAGAAAATGCAGCAGTTTTAAAATACTTGTCAAATGTTCCGTTCTCCTTTGTTCTGTGACATTAGCAGCAGTGTTGTGTGTGTGAGAACACTGCAGCACCACAGCTGCAGATGTGGCTCATCCGGATCAAGCAGGATCTTACGGCCCGGTCTGACCTGTGACTCTCAGAGACAGACTCAAGGTCAACAGCGGTAATTATTCTGTGGGAAGCGTGTTGGTCTTCAGTAGGTGATTTCATTTCCTGTCATTAGCCACAGTGATTAAGCAGCAGAGCAGAGATAGTGCGATAGCATCAGCGCCACAGCCTCAGGAAGCTTTTTAAATGTCGCTTCATGCACGTGCGTCTTTCTACTTTGAGGATTAGGCAGAAACAGACACGGCTGGAACTCTTACACTTTATATATTTATACTTTTTGTTTGGTTTGGGTTTTTTTCTTCCATCATCAGTTCATTGGTTATTTCCATGAAGGTCACTTTGATTTAAACAGCTCCTAATGGTGGATCTGACTCTGATGTTCTCTGACCTTGAACTTAACCTTGTCTTGTTGCTCTATGTTTTTTGGTTTCCTTCTTTTCAGCTTGTCGTCAGTTTTCCTCTGGCAGAAAAATCCACAAAAACTGTATTCAGGGATGTCCTTCTCAACTATTTTGAGCAGCCGTGGTCATAGGAACATCAGGCTTGAGCTGAGTAACACAGCAAACAGCACAGAGACTACTGTCCTCTCTAAACAGTAGACTGATTATCACAGGTTTGAGGAAACGTGAAGCTGATCAGAAGACACGCCTGACTTTATTGTTCTTATGGTTACATTCATTTGATCTTTTACAAGAAACTCATCTTTTTTGTCATCAGTTGGTTTTCTTTCATAATTCTGTAGAACAAAAACTTAAAATTCAAGTTGACTTTCGTAATTTTGTACATTTTTGTACATTCCTCTTTCTTTGTCAATGTGTGAAGTTTTAAAATTCCACTTTGATCTTCTTTTGATCTATTCTTAAAGTGCTACCAGTGGACTTATAATTACAATAATGCTTTTTTAGCCAAAGGGAAAAAAAGGTTGTGTCATTTTCTAGGACATAGTTTCTGTAGTCATTCCAGCAGTAGTTCATCAGAAATTCATCTCTGAGTTGTGGACCACTGGGGCAGAGAACCCACCCCCTTCCCCTCCTCATTGCTGAGAGCTCAGTGCAGGTGTCAGGACTTACCCAGATACATTCCCCTCCAGCCACCAGAGGGAGCTCTCACTTGAATTCTGATCGCCAGTCGCTTCCTGCACGCAGACTCGGATCCAGCAACTGGAATCCCCTCGCCCTCCAACCCCGCCAGCTTCGCCGCTCGGCTGTTGTAACATGGGAGACAGCTCCATCACTTGACGACAGTCACCTAGGCTATCATGATGCAGCTACAAAATCCTCCTGACCAGGGCTCCTTGACGCCTCTCCTGCCGTCTATGTCCGGCGATTCCAGGGTTCCCCCCACGCTCAATGCTTCTGCTTTGAACCAGGGGAACATTAACAGGGTAAGGAGCCAGAACATCCAGAACCACTAAACTCGACCTTCCATTAGCTATGATGACTTCGTCCAACACCAACCAAGGTGCCGTCGTCGAACCTATCCAACTGGGCTCCACCTGTTTGTCCCTGAAAGAGAGAGATCGCCGTGTGCAAGAGAACCTCTGCCTCTACTGTGGTCATTCCTGTCATCTGCATGCTTCCTGTCCCGATTGTTCACCCAGACGGTGGGGAAGACTGGTCAGGGACAGTTCATTACTTTCAAAATCACCATATCACTCATGATTAAGGTAAAGTACGTTAAAACAACAGCTATGATAGATTCAGGGGCGGAGGATAACTTCATTGACCTCGAGTTTGCTGTCGCTAATCGTTTTTCTCTGCTACCCTGCACTTCACAGGGGGCAGTTTCCACAGTAGATGGTCAACCAGTGGGTCCCAGGCGTATTAAATACTTGACCAAGGATATCCAACTACAGTGCCAGCTTAATCATTGTGAGACCATCGCAGTGTCCGGTTATCCTGGGACTCCCATGACTGGAAAGCTGTCAAAAAAAGAACTCACCTTTGACTGACCTTCCTGTCGTCGGCTCTGCCTCCAGGGTGGTTTTCCCCTGGGTCCTCGTGCCTGTTCATCTCAGCAGAATCTGATTGCTTCAACCCAACGCGAGTTACAGGACTTTGAGAATACTTCTGACATTCTGCTACCCCAAAATCATAATCTGCATAAGGGCATTCAACAAGCAGCACGCCACATGCCTCCCACTTCACAGATCTTATGATTGTGCTATTGATCTGGTACCTGGGGCCACACCTCCAAGAGGTAGGGCGTTTCTGTTATCCCTGAAAAAAATCGAAATTATGTGGTAATGCATTCAGGAGGAGTTCAGCAAGGGTTCATTAGTCCCCCACCTCTGTAAGGTTTTTCTTTGTTAAAAAGAAAGGTGGAGGCCTCTGTCCCAGCATTGATTAATGAGGGCTAAACAAAGTTACCGTCAAGTATTGTTACCCCCTACCTCTGATTCCTCCGGCCCTGGGGCAACTGCGCCGGGTGCAGAAAAGCCCCAGTCTGCACCCTCAAAGTTCATCCCATATCAACCTGGTCATTCTATGTCTGTACCACTTCAATCCAATCCCTCAGGGTTTCCCACATGAAGGAGAGATCCTCAATCCCGGACAGACAGGTGATGTACTAGAACTATTAAAGAAAAGTGAGCTTAATTCATTCTATAACTAATAACAAGTATATCTCTAATAACAAACACATGTCTACATAAACAGCTACAACTTAAAATAACAGCTAAATATTTAAATAAACAACAACATATTTGAATAGTGTAGCAAATGGGCTTCATCCAGCTGGAGTTGTGGAACAGCTGGAGTTGCTGGAAGAGCGAAAGGCGGGAAGAGCCAAAAACAGGAGCGGGAAGAGCCGAAGGCAAGGTCACAGCCAAAGACAGGAGAACAGACGTTCCACCTGGAATCAGAAATGCGCTCCAATCCGTTTCAAAGGAGCTACAACATCAAGCATTCTCCTGAGGGCCTCCATGGAGTCATCAACAAACTGATCATTTTTTCTGGGACTGAAACTGTGGGAGCTGCTCTCAGAGTCTTTGCTCAGCATGTTACTAAATATTGGTTGGACTGTAAGTTTAAATTCAGATACAGAACGGTCAGTCAATGTTCTTCTGAGCTGTTCTTTATTTATTGGAGCGGTGGAATTCTCTAGAACAAACTGAAAGGTGATTAGAAAGTGATCTGAGAGTGTGGGGTTATGAGGGAGCACACTCAGCTGATCTCTATACCATGAGTTAAAACAAGGTCCAGGATGTGCTTGTGACAGTGAGTGGGTTCCTTTACATTTTGTGTGAAACCAACATTATCTAATAAAGCTGAGAAAGCCTTTCCTAGACAGTCACTACAGTCATCAACATGATTATTAAAATCTTCTACTATTATTATTTTACCATAATCTAAAACAATAGTTGATAGAAAGTCTGCAAACTCAGTTAGAAATTCAGAGTACGGGCCAGGAGCACGATAAATAATTATGAATGAAACAGATTCTGGAGTTTTCCTGTTTGAGTGATTTATAGACAATTTGATGTTTTCAAAGGAGTTCAACCATCACCATTCTGTCTGTGATGGAATAAAGGCCGGTCTCCAATAGATGCTGGTCTATAATAAACGCCAGGTGGGCCGTCATTCTTTTTTTAAATAAATGCCCCGGCTACTATTGGAAGATATACAGTACTGGCTCCTTTCTGACGTGTGCGGATGACACAGAGGAGCCATTAGACGTTGTAATGGAATTTCAGTTCTTATATACTTTTATACAACTCAAATGTATTCTCTAAGTTCTTATATACCTTTGTACAACTTGTTTTTGTGTGGCATTGCTTGTGCAAACCTACTCATGCTTAGAGAACATTTTTTCTCTTTCTGATGGATGTGTCAGCTCTTACAATCTGCCTGGCTGCGCCCAGCAAAAGAGATAAAATGCCACAGTCTGCAAAAACACATCCCTTCTCAAACAAGGCTAACAGAAACTGTGAGCAGCTCTGACTGGAACCGTTGTGCAACATTATGCTGTGAATCCTGGGTGCAGGTTAAGCTGCTGTCATGCAAAGTGGTTTGTGCCTTTCTAGAAATGTGTCTGCTTCCTATTCAGCTTCAGAGCTCTCTGCATGTAGCACTGCTGCAGGTATTTCTTTTATTTCTTTTACTTTTAATTTAAAAAAAATCTTTTGAGCAATGTTATTAAGTTTTGTCCTTTCTTATCCAGATCTCAGAAAAAATGTCATGACATTGTCATGGAGGATGTCCACACAAACTACACTCTGATTGTCTAATTTCCTTATTTCTAACAGTCAGGCTGCACACAAGGAGAACACACTTATCAGGTGAACACTACTAATGGGGTCCTTGTAAAGTCCACAGGATTTGGGGAAAGGGGGGTGTAAAATGAAAAATAAATCCTATGTCCCTGCATCTCCTCCACTTTATCCTTGTGTTCACTGCAACCTGTTGCTCAGTGAGCCTGTAGAAAAATATTGTGCATGAATATTTTCTCTCCACATGTTCACTGAGTGGTCTATGATCATATGGAGCACTTCAGTTACCCATAAGGGTTTGCCCATTTTTCTTTTGCATGCAGACAGCCCGTATCCACTCCTGACAATCCCTTAACCTCCTCTGCAGAGGCAACTATCCCTAAGCCTCCTGAGCCTCTTTATGTTTAAGTTATGAAGTTCATTCCATCGATTTTCAAGTCTGTTTCGTTTTGCAAGAATGGAAGAAAATCAAATGTTGACATTTTATGAGTTGATGGACTTGGCTGAAGGGCAGAGAAGATGACTGCAAAAAAACAGTGGTGACAATATGGTGTGAAAGTAGCAAAGACTAGCGGTCAGCAAAAATAAACAAGCCAAGTTCTCCTCCTCCATTCAGGGCGCAGGTGAGCAGATGCAATCAAACCTTTCACCCAGGTGTCAATAATAAACACATTTAAAAACATGACAAATAAAAAACTGCAAAGTAAATGAGAAAAAGTGCAAAGAAATTACATTTTGGGTCCTACACCTCCTGAACAGAACCTTCTTTTAGCTTCAAATGAGCAGGAATGCAAGGAGAACCACCTCCAACGCGCCTCTGAAGAATGAGCTCAGATTTGAACCCTCTTAGTCAGGTGCCCCTCCCATATGCATTGGCGCATGCGGGGGGGCTCTCTTGATGAGCTTTAAAGTTTAATTGCAACAAAATCTGCAAAACAAACTTTTTTCTGAGCTCCACCTCTTTCTGAATGTGCAGAGAAATCAGAAAGACAGGATAGTAGAGCCAAAGTGAAAATAAAAAATGTGAATTACAATATTCATGTCAGGTTTCATAAAGTATCCTAACGGCTCAAGGTTTCATCCTGTGACCAAGAGGACAGGAAGGTCGCATGTTCGATCTCCACTCCTGTCTATATGCGTCACTGCGACATCTGTCTGCAGAACTGAGTCGGTTACTGCAGTGGCCATCCTGCCATGGATTCATTTCAGGAGAAGGAAAATCGTTACCCGGAATTCACCGTTCAGCATTAAGAACAAGGGCCTGGTCTCTCTGAAGTGGCTCCAGTTACAGAGCAAAAACATCAGCAGCCTTCTTCCCACAGTATAAAACTAGAGAAAAACTTGGATTATTACTGACAGGAAAAGTGCAGCAAAAGTTGTTCAGGGTGGGAAAGATATGGGAAAAAACTTCTTAGCTTCATCATTTTTATTATTAATAATCATTATAGTAATGATATAGAAGTAGATTTACACCAATTCAAAAGTGCCCTGTCCATAATATGGAACATTACAGGTCTCCTTTTTAAGAGATCTGTTGAATGTGGTTTGTAAAGAAAAACTTTCAGTGAGAAAATCTGCCTGCAGGAGCAAAGCCACAGAGCTGCACTGTTTATAGCGTCTTTATGGGACGGAGATGTGAGGAATGCTCAGTGTGACAGTGAGGCACCTGGTCAAAAGTTCCTGTTACCACTGTCAAAGCAAAGCCTCGTGATCCCATGTTGACTGAAAAAGGAGCTGCAGGAAACACGTCTTTTTGATGAGGAGTAGCAGTGAGTGGCAGAGACAAAGCAGCACTTTCGAACCTCTTCTCAAAGCCCTGAGGTCATGGTAGCTTAGTTGACAGTGTAGATGCATGTCAGGGATAGGAGTGAGAAACCAGACACCTTTTCCATGTGCAAGAGGATCCCAGGATGAAAATCAGGCTGGAAAGGTGACAGATCATTGGAATGTGTAATTATAGGAAGGATCGAAGCATCTTGGTTCTCTTTCACATTTAGAATGCTGCTTTTCCTTGATCCTGTTACAACAGAGTGCTGACAGTTCGCTGTGGTGATGGTCCAACATGAAGGAGTGGAAAAGCCACGAGAGCTGCAAACCTTCATCATTTCAGAATAAGCAAAAAAAGACTCATTTAAAAGTGGAAAGAGAAAACAGATTTCGTTCATGTGTGCTAGGAACAGATGAACAGCGATTTGAACATCCATCTGATGAAAAGGAGTTCTCTGATGAAGGTCAAACAGGTTTAGATCTTGTAGGTCTGGAACAAAGTGAAACAAAGGCATTTTTGGAGCAAATCAGAGCCAAAGCGCAGTCCAAAGTGATGTCTACTCATAAAACTAAAATCAAAACCTTTGATGACACTTTTGGCCAACAGGATGCTACACTGGTGTGTTGCTCTGTCACTGTTCCTATGGCGAGATTACAAGAAGGCTTTCTGTATTATTGCTAGTTATCATTTACATGTTCACACATAAGTTTGTCTCAAAGGCAAACAACTCCAACCTGAGCTGGATTTGTTACGGTCCTCATAATCCAGATTAATCAAGTGAGGCCTGACTGCCTTAAAGTTTCACTTTGATCATCTTCTGATCTATTTTCAAAGTGTTCCCGGTGGTCTTTTAAGGATGATTCAGCTGTTTTTAGCCAAAATCTTAAAACTTGTGTTGTTTTCTAGGACATAGTTTCTGCAGAGCAGCAGGAGTTCATCAAAAATTCCCCTCTGACTTGTGGGCGGGGCTGTTGTGGTGGAGCTGTCAACCGGCAGTGAGCAGCTGCGGCTCACAGCCCACATTTTTCATGAAGAGTATTTTTTTTACCTGCAGATGTCACATCATGCCATTATCCATCTCTTTTCTCATCTTAGCTTACAACCGCACAACCTAACATTAGCGATGCAACGAAAAGGGTGAGCAATATTGGAGCTATCTAGCTTAGCCAGATTCCAGCTCAAATGAGGAAAACAAAGACGTTCCTGGATCTATTTGTCTGAAAGTGGATGCATCAGAATGGAGCGGAGCAGAAAGCTTGTGGTCCATCTATTGCAGTTTCTAGGATAGAGCTTCTTCAAATGGCTTTTTTATTCTGCTCCTGCAACAAGTTGAAAATAGAAATACTACAAAATGCAATTTTCAGCCTAATTTTCTTTTTATATTGGTCCTCCATCATCAGAAAAATGCCACAAAAACATGTTAAGAAACACCAAAAACACTAGTTTTCACTGGAGTGGGTCTTTAAATGTGTTTTAATAAAAGTGACCAGCAGATTACATTGAAACGTTTTCGGTCTGATCCCTCAAACTGAGCAATCAATGGGTGACATTTTCTGTTAGAAAATGCACAACACAAGTCAATGGCTGCAACAGTGAATGTAGAAGAATGTCTACATTGATGGAAATAGGGAGCAGACAGAGGAAAGGTGAGGCAGGTCCCTCCCACCTGGGATTCAGACTGAAAACATTCTTGCTGTGAGGCACCACACAGCTCACACAGTCTGCAGATGTAAGCTCTCAGGGTCGATACTGAAATCTCTTTAACAGGATAAATGTGTGAAAAGTCTCGACTAATTTAACTCAGAGCTGGAAAACAGCTCACATAAGGCTTGCTCCTCAGAGGACGTGGCTTAAGCTCAGTGAGCGGGTGTCTTGAAGACCTAATCTAGAACTCCATAGATCATGGTCTTCTGCTGGATCTAAAGATGTTTGGGGTTTTAATCTTGAAGGTTTACAGGCAGACTGGAGCTATAAAGCACAGAAAATATTCCTTCCAGAACTAAGACAGAGCAGGTTTCTGTCTATGATTCTCTGAGTGGTTCCGTGCAGCAGAGCTCCACCCAACAACTCTCTTTAATCACTTCAGACATCAGTCGTCTCCACAGCAGCAGTGAAGACGAAGGCAGTGAGCTGCTGCAGGCTGACAGCCCACAACGTTTCAGGAGGAGTGCCTGTTTTCTTGCAGATGTCACATTTGGAGATGAAAGCTTCAGAATTTCTTGGTGTGAAGTTTGTTTGCTCCCATCAGTGCAGTGTTTGGTTGATGCTGTGATCTCACATGCATCACATGTCTTTTGAGTATTGATTGTGGTTTGACCGAGTGGCTCCTGTTGATAAAAAAATAATCAAAAAGCTTCTTTTCTTCTGGTGATATCAAAACCAAATGTATATTTTTTGCTTTGATTTTTCAGGCTGAACATCCACTACAAGAGTTCATTCTTTTTTTTTTCTGTACTGCTTTATCCCTTTCGGGGTCACTGGAGCCTAACTCAGCTACTCATGGGCGATAGAGACACCCCTGCCAGTCTGTCGCAGGGGAGTACCTGGACAAAACTCAGGCATGCACGGGGAGAACATGCAAACTCCACACAGAAAGGTCCCCCATTGGTGACACAGTTTCAAGTCCCACAACTGGGACTTGAACCAGGAACCTTCTTGCTGTGAGGCAAGAGGGCTAACCACTGCACCACCGTCGAGCCAACTACAAGAATTCTCAACCATATCTTCCACCTTAAAAATGAAAAGAAGGACAAAAATCCAGTGTTGTGTGTTCAGCTTGCTCCGTTACTGAGCTTCATCCCTGACTGAGCACCCAACTGTGGTGATCTTGAGGAACTTGCTGATGCAGAAGCTTTTCTCCAGGGGCCATCGACTCCAGCAAACCCTCCTTTATTTATAGAGCTGCAGCGTGGAAAAACTGCACTTGTCTTATTTTTGAATGTAAGAGGTCAAGTGAGGGGCTTTGTGTTTAGATGAAAGCTATTTTCGGCGCACAGCAGCTAAATGAAAGGCGAAAAAAATGGTTTCAAACAGAAAATGTTTGAGCTACTTTTGCTTCATGAGAGGTTCCTGTTTCCAAGATATGTTTATAGATGTTTGCACCATGACCTGGGAAGACAACATTACAAAAATCAAGTGTGACAGAAAAAAACCTGAAATTGTCAAAAGAGAATTACTAAACATTGTCTTTTTTCTTTTGACTTGGAATTCCAAACTAAAGTGTTTGAAAATCTGGTTTACTGGAACTATGGACTCTTAAAAACAAGTTTTCTGTTAAACATGTCAAAGTCAGGTATGGCATGCATGTCAGGGAGGCATGATTGTAGATGGCTTTTTAGGTTTTGGTGCATTCATAAGTTATGCTTCAGATTGCTACTGTATTGTCATCTCTAAATTCATGTTAGCTTTTAGATAAGTTACATTTCTGTTCTCATAATTCGAATTCTCAGTTTCCATCAGTCTCTGTCCTGCATTCGGGTCTCCCACTGTCTGTAGAATCAAATAAAATGTTTTTTTCTCTTTCTGAACATATTTTACTGTTTGTTGGTCTGTTTCTTGCCTGCATGTTGTCATCAGAGACTTACCTCCTCACTG
Source organism: Oryzias celebensis (assembly GCA_014656515.1). Classification (NCBI taxonomy): domain Eukaryota; kingdom Metazoa; phylum Chordata; class Actinopteri; order Beloniformes; family Adrianichthyidae; genus Oryzias; species Oryzias celebensis. The sequence goes on along the minus strand of BNCR01000011.1, from coordinate 21,813,552 downwards.
GTTTGTTCTCTGGAAGCTAGAACTACGGTGGCCCTGAAGTGCAAATCACATTCACAAATCACTAGACACAAAACAATTTAAATATAACAACGACAATTAGAAAAGCAAAACAAATAATATAAAAAGCAAAATTCAATTTTAGAAATCAGAACATAATTCCAGAAACCAAAATATTTTTTATTGCAAAACAAATTAAATGAAACATTTCACGGATCACAACAAGAATTTAAATAAGTAAAACAATTAGTGAGAAAACAAGTTTACATTTGGGAAATCACAACCACAATTTAGAAACGAAACTTAAAAAAAAAAAAAAAGTCGAGGAACAAAATGACATTTAGGAAAAGGAAAACCAAAAGGAAACCGGAAAGGGTCTGTATTTCAGTAGATCGCCGATTGGATGATGGCGTTTGTGTTTGTTCTTGTCTGACTGTAATAATAATATAATAATAATATGATAATGAAACGGCTCTAACGCCGCTCTTTAGTTCTGAGGGACAACAGCCTGCTCCTTCCTGAAACAGTTTTTTTTCTAGATTAAATCACTGTCTTACTTTTTCTCTCTGAGCTGCACGTGACCAGCGGTCAATATGAGTTGGTTTGAGCACAATGCGCTCCCTAGGGGCGGGGGGTGGGGGTGCATAGTTCGGTAGACTCGCAGCCGTGCAGAACTGTGCAATAAAGGCAGACTCATTGTAATGCAGGGCTTCTCAATTATTTTCTCTTACTTTGAAGATCGTATCCTACAACTTTCTGCTGCAATTTCATTAGTCAAGTTGCTCAAATTAAAAGTATTTCTGCAGAACATTTGATTTTTTTTATCATTAAAGGATGCAAAAAGAAAATAAAAACATGGATCAAGTTAGAAATAATCTGTAACTTTATTTAAATTGCTTTTTCTTTTTTTAGCATATAAAATTATCTCATTCACCAGCCTCACTCTTTATTTAATTAAAATCTCTGACAACTGGTTGATTGATTATTTAAAATCCCACAGAAACAGAGTAACGTTCTCTGTAAATGGTGCAGGAGGCCTGTTTCTTCTAAACTGGAAATCCCACCAACCTTTTTATCATCTGAAGCAGTTCCACTGAGCATGTTCAATCTCAGACTGAAATGAACCAGAATTCTCCAGAAAAATAAAAAAACTTTCACTTTCACAGCAGCAACAGTCTAAACTACCAGAAGAAATTCAGAAAATTAGATTTTAGTTCCTAGTTTATTCACAGGATGTTGACAACAATGTTTGTTCTGTAAAACTTGAAAACATTAGAATTGATTTGTAGAATGAATGTTTTGTTTTTAAATGGAACTGATCAAGCAGTTTAGTGTTCTGTTTTATTGATAACTTTTGAAACTTGAAAGCTTTTGCTTTCATTTTCAGTTTAGTTTGTAATATTTATGTATTTTTTAGTTTCCTGGGATAAAAACTGTTTCATGATCCTTCAGTGCATCTGTTTTGTTTAAAGTATGTGTGATATAAGTGATATAAATCATTATTATTTGATATGACAAAAACTGTATCTTGGTATAGAAACATTCACTATCGCCCAGCCCAAGTCTGTGGTTACTCAGACTCACAGTGAAACAGCAACTTGCTGGATCACCCAGTTCACATAGTGATACACTTTTAAATTGTCCCCCCCACACCAAAAATGAGGATGGAACAACGTGGCTGGAACCACACCAGCACATTTGACTACTGTCCTTTTGTGTTATGTGACCATTTTCACCATGATTATGATCTGGGACAGTGGTGAATCTTTCTTACATTCACTTTTGAGTTTCTCACAAATAGTTAAACATTAATGAGAAAAGCATCAGTCAGATTTCTCTGAGAGTTATAGCAGCTTCAGCGGACAAAAGAACTACATTTATGAGCAGGAGAATGAGCTAATGTGATCACAGCAGGAGCTGTGAAAAGCAGCCGCAACCAATCCAGAGGTCTGCACCCATGAAACAAAGAATCTTTAGTCCTACAGAACGGGCTTTTAAAGGTCAGCGCTGCACTTTTTTTAAATTAAGCTTACTGACAGCTAACTGTCAAGACGATGGAAGTTTTTTCCTGTCATGAACTGGAGCTTCCAATATCCGTTACAGGCGTCCTCTTCAACCTCTGAGGGACAGAGGCCTGTGTTTCCGTGTGAAAGGACATGGCTCCAGCATAATGCGGCACATCCTTTTCTGTCTCTGCAAGGCCTGCTGGGACCTCTTATGTAGCAGTGTCACTCGAGCTGTGGGGCAGGGCTCCTTCCAACAGGCGCCTTGGCCGCCTGCCTGCCCCCGTTTCTCCAAGTTCGATGGGCATTGATCCCCAGCAGCGACACTGTGTCCCAGAGAGGGGTAAGCAGATACACCTTGTTGCCTCCAACAATCATTCTGCCCCTGTAGGGACAGTCGTTGTAAATGAATAGTGTGCTTGCAGCGACTAGATATTGGTAATGTATTTGCTATTGATGGAGTGAGATAACATGAGTAGCTTCAGCCTTACTTAACGGCAAACATAAATCCCATGAAGCCACAGCAGAGGAGACGAGCAGAGAATTACTGCAGGCTTTTAAGCCAAGTGACAAGTGTAGATGGAAGACTTTTTACTTATTGATCTCTGTGTGATTCACACAAGAGCAGTCGGGTAGTAAAGCAATAGTTTAACCTCCTCCGATAAAAATATCACCGTCAGTCAGTGGATGAAAGGTGAGCTTCGCCCAAAACCTAATGCCAAATCCACTTGATCCTTCTTAAGAGCTGTCACAGAGCTACATATTCACCGTCTGAACTCACTCCTAACCTTTTGATTTAACAGGCTTTGGTTCGCTGTAACAAGACTTATAAGACTGACCTACTTTAGGCAGATGATGAAGTGAGTTGGTCCAACAGTTGAGTTGCCCCAACCGTTAGGAAGTTTGCTGTTCTGCAGTGTCTTCAGATCCTAAAAACATTGGTTTAGCAGCTGAAAGTCAACATTTTTCTAAAAAAAGACTTTACTGATTCCAGCGTGCTTCAGGTCAGGATATGTAGTTTGAAATCAGAGCATCAATTTCATCATCAGGATCAGAAGTTTGGTTTCAGTCATCGCAGTGTTTTTTCTTGAGCTCACAGAGACATGAAAGGGTTTCACAGCCTGCTGACCAAATGATGCTTTCAGCTAAAGCACCTCTGCACTGCCCGCACTGATCCTGTCACACACACACACACACACAAACACACAAACACACAAACACACACAAACACACACAAACACACACCCCAATGTGTGTCATGTGGAGCGTATGTCCTAACATTTGATGTCATGCATGTGGCATTTCTTCTCTACAGTTTTCATCAGTCTGCAGATGCAAGAAGTCTCTCTGGAGGTCAAATTCCTGATTGGTTTGGTCAAAGCAACAGCATCTTTCTGCCGTTCTCAGGGCTTAAACTGTGACCATAACGGACTGGCTGGGGTTCAGATAAAGATCCATCATCTATTTTCTAAATCCGTTTTGTCCCATTCCAGCTTGCCGCAGGGGCCACAGTTACACACCCATACACACTTGCATCCATGCCTAGGGACAATTTAGAGTGACCATTTAACCTATGCAGCCTGTTTTCCTTTGGGTAATCCCTGGAGAAAACCCACGCATGCACGGGGAGAATATGCACACAGAAAGGTCTCCCATTGGTGACACTGTTTCAGGTCCTTAAAAGGCCACTTGAAAGCCCACTGGAAACGGCAACCTTCTTTCTGTACTGTGCCACTGTGCAGCCCACCATTAATATGTTGAATCAAATTTCAGTACCAATTACTTGCTAGTCGGCTACTGAAAGTTAAAAGTTGGAGACAGTATGGTTAACTAGGGGTCTTTCCCCTATAACTTCTCTCCTCTATTCTTTATAATTTACTCAGTACTATTTTTATTTAATTAATCATGCCTCTGTTTGGTGCAGTGCAATTCATATGTTGTCCCTGTTTTCCACTCCCCTCCAAGGGATTGAGAGAGATTCCAGGTAGATCGTCTATGGTCCTGTTCTTGGCCTGGACCTAGCCTCTGGCTCATCTCGCACCCCCAGCTGTCCTCCAGTTTCATTTGGATGAAGACTATCTGCTACACTATTCAAACATGTCGTTGTTATTTAAAAATGTAGTTGTTATTCAAACATAGTTGTAGAGTTACAGATGCTTGTTAAGGTATTCATACCCCCTGAACTTCTCCACATTTTCTCACATTATGACCACACACATAAACATATTTTGTTGGAATTTTATTTGAAAGATCAACACAAAGTGGCGCACACTTGTAAAATGGAAAGAAAATGATGATGGAGTTCAATTTTTTTTTACAAATAAAAAACTGAAAAGTGTAGTGTGCAAAATTATTCAGCCTCCTGGCTGCATCTCTGATCAGTGTCTCCTTGTTCGGCCTGTTAGTTTAGGTGGACAACCATGTCTAGGTAGGTTTGCAGTTGTGTCATACTCTTTCCATTTGTGGATGATGAACTGAACAGTGGTTCATGGCATGTTCAAACTTTGGGAAATTCTTTTCTAGCCTAACCCTGCTTTAAATGTCTCCACAACTTTCTCCCTGACCTGTCTGGTGTGTTCCTTACACTTCAAGATGCTGGGTTTTCTTAAGTCATTGGGTCAAGATCATCATCAAACAATTTCTGAAGGTAATTGGATGCACTCAGAGAAAAGGGGGCTGAATACTTTTGGACACTGCACTTTTCCGTTTTTTATTTGCAAAAAAAATACCTCTAGTATAAGTTTGTTTCTACTCCATGAATGTGTGCCGCTTTCAATTTAGTTCAATTCAATTTGATTTCTATAGCCCAATATCACAACTATAGCCGACTCATTGGACTGACATCAGTATATTGCAAGAACAAAAATTCAAACATGTAAAAGTAAACAATAGCTGGTTGTTAAATTGACTAAGTTTAACAAACACCTCTGTCCTTACACCCTCCTTCTCTGTGAGGAAAAACTCATAAAAAACCCCTGTCTATTTTTTGGGGAAAAACTAAGAAACCTCAGGGTTTCCCTCATGAAGGAGAGATCCTCAACCCTGGATGGACAGGTGACGTACTAGAACTATTAAAGAAAAGTGAGCTTAATTAATTAAAACTACTTGGTTGAATAAAAACTATATGTCGAATAAACAAACGGGTCTAGATAAACAGCTACAAGTTATGATAACAGCTAAATATTGAAATAAACAAAGACATGTTTGAAATAGTGTAGCAGATGGACTTCATCCAGTAGGAGTTATGGAGCAGCTGGGGTTGCTGGAAGAGCCAAAAGCGAGGTAACAGCCAAAGACAGGAACACAGACGATCTACCTGTAGATACAACTGTGTATCATCTACATAACAGTGAACATTAATGCCGTGTTTCCTGATTATATTCCCTAGAGGCAGCATGTAAAGCATAAACAGGATGGGTCCTAGAACTGAGCCCTGTGGGACTCCATGGCTAACTCGACTATAATGGGAGGAATGTCCATTTACATGAACAAACTGGTTCCTATCAGATAAATAGGATTTAAACCATTGAAGGGCAGATCCTCTGATCCCTATGTCATGCTCTAGTCTCTGGAGTAAGATGCTGTGGTCTATAGTGTCAAAGGCTGCACTAAGATCTAACAGGACCAGATTAGAGATTAGTCCCTTGACGTATGAATTCACAGAGAATATGTGAATATAGATTTGTGTGGTCAAGGCAATGTGTGGCTTAACAGCCTGCGACCAAATCATCCGCACCACAAAATCCTTTTCAAAAGAAGAACCACTTTTGCAGCAACACATGCCTGGGTTTAAGAAAGCATGAAGTTGCTTCACATCTCCCAGCGCCTGGTGCCAGACACCAAAAGCACTTTCAGAGCCCATGGCTCAGTGGTTTGGACTGGCACCACATAAAACATATAAAAACATTTATACAGCTGATGTTCCATGTCCCAAAAGCCAGGATCAATGACCGGGATTTAGGTCGTCGAGACACTCGCCTTCGGCTGACACCCAAATGACATTGAGCCAGACCCTTCTGAGCACTCCTGCAGGTGGTGGGCCTGGACAGTGATTCCACGTCAATCCTTCGAGCTTTACCCGATAGGGACCTGTGGGAGGAGCACGGGTTAAGCACTCAAACCCCTCCACCTTGTTAAGGTGGCGATTCATCTTGGGGGGGTTATTAAATCCCCTTTCCTGCAGCTGCTTGCTTCTCACTCTCACTGCTGCCTGTTTGTGAGCAGCAGGAGAGCGCCGTTCTCAAGAAAAATAAATAGGAACACAAACCCAATCTTTTTTCTGTTAAAGGCATTTGTAGGTCATTCTTTGGTTTACAACAATCTAATAGGAACACTTGCTGCCAGTTTAAAATGTTTTTAAAGAGTTATTGATTCACATCTGTGAATATTTTGCTAGCTTAGCTTAGCTGAACAGTTTTTGTGCATCTCCTGCTCAAACTACAGCTATATTATATTGTGGTGATCCATTCATGACATGCAGACTTTAATTAGAGTGTTTTTATGGATAAATAAACTTGAAATATAAAGCCATGATCACTGTATGAATAAATTAAATATCCGACACCCCTAGTTAGAGTCCTCCTCCAGCCTCTTTGGCCTTGATGAACAATGGGTTCTGTTTGGCCAAAGATCACAGCAAAATTAAACAATTGTGCCAGAAACCATGCCATCGTTTGGACTGCAGGAGGAAGCTTCATTATCAGGGGTTCAGGAAAAAAAAATCTGTGAAATATCATATAATTTCTATTGGCAATAGTTATAGTGATATAGTCATAAATAAACACCACTTTTTTCTTCTTTTCAAGGATGATTAAAAATCATCTAACCAAGAACGCTTAATGAGTTGGGTGTGCAAATATACCACTCAACAAAACACAATTAAATTGAAAAAAAACTGCGTGAGTAGTGGGGAGAACATTCTGTTATATATTTTCGTATGAAAGTCTTGCTTACAAATTTAGGCAAGTAAAAAAAATTTGAAAAATGCAGCAGAAAAAAATGTAAGGAAACACCAGATACCTGGTCTGGCAGGTCTAGCAGTCTGGAAATCAATGTTGAGGGCTCGGGAGAAACTTCAGAAATCCTCAAAGAACTCTTACTGTTTCGATCAGAAATGGCGAGTAATTTTTCCTGAACTAAGAAAAGATGTTAGTGAACTAAAGCAGTAGTTCAGAAGTTAAACAAGCTGGGAAAAAAAATGTATCGCACAGAAGAAAGAATTGTACACAGCAAGGACCAGGTCCTCGACCTAAACAAAGTGCTTTTTCAACTAATGCACATGTTGGGAGGTGAAACTCTTTCTTTCTTTTTGTGGTTTTATTTGCATGCTTTTGTTTTTGTGTTTTTTTGTGTTGGATGTTTCACCTCTGAGACTGAATCCCAGGTGACAGCCCTGCCCATAAAGCTGGAACTGGCAGTGTGAGAGAGGAGGACAGCATGAAGTGATTGCGGGAGACAGCAGTCAAAGGAGTGCAGTGGCCGGTGGGGTTGCAGCAGAGTCTTCTCCAAGACAAGGGGCTGTGATGCGCCATACACTCAGAGGCAGGGCTCCTCACCCTGCCAGTGTGTGAGTACCCCCTGTCCTACCCAGTGGCCCTCTCTCTTTGCAAAGAGTGAGACCTCTCTACTCCTGAAAAACTTGGGTACTGGCAGGACATTTCATGTTGCAGGTGGACATTTGGAGGAGCTATGCTTGTGAGGACTGGATGAAAGGCGTTACTGGAAGAGAAAGATGGGATTGTGGCCGCCTGCAGAATCTGTTTTCCCCAGTATTTCTATGGACACTTTTATATTTTTAGAACATTTTTATAGGGTTCCCCTCTGAGACTTTTATATTTTTTTTTATTACCTTTTTTTAAAATTAGGATTTTAACTGTTGTGATTTTAACAGTGTTAGTTTTGTCTTGCTGTGGGTTTGTTTTATTAAATCAAGACTAAGAAACGGATCCTCTTTTCTGTAGCTCATTGTGCGGTGCTCTTCCCCTGGTCCTGAATCTTCTTGTGGTGACAGTATAGTGGGACCCCTTCCATTTGGCGAAGGGTTTGGCCCGACATCAATTTTGGCGTTGTTGGCAGGATCCAGGTTTTAAGAGTGCCCACAATTAACTAGAGAACAGGTCATGATGATGCCAGTGTACCCTGGGGCCCCTTGGCTCCCAAACTTTAAAGGGGTTGATGGTGATGTAAAGTACTGTGAATGGAAAGAACAAATGTAGGTTTGTTGGCTTCACAGGACCTGTCAAAGTCGGAAAGTTGACATTATATTGGGTGCATTAGTTGGGGAGGCAAAATGACAGATTAGCGTGCTGGAAGATAATGAGAAAGATACAGTTCGGAAGATTGTTTTATATCTTCACTCATTATATGGGGACATAACCCCCATCCCTGTGTTAAGATCGCAGTTCTTCAGATGCATTCAAAGACCCGATGAATCGGTATCTTTATATATACTGCGGTTAAAAGAGCTGTACTGCAGGTTGCGGCAACATTACCCTTCTGATGCCCCTTCTGATGCCCCTTCTGATGAACCCTTAAAAGATCAGCTGCTGTTGGGTCTGCAGGAGGGTCTATTGGCCCAGAAGACCTACGTATGGCATAACCCAGATCAAGACTTTTCCTCAGTCAGAAAAGAAGCTCTGCTGTTGGACACTGACCGAGGGAGTGTACAATCTGAGGTAACGTGCACAGCAGTAAGTGGCCCGTGTGCATCTGTCATTACTGGATACCAGCTGGAGAGAGACACTGAAACAAGAAATTATGGAAGATGTAATGATGCAAATGTCAGACCTCTCCAGGAATGTCACAGGAATTGCTCCAGGAAATCAAACCCCTTCTGCAGCCACAGGTCAGAGGAAGACCACCCCCTCACAAACCAGGAGGGGGCGACGACAACCGGCATCAGCCATAAGTCAATGGGACGAATACGGTAGGCCCATTTGTCGCATATGTAAACAATCTGGTCATATCTCAAGGTTGTATAGGACGCCAACCACATCGCAGACACAGTTAAACTAGACATCCTTGCTGCTGAGGTCCAAGCCGCAGGAATTGGATCTGTGGTGGAAAGGGGGGCCACAGAAGCTGTGATTGGTGATTGTCCCAACATCTGTGTGAGTATTGAGGGAGTTAAGCTGACTGAACTACTTGATACCGGGTCCAATGTGACATTAATGTAGCAGAGTTTATTTGAACAGCATTTTACCCCAGCTAAGCTAGGGAAGGTCCCTGTAGTTTTCCAGTTGCGGGCAGCCAATGGTCTCGAAATCCCTTTTCAATAGGAGGTATTGAGATACCTGGACATGGGGTCGTGATCGTAGACGATAAAAATTGTCCACACCCCCTTATTGTTGGGATGAATGTTGTGACTGCTTGCTGGGATACTCTTTTTAACTGGCCAGCCAGGCATACTGCTCCCCCACCAGGATTACAGAAGTAGAAGGTCTGGAGATATGCTTTTGTCACATGCCGGAGAGTCTGAGCCACCATGGCAGCGGATGGATTTTTGGGGTTTGTGCGTTCAGCCAGCCGGCACTCCATCAAAATCCCTGTCGTTGAAATCTGCCTGGTGGAAAAGCAATTGGAGGACAGAAGTCACCCACAGAGGTGAGTGCACTTGCTAATCAGGCTCATCTCACAAAGGACCAACAGAAGGACTTGCAGGCCCTGTTGCAAAAGTGGACAGAGGTATTTGCACAACATGATGAAGACTTTGGGCACACTGATCTGGTGCAGCATACTATACACACAGGAGATGCGCCACCCATTAAAGAACGTTACCGATCTCTTCAGCCTACAATGTATAAAGGAATGAAGACACTACTCGCTGACATGCTTGAAAAAGGAGTAATCAGAGACAGTTGTAGCCCATGGGCTGCCCCTATTGTGCTGGTCCAGAAAAAGGATGGCAGCCTGAGATTTTGCGTGGACTACAGAAAATGAAATGCTGTTACTCACAAAGATGCTTTCTCTCTTCCCAGGATTGAGGAGACTTTAACCAACTTGACACGTGTTGAGTGGTTTTCCACTCTCGATTTGGCCAGTGGTTATTGGCAGGTTGCCATGGATGCCAAGGATCGTGAAAAGACTGCTTTTACCACCCCACTGGGCCTCTTTGAGTTTAACCGAATGCCTTTTGGACTTTGTAACGCACCAGCTACATTTCAACGTTTGATGCAACAGTGTTTGAGCAGACAACTGTCAGAGTCTTTACTGGTGTACCTGTGCAACATTATCATTTATTCACCTGATTTCTCCTCACATTTACAGGATTTGGAAGAAGTGTTTGAAAGACTGGCACCATGGCTTAAAGCTGCGCTTGGACAAGTGGAAGCTCTTGCAACAAGAGGTAAAGTTTTTAAGCCACATAGTGGACAGACACTACCTCTACACCGCCTGGAACCTCGCCAATCTGCTCCCCTGAACCTAACGCTACCGTCATGTCATCACACACAAACTCACCTCCAAGTACCTTGTTCCGCCACACCCGGGGTCCTGCTACCGCACCGTCTGGAAGAACCAAACAAAGTTCCGACCTGCGATTCTCATCAGCCATCCGTAGTTATCAGTCAATCCATGGACAATAAAGATCTTTTCCACTTCCACCGTCTTGTCATTGTGCGTCTGGGTTACCAGCATCTTGATCTGCTTGCCCAATCATGACAGTATAAACGCCTTTTGTAATTTAAACTAAATTTTATTTATATTAATTATGTTTGTATCCTTTTTGTTGGACCGGGCGTGAAAGAAGGGGGAATAAAAAGGATGTTGGGGGTCAAAAAAGACAGGGGTAAAGGGTTGGTTACAGACGTTGGGAGGATGACTACAGGGGAATGAGGGTAGAATCATGAAACAGGCAACAAGATGTTGGAAGTTTATAATAGTTACAGTCGAGTGTTTTGAATTGAACTGAAATGGTTTATTCCAAGCAGACAAGATATACAAGACATGTGTAACACAATCAACACCCCCAAAGATTTGCATCAGTAATCATGTCAAACACAGGATAACTAGACATCAGAAAATTGACTGCTTGAAAGGGAGTGGGAGGAAGCGAACTCATATAATCCCACCCTGACTCGACCATACCATTTACTTTACATTAGATATCAACCGGTTCGTAACTAATAATCAGGTCTTTATACTGTACAGTAATACAGGTAATTAAACAGCCTTGAGTAACAATAAGTCATACTGGTTTGCATGTAAGTACAACACTATTTTAAACTTGATTGGAGCTTATGCAAAAATAATGCTAATACAGAATAATTATATATATATATATATATATATATATATATATATATATATATATATATATATATATATATATAATTTTTTTTCTTTTTAAGAATAGTTTCATCATAAAAAAATCAATGATGTGAATACATCAAAAATGATAATAAAAATAATAAAAGTAATTAAGGAAAAAAGTAAAGAATAAAGAAAGACAAAACAAAACCAAAAGATAAAAATCATTAAATATCAAGTAGATGCTGACTATCTTCATCAGACAAGTCAATCCATATGTGCAGGTTGTTTCATTAGTTTCATTAGTCATTCTGTCTTCTATCCATGAGGTTAAGCCGATTATCCTGTTGTTCATTTCCTACTTTTTCTTGTTGGAATTCCTGCATGAGTGCCAGCAGACGTGTTAGCCTGGCTTCCATGGCCAGCAATGGTGCTAGCTTAGCTTCAATTGCCATCAAGGGAGTTAGCTTGGCTTGGATGTCCGCTTGTTTGGCTTGGATATCTGCCAATACAGCTTTAAGTTCTGCCAGTTCAGCTTTAGGTGCCATGTTCAGCTCTCTCTGTAGCAGAATATCTGCTATTAAAAAAAAAACGCACCAAAAAACATCAGGAAACGAGAGCTGAAGAAACCCCTTGTGTGCCTTGGTGTGACCCGGAACCGGAAGCCCAGTGTGAATGTTAGTCTAAAATGGCCAAATGAGCGGGGCCTGTGCACACACTCAGTTGTTACAAACATACCTGCTGGCTCAAGGGTCCTCAAAAACTTGTCCACATCCAGTTCACTCACACTTGCCGTATATCTTCCAATAGTAGCCAGGGTGTTTATTTTAAAAAAATGTCGGCCACCACTGTTTATTAGAGATCAGCGTCTATTGGAGACCGGCGTTTATTCCATCACAGTCAGAATGGTGATGGTTAATGGGTTAATTCTACGTAAAATTCGATCACAAAATGCAGAAAACAGATGAACATTTCAGGATATATAGAAATAATTACATTTTATTCTGTTCTGATTCACACTGGCTGTGAACATCAATATCCGTATCAAATATCAGCTTCACTTTCATGCCGTTCATTTTCCTGGAGACACGAGCACCTTTTCCTTTGCTCAGTAATCCTCGTTCAAACCAGTTCTTCTAATTTGTTGCTGCTTTCTCTGCTCACCAGGAAACCAGATGTTCTCCTTTTCTTTCTTTCTGCGGCCTCTCTGCTGTTTAGGATCCACTGCAGAATAGTTACATGGAGCTAGCAGCTAATGTTTTTAGCCTGTTAGCTACATGGAGCTAGCAGCTAATGTTTTTAACCTGTTAGCTACACGGAGCTAGCAGCTAATGTTTTTAACCTGTTAGCTACACGGAACTAGCAGCTAATATTTTTAGCTTGTTAGCTACACGGAGCTAGCAGCTAATGTTTTTAACCTGTTAGCTACACGGAACTAGCAGCTAATATTTTTAGCTTGTTAGCTACACGGAGCTAGCAGCTAATGTTTTTAACCTGTTAGCTACACGGAGCTAGCAGCTAATGTTTTCAACCTGTTAGCTACACGGAGCTAGCAGCTAATATTTTTAGGCTGTTAGCTACACGGTGCTAGCAGCTAATGTTTTTAGCCTGTTAGCTTCACAGAGCGGTGTCTGTGTTGATCTCATTACTATGAACGAAAGACCTGGATGATGTTAAGAGATCAGGTTGATTTATTTTGAAAAGGTCTACAAAAACATCAGTGATCATGCTTTAATGTTTGGGTTCATGAAAATATTTAGAATCTCCTACAAACTACCGAGAGCTTCTCTCCACTTTATCTAAATGGTTGCGTCCACTGTGTTTCCGTCTCTCTCTTACAGAGTTTGACGGCTTTCTGTCCCGCATTAACTCGAAAGGGCAAAAATAAAAACAAGAATGAAATGAGGGTACCTAGAGTTCAGGAGGCCCGAGCAGACAACGGAGGACATCCGCTCGTCTGGCAGTCCGGCAAAGCACTCAGACCAGGACCCGGAGGACAGCCACACGGGCCCCTAAAAATCAGTTGAGCAGTGAGGTACGGAGGCACAGAATGCAAGCCCTAGCCCAGCCAAAAGAGCAGCCCTCCCACCGCGGGGGCCCCAACCCTACCACCCCAGACAAGGCGCCCACCACCACCCAGGTGTTCCAAGCATTACCCCACCCCAGCCTCGGATATGAGCAAAGCCCCCTAACTTGCTAAATTAATTCAGTACATGTAAGCATCATTGGAAATAAATAGCACTTCATTTTCTTTAACCATAGTTAAAAAATCTTATTGGTTAAACACTTATTGGGTTTCTTTTTTTTTTTTTTAACTGAAAAATATTTTGTTGTGACAACGTTAATTGTTGAAAAAACATTTCCTATTTTACCAAAATAAAAGCACTATGAATTTCCTTGGGAAAAAGCAACTTGTATGTGGGATACAGTTGCAGTGCTTGATGTTCTGATTATTCAATTTTTTTTTTTTTTTTACAATTGTATTTGTGTAAAAGGAGCATTAGTATTCAGACAAAGATTTTCAAAGTCATACTGTTTTAATAAATTGTTATGTCTCTGTTACAGTCTTAGGGAAGGATGGGATGAATATCATATTGTAGCATGTGTATCAGGATAAGCATCGGATCGCCAGACTCTAACTAATACAGAGTCCCATGCATCACTGTGAAAAACTCCACAAATCCAGATCCTACCTCCTGCAGAAGAAATTAGACATGCTCTGCTGCCAATGTAAGATTCAAATCTTAAAGAGGCATGTTCTGTAAAAGTCAACCATATGTTTCTTAAAGCTTTTGAAGTCTCCTCATAGACCAAACATATTCTATTGTGACAACAAAGGTGAAAAAGAGCTGCCTAAAAAAATACTTGTTTCAGTCTTGAAAAGTTGTAAAAAATGACTTTATATTCCATTTAACAACCATTAGATAAGTGTTTAATGAACTCTGATGACTCCAGTGATTCAGGTCTTGACTGATGCAGATTTAATGTGAAATTACTGGCTAACTTTGAAGTTTTGAGGTTTGATTTTTCTTGACTTCAATGAAAATGTGACCTAATTTTGAGAAAAAAGTTATACCGCAACAACAAAAACGTTGAATAATCCACCACTCTAGTGAACTTTGTTGATGATGAAAACGTCATTTGTGTATTTTAGGGTTAAAAGGAAATTATTTTCTTTGCATAAACATTAATTTTATTTTTTAAAAATGAATTTTAACTTTATTTAAATTTAGAAGTTCAACTTTTTTAGCTGAAGAAGAATGTAAAAGTGCATGAAACGGTTATGGGAAAAAGGATGTCATGTTAGATTATCCAATGGAGCTTAACATGTTTTAGAGATCTGTCTGAGAACACATGACAACATGACACTTCAGCTGCACCGTTTCTTATTCTGTTCACATTTTGCAAGGGGTTCTGTGAGAAAGTGTTCCGCTTCACTGCACACAGAAAATACGTCTCTCCCTTAATAGCTCTGGGCAATAACAGACCACACAGAATGACAAGGGAATCAATTTTGCTGGTTAGGTTATAGATGGATTTTCTTCACCTGCTTTTTTCACAAGACATAACTGAGATACATTATATGAATTATTGAGAAAGCGTCTGGCGTGTTTCACATGAAGCCAACAGCAGCTTTTCTAAAGCCTAATGAAAACAGGTATTATCATGCATTCAGATAATATTTTAGACTTGTTCATTTGCTGATCTTGCTTTGCATTATTGACTAAGAGCTGGGTACTTGGAGCAATCCATCTAAATCCCAGTTATGCGTTGAGCCTTTAATTGCAAATAACGTCACAGATAATAGTGAGAGCTCATCCATCACATAGCTCCCCTGAATAATGAAGAGACGCTGGCTCCATGGATCCAGACTGACCCCAGGTGGAGCAATAACCACAAAGCAGCTTCTGCTTAATTTTATTTGCCAAAGTAACATGAGAGGTTATTGAAAGGCCTCCCTGAATGGCTGTAGCTCAGGAGGTGAAGGAGCCATCTGCTAATTGGAGAGCTGTGGTTTGATTCCTACATTTTGTCGCCTTTATGTCAGTTTGTCCTTGTACTTTGCTCAGGCTTGTGGTTTCAAACTGAATCATGCAGTAAAACATTTTTATCCCAGAAAATGATTCATTTATTTTCACAAGATATTTTTCCCCCAAGATGTTGATCTTCATTGTAACAACTATGTAGGTCTTTGTAAAACAAATGTGAATAAAAGTTGGTTTTCACATTGACTTGTTCAGACTGCAGGTCAGCAGTCTTGCTCAGAAGAGCTAATGTTACAAAACTAGACAGTAAGAGCTTGATCTTTCAAGGCTGATTTTATCATTTTACTTTTTTGCAAGATTCAACCGGGCTTTAAAATCAACATGGTTGAAAGTTGAGGTACTGTGACACTGGAGGTGTTGCCAACAACAGAAGGTACCATACGCTCTTCAAACTACTGGAATTATTTAGCCATTTATTCAATTAATGTAATGTCAAAGGATTTGAAGCTACTTTTTTTCATTGTCAGAACTATAATAATAATAATAATAGTTTATTTAAAAAGGGATGGTGCAATTGAAAATAAAAAAAACCCAAACATGATTGAATGTGGTTTAAAAAGCCCGAATTAGCCAAAGGCTAGTTTCCATCTGTGGTTCCCTGGCCATGATGTTAAAAAGCATAAACATAGATACAGTAAAATACAAAATATCTAAACAAACATATACTATGCAAATAGATCAAATAGAACATTGCAAGATATTGTGAAGACAACATTAAAAAGATGAAAACAGCACAACAATCCATCACAACATCAAACCTTTTTGCTTTTAATAATTGAACTACAAACATTACAAAACCACAACATCAAAACCGGCATTTCTTTTTGTGTGGGCAGCTATACGAGTTGACAAGCCACAATTTCATTTTTTTGTGAAGCCCTAGAATGATGTTTAGCAGTTGATTTGTCTTAGCAGTTTGTGTTTCTGTTCACCTTTCTTCCTTTCATATCCCGTCAGGGGCTGACACAGCGAATCAGCGTTCACTGATCCGCACATTTGATGTGGCGTAGAGTTTTACGACGGATGCCCTTCCTTACACAACCTTGTATTTTATCCAGGTTGAGGACCGGCAAAGGGAGACCCAAAATTGGGCCCCTGGTAAAAGATTGTATATCAGTGCAAAGCAGCTTTTCTTCGCTTAAGAATCTGTTTAAATGACATTAATTGTGTAAATTATTAAAGAGTTACAGTATTTCAAAAAGTGTCAACACTTCTGTGTCAAAGGGTTCTGATTTTAAGCCAAGTTTCATGATGTCACTGAACTGGACCATTACAAATGCTGGCTGTTTCAGAGGTTCCTGTTGATCAAGAGACCAAGTTGTCTGAATATTCAATCCAGCCACTGACAGACAGGTTTTTGAAAGCAGTTTTTGTTTCTTTTTGTTCTATTGTGATGTTGAATCGTTTGATGTGGGAGGAAATGTGAAAACCATCTGTCTCAGTATGGGTGTGCTCATTCGTCAACAACAAAAGATGTAAAGTCAGTTTAGTTCACCAGGAAACCACTAGGTGGCTGGTCACACCTCCAAATCAGTCTCCTTTCACTTCACTGTAAAGCAGTTTAACTTTGTGACAGAAACAAACATGTTTACAGTTTAACCAGGGTTTTTAACCAATAAATGAATTATTTACAGTAATACTGGGGGGTAAATGCTCACGTTATCACCTATTTTAATGTTATTCTTGATTTGTG
The DNA here is from genome assembly GCA_014656515.1 of Oryzias celebensis. Lineage (NCBI taxonomy): Eukaryota > Metazoa > Chordata > Actinopteri > Beloniformes > Adrianichthyidae > Oryzias > Oryzias celebensis. The sequence continues at coordinate 21,796,567 of BNCR01000011.1, read as the reverse complement.
TGTAACATTGGACTTGTTTCATTTTTGATTTATGTGTAATTTTAGACTTGTGTTTGGGAATTCCTGATTTGCGTGTAACATAATTCAGAAATAATTCAGAAAGTAAGTAACCTAACTCAGAGGTAAACAGAAAAAACTACTGACATTACAATCACAATGTAATCATATGTCAACAACTTTATTTAACATGAGAGAAAACATGACGATTTACACATTCATCTCCTATGTTATGTTGTATTTTTAAATGTGTATATAAAGGCTATAACATGATAGATTAGGAACACAGGAATAAGATATTCAAACTTATATAAATGGGCCGTTCAGTTCATGCTAAACACATAATACGGGAAATATGTTTTTACTCTTGTCTAAATGTCGCTTGCACCGCTTTATATATTATGAGTAAAACACCAAGTACTTACCGATAAAGATTTACGGTGTAAATAGTCCACCACCACGTTGACTTGCTGGAGACTTTAGCTAAAGTGTCAGTGTTAGCATGACCAATCACAATCTTACTCGTCAGAAGAAGAGCAAGCACTGATGTCATCGTGGTGCACCCTGTGGAACTGCTAAGTGGAATAGATAAATGAGACACTGTGGCGATATGTGAAAATGAAAAGGTCATCTTTATTGGCTTTTTCACTTTAGTTACGTGTTAATTATGTGTAGAAGCAGAAAATGAAAATGCAGTTTGGATGATTGATTAGTCATTTTATTTAAGAGACAAGCAATGCAGTTACACTGAGAAAATGAAAAGCCATGTCTTTTAATCCATTTCTGCTGTCAAATTTGATATTTCTAAATTAATTTTGGTGAAAATGTAATGTTTTTGAAAATGAAATGTCAAATGACATTTTAATGAAGTTACAGAATGAGCGGGGTTGGAGAAGAAAAAGAAAAACTTTCAGAGGATTGAGTTGCCATTTTATTTTTGAGTCAACCTATGTGGCTGTATTATGAAAATAAAAAAAACATTTATGGTATTGATTTTTATTGTGAAATATGTGTCACATTCACTTCCATAACCATTATCCATGTCTTTCATGTATTGTAAATGTCAATATTTGTATTGTAAGAGTCAATATTTCCATGTAGCAAAGAAGCTAAAAACTTTTGAAGGTAACTCCTCCCACAAGCATCTAGAATGTCAAGTTTGAACACATTTTTGGACAAGCGTCGATCAGCAAATTTGACAAGAAAAGAGAGGTGTCCGGCATGAAGTTGACACACGAAGCGCGTTTTTTGTGAATGAAGGCAATCACCTTTTGATCCATTTTCAAAGTTCTTTGCAGTCTTTAATTATAATAATGCAATAGGACATCGTTTCTGCAGAGCAGCAGGAGTTCATTAGAAATTCGCCTCTGAATTGTGGCTGGGTCTGTTGACACGGAGTTAGGCCGCCATTGTTTTCTCACAGCCTTCTGTTTAAACTCTCTCTCGTTAGCTTTCAGACCCTCACAACCCCAGCCTAATTTTACCGGTGCAATAAAAATGGTGAGCAATATTGGAGCTAGCCAGCCGTACAGTTTTGATCCAGATTCCAGCTAAAACAAATGACGATTTGACGACAAATTTGTCTGGAAACGGATGAATCAGAATGGAGCAGAGCAGAGAGCCTGTTGCGTGCCAATTGCAGTTTCTAACAGCTACAAGCTTCTTCAAACAGCATTTTTCTGTGTTCTCCTGATTCACAACAAATTGCACGAAGAATTACCCAGAAACACAACTTTAAGCTTAATTTTCTTTATTTATGTCCTCCAACAAGAGAAATATTCATACAGTTATACATTTCTTTTTTGAATTTTGAAAACACTGCGTAAACATAAAAAAACTGTGGTTTATTTGTATGTGATATAAATTCAAGAAAAGTTTGAGATGTGGAGAAGGTGAATGACTTTAGAAAATATTTATGGTCTTACACACTTTGTTGCAACTATTTTCAGCACCACGACAACTGAAAACCAGAAAACCATCTGACAGATCATTGACAGTACATGACAACTAGACTGAGTGACTCCTACTGCCCGGGGTTCCAAACAGAGAGCACCCACTGGTTATCAACTGATCAATCAGATGCCTCTATAAAAGTATGTGGTCTCACGCAATGTTCCAAAAAAAAGTTATTCCAAAAAGTAATTGTACTTGGTTACTGGATAAAAACGGAAATTACTTTACTCGTTACCAGGGCTCTAAATTAACACCTGTCCACCTGCCAAATGCGGGTACAACTTTTATTTAGCAGGTAGGACAACAATTTCACCAGCCACTTTGGCAGGTGAGACATTCATCATCTCTGACATGAGGCTCAAACTCACAACCGTGACTTTTAGCTGTCTGCTTTCGCTCCCCACTTGCCTTCCACAAACATCCATCACAGAGTTTGTTTAAACATTTAATTCTGACTTTGAGCAGATTTAATGCTCACTTTTGCTGCAGCAGCTGATGCATTCAGGGACTACATGGAATTTCCACACCTGTGCGCTTTCATTTAGCGGTCACTTTTGCTGCATTCAGGTTCGCTGGTAATTTCTAGTATTTGCTCACACTGAACTCAGCCAACACAAAAGACACACTCACTTGTTGTTTCATGTCATTTTTAGTCTTTGAAATGACAAAGATTCACAACTACAACACACTGATCTGTAAGAACACACACAACACGGCAAAACGTTGCACATATTTCAATATATTCATGTTTTTTCTCTGCATGACATTAAAACATTTTAAAGTCATTATTTTATTGTTTATTACTAGTTTGAATCTTTATGGAAGCTTATTGCATTCAATAAAAAAGGATGGTCTTCTTTTTTATTGAATGCAAAATGCTTCCAAAAATGTAAGCCACAAAGTTGCCCACACCCACAACGTGAGCACCCAGCAGGTCACCCAGTCTTTTCTGCTTTGTGTCCAATATTGTCATCGAGATTGACTCTCACAAACAAATAAAAATACATAAATATACAGTACATTCCAAATTATGTTGCAAATTGTACTGAAGTGTCAAAAAGATCAAATTCTTTGTTTTTCAATGAAGCTCATGGATGACATTGCGTCTCTTTGGATCACTGAAATCAATGTCAGACACCTGTGATCACAGTTTCCAGGTGAGCTCAAGTAAAGGAGAAACTACTAAAGAAGGATGTTCCACATTAGTAAGCAGACCAACATTTTCAGGCAAAACGGGAAAGAAAAAGGATCTCTGCTGCTGACAAGAGAAATACTTCAATGTTTTGGAAAAGGTATGAAATCCTTGTTTAATTCAGGAAAACTGAAGTGTGATCATCGTACTATGAAGAGATGTGTGTCTGAGTCCGTCAATCAACCTGATTGACACGTGGTGGGATTGTTTGGTAACAAACAGAGCTCCTTTTAAAGGACTCGGAGGAGCGCCTCCTCTGGGTCACTCGATGTAACTTGTTTTTATTGTCTTCTTTTGGCGGCAGCGGCCTCCCTCCACGTTCGGTTACGTTCGGTTTCAATCGGTTTCATTCGGTGATGTTCCCTGTCTGTGTCCGGGCAGTGGGAGGGGCTCAGTTGCCATGACAATGACGTCAGCGTTGGTGTCAAGTAACCAAAGGTCAAAATAAAGACAAGTCGGTGAAAACGGAAGAAAACTTTGGCTACAGCGCTCAGAACCGGACCGAACCGGAGCCGGCAGCTGCCCCCCCGCACCGAGCCACCTCCTGCAGGCTCCAGGCGGGCTTGTTGGAGAACAGCCGGTAAGGGAACGTGAGGGGGGTGGAGGGGGTTCTGGTGACGAGCTAACAGCTAGCTTCAGCGTGCTAGCCGGAGCTCCGGGCTCTGCTGGCCCTCTCCCGGCCGGCCGCTGCTCCGCCTGTTCCCGCGTCTCCCGCAGCGCAGCGCAGCGGAGCGTTGCGGTGTCTGTGTCCTGCTGCGGGAGTGGAAACAAAGAGGAGAGCTCTGCTGTTTCCCTCTCCACACTCAGCTCACTGACAGGTTTTCCGCAGAGCTGAGCTCATCTGGACCTCCACATGAAACTTCCAAAACTTTCCTGATTCTATGGACGCGCGATGGGACATTTGCGGGCTTGGAAAGACCAAAGTTTTTGATTTAAAGCAGCAGCTGTGCTGGGGTCGCTTTCAGACTGTTGGAGATGCCTCCTGCTCACCAGGGAAACAGCCATGTTAGTTTTAGTTCTCACACCATCAGTGCTGACGGCCAGCCTCCCACAGCTTCGTTCAATAGTTTGTCAGGTGATCTGGACAGAAATCCCCTTCAAGTGCTTTCTCCTAACTGCACCCCCTGTAACAGGAGGAAGAACTGTTTTCTTGTTGTCGATGGCAGGCGTTTATCCAGTACGTATCCGTCAAAACTTCACACCGCCGTGCATCCTGTGGAAGTGGAAGATGCTCCCGGCTGAACAATGTTCTGCAAATGGGATGAAGGTCACACTTTGGCACTTTGGGGTTGTAAACATCCCCGACTGGAAGCTGTGTCTGCGCAGAGCTTTCAGTCTGATGTTTGCAGCTGCAGGTTGCTCCGTTCTCCACAGACATGACGAACCGGATCCTGCGTCTGTTTGCGTCTCAGACCTTTGTGTTGAAGGTCAGCTTGTGGTGAGTGCATGGCGGTTCAGACTCAGGTCCTGTAAACATCCTACACTCAGCTGGAGTCAGCCGCAGAGGTGGCTGAGAGAAGGTTGTTTACCTGCTCTGGTTGAGAGTGACCTGCACAGGAAGATGGCTGAAGGCTTCCAGGACTAAGATGGCAGACTCAGGCAGTGTTTACCTGGAAACAATTCTGAAAAGAATCAAATGCTCAACTTTGAAGGATTTTTTTTCTTACACAAATGAAGCTGTTCTGTGGAGTTGGTGAAGTGCTGATGAAATGATGGGGCAGTTTGGACCTGGAGGTGTTTCTGCATTGGAGCTGCTGCTGCTGGAGCTGCTGCTGCTGCTGCTGCTGCTGGCCTCTTGTGTGTCACAGGATGACTCACAAGGTGAACACAACACCTGCTGCCCTGCAGCTGCTAATGAATACAAATGTACCCGGCAGATCGCTCAGTCCCTACTTCATTGTGTTTGTATTGTTATGTTGCTGTTGTCTTCCCCCAGCAGGCGAAACAAAGGAAACGTTACTCAGTGAATCCTGACGTTGCTGTTCGTGTCAAAGCTGGAATAGAAACACAGAAACCAAGGGCTTCTGTCTTTTGGAGCTTCTCTAACATGACAGCTCCCGCCATGATGAGATGCTGTGTTGACCTTACACTCCTGAGTAGATGCTTCATAAACCAGAGAAGTTAAAGTTTTTAAAATGTTCAGACCCTTCTGGATCTGACATGAAGTGACTTATGTTTTGAGCTTTATTGATGAAACAGAGAAAAACAGGCGTCAGCTGGACACACTGGTTGTGGGTTCAGATCCAGAGCGAGCTTGGTTTCAGCTCCATCAAGCTGTTTTCGTCTTTCTCATCACACAACCGACTACGTAGGCTTGGATGGGAAGTCTACCGGCCCATTTCCTGCTTTGTTGTGTGCAGGAGGGTCAATGACCAGCCAAGAGTGCTTTAATGATCTTTAATAAAGCTGTGCCCCCCTCCCTGCTCAGCCCCCTCCTCAAAGAATTCCGCTCTGCAGAGACCTGGAATAAGGCTCCATTTATCCGAGGAAAAAGTGGCTGGAAGGAGAAGCATCTTCAGGTCTCATGATCCTCTTTATCTTGCAGCAGCACAATAACTAAGCATTAAAGTGTGTATTTTACAGATGATGAAAGCTGATTGTTATTAAAAAGATGTTCGTGTTCAGTGAGGATGAAATAAAACGGAAAACTTGAGTGAGAAAGTTCTGGTTTTACTTTTTTCCTCTTTTAAATGTTTAACCATCAAAAGAAAATCTCAACTGAAGTTCTGTGTGACCACCAGCAATTTGCATACTTTATCTGATGCTCATTACCCCTCCCATACCAAAGCAAATGAAAAGTATCATAAATCACCAGGAAAAATGCCGTAGACTACAACGTTTTGGACATAAAAAAGGCTGTTTTTGTTTTAAACATGCACTTCAAAAGTAGCACATAATTTATGCTTCCTCTGCTGTCCAAAGAGGTGTTTTACAACAAGACAGAAATATGTATGTGCTACTTGAAAATATGTAAAAATGTTTGTGATGGGCAAGCTGCAGTGATTTTTCTTGGTGATTTATATCTTTTGCTTGCTATACAAGATGGTATATAGTCCATGCTACTTTTAAAACCTGATTTCCAGAAAAGCAGGACATACAGGGTGACTAACCTTTTTTCAGTCTTCAAGAGCCTATATCATGCAAAGTGGATTATAATGCTAACTCCTCACAATAAATAAACAAGCCCAGAGTGGTATTCTGAGTCATTCACACAAGTCTAGGCATTGCTCCAAAACCATGCTCTCTGAGCACCAGCCTCTTCCAATCCAGGAAAACAGGTCCTCACATTGTGACGTAGACAGGTGAGAACAGCCCATTCCAGGAAGAGTTTGTGCTGCCTTTTTTTAAATTTATTGTATTATTTATTTGTTTCCTAAACTTGTCCTGTCCAATAGCTGAGCAATCAGATATGAACTGAGAGCTTCTTCTGTTAGACAGATTTAGAAACAAGATGCTGGAAGTTTATAATCATTACAGTCAGGTGTGAGTGTTAGTCTAAAGTGGGCGGAGCCTGTTCACACACTCAGATGTTACAAACATACCTGTTGGCTTCAAGAGTCTTCACATACAAACTTGTCAACATGAACACAATACATCAACAGTTCACACACATATACATACAAACCAACACATGTAAAGCTTTTCATTGTTTTTGCAAAGGTGAGCTGACACCTGTGTTCAGGTGATTGTGTATATTAAGCTTAGGTGGATGATAGAATGTAAAAAAAAAAGAAGAAAAAAGAAAGGAGAATTCCTGCCCATACCCACACCAGGACCCCGCCGAAGCAGTTGCGGCAACCAGCGCCCCCCCAACACACGTGCTGTAGGGCCGATGGAGGTGATCCGCCAGGCCAAGCGCCCAGACCAGGGCCTGCAGGACCACCGCACGGGCCCCCAACACAGAGCAGTGAGGTACACCGTTTTCCCAATAATCTAGAGCAGGGACGAGCAACACCAGGCCTCGAGGGCCGCAGTGTCTGCATGATTTTCAGATATCCAATCCCCACTCATGACTGATTACCTGGTTCAGGTGTGTCCAGCCAATTAGAGCATGTCAGAGCTTGGTATGCTGGAATGCAGCTCTCAAGGCCTGGAGTTGCCTATCTTTGATCTATAGGTCATAAACACTTACCGGTGTACTTTCTTAGCTGTCGTCTAATCAGTAACTGCCTTGCAGCATGCCTCTGTCACACCAAAGTAGCAGTAAAAAGTGTTGAACCTGACATTGATACCGACGTTCAAAACTGGTCAGCAAAATTTAAAGTTTGACTGAGTGAAATATCCCAACAAAGATTGCACAGCGTAGGACTTCCATCCTTTCTGCCTCTAGTTGCTTTGCTATAGCCTTATTATTTATGGTCAATAACAGAAGAAATATTTAGTTACGTGGTTTTGTTAACAAACTTTGGTTCAAAACATCAAATGTCCAGTTGACAGCTAACACAGCCCAAACGCAAGTTTTAGGACTTGATCCGGACCAAATGATTTTTTCCGTCTGAATACACTCTTAAATGTCAGAGTCTATGCAGGGCCTTAATCCACCATCTTTTATCGTCACGAAAGGAAAAACCTGTTCCTGCTGGTGAGGAAGAGCTCTGAGTCATGTTCTCAAGGACTCATCTGTATTGTCCTGCATGACTTGATGTTCAGGTCCAGAAAGGCACTACAAATGGTCCCAAGGAAGAATAGTACCTGGAAGAAGATCAATGCTATAATAAAAAGGTCTGCCAGGTGGTAGAGAGGAAGCTTTAACCTTATTAAAGACTTCCCTGAGGTCAAGGTATTCAGAAGGAACTTTTTGACAGATCAGGATACACCTCCTCCACCGATGAAGTGGAGAAGCTGCCAGGTTGCATTGAGTTAAGATCTTAAAGAAGTCTCTTAGAAACTGCCATCTGACGCAACAATTACCTGTTAGACCTGGCTGCTACTGAAGACAGCGTCAATTAGAAACAAATTGGAAGGTTTTATATACACGCGTGCACACACACTCACAGACACACACACACGCAGACTTTTTTGAAGCTCTCCAAGAGTTACATGTACCATTAGTTGCACAGGGGAGTCTGAAACCAGCTCCAGCTCCAAACAAAAGATAACCCCGTTTCTGTGATTAGGCACACCAGGTGGAGAGTATTAGAATGGAGTGCAAGTTCATGCAAAGCAAAGTTCACAAGAGATCTCTGCATAGCTTCAGGAGTTCAGAGCACTTCAGACCTTTTGATCCATCCCAGCAGCTCTCTTTTCTTTGCTCTCTCTGGTAACAGTCTTTTATTCTGAAACTGACACCAGGAAAGAGCACATATTTCTCTGTGTACAACACATGCATCTTTCTGCAGTTTTCTCACAATCCCTTCCTTTTTGTCTGCGTAGGTACTCTTCATGACCAGAAGATGGTGCCAAAGTGTAATTTTAGTAAATGAGTCTAGGATCTGGTTGGCACAAGGCCCTGGTTCAAATTCTGTCTGTGACCTTTTTGTGGGGAATTTGCATTTTCTCCATGTGCTCCTGTGGGCTTCCTCCCACAGTCCCATAGGTTGATTGGTGATGCTGAATTGCCCTTAGGTGTTACTGTGAGTGTGAGACCCTGTGACAGACTGATTACGAGGTAAGATAACTGTCAAAAAGAAACGTATACATTAAGAAAAAGTTTTCCACAAATTAATATTTTGTGCACAACTTTGCAGGAAAAATAAGAATACAAACTTTAGTTTTACATTTGACATGTCTGTTTTGAATACAACTTTTTTTGTCTTGAATATGAATTTCTCCTGTTAAATCGCTGTCAAAAATACGTCACGGGGTCACAGGCATAAACATCGAGTCCTAGAGATTCTTCCAAATGCGCATGCATGATAAAAAAATTATCAAAATACAATAAAATAGAACTTTTAGGAATTGTATTGATCCAATAATGAGAACATGATCTTGGCAGCCATAGCTCTGTAGAAAATGGAATAAAATAGATTTTAAAACAAAATGCGATCTCCAGCTGCATTTTCTTGTTTTCAGGCTCCAACAGGTAAATCATGTAAACAATGCAGCAGAGGGTCATTTTAGAACCAGAAGTGGAAAACAGTCTAGAAAGACGAAGCAGACGTCCGACTCCACTCATTCAGTGTAAAATAAAAACATGTCTGCTGACATTAGTTGATAATAAGAGGATAACAAAATCCAAAACAGCTAAGCTAACCTGGAGCTAAAGCCGACTGTTGCAGCAGTAAAAACAAACAAAAAAAGAAAATGTAAAAAGTCAGTAGGATCAGAATACCCAACTGTCTTTCTGTTTCTAATTTTTTAAACTATTGTTATGGTCGGCTGCCCGTTAGCCTACGTTAGCTCTGAGTTAGCTTAGCGGTCTTTTTCCCTCCCTTTTCTTAGCCCTCTATCTCCACGGTGCTGCCAGAGCCTGTGGTGCGGTCGGCCCTCCTGTCCAGGGTTGCTGCCCGGCTAAGCGGGGATCCCCCACGCTAATATGCCGCCGCTGGTTGGTGTTGTGCCAAAGTACGTTCCCTCTGCCAGAACCATGTCTGAGACTGGACACTCAAATTCTGGCACAAGAAACGTATCTATGGACACAACGGCAGCAGCAGAGAGACAGGGATCCCTCTGCCGCTGCTCGGGCCTTTTTATTTTCTTTAATTATTCTCTTATTAACATCTCTATTTTTTCCACCACTTCTGGGTCCATTTTATTGTTTTTATACTCCACTGATGTCGCCTGGCAAAAATAAAAATTAAAAAAGCAGCAGGACTTCGCTGTTTATAACTTTTTTTCCACCGCAGCAACGGTAACAAGATCATTTTCCTGCCAGGGGATCAATAAAATTCTATAAAGTTTAATTCTATCATGCTCATTCAGGTGAATCAATTCACCAAAAGCTCTTTATAAATCAGTTTCTGTGCAGCAGAGGCTGATCATGCCTAATTTCAACAGCTGTTCCGACTTTTATTAATGACGTCAACCTTCTCTGTTTGCATCAAAGCAGAACCAGAGGAGACCTCTGCAGATTCAGGCCATTTTACTTCTGTAGTAAAAAAAAAAAAATCAACAACTAGGTTCAACTTTCCAGCCAAATAGTTCAGCTGGAAACATCCCTGAAATAAGACCAGAGCGAATGAAGCAGAGAGACGCTTAGCCCAGCAAGTGCAAGAAAATGTTCATGTACACGCTGCAATTGTCAATTTAGGATGGAAATGATTAAAAAGAGGCAAATATAACTCCATGCAGCTTACTTTCACGTTTTCAACAATTGTCTTCCTCTTAATTCTCCTCCTCTCGTGGATACGGACACTCTCTGTCCGTGCGCTCCCTGCGCTATCAGTCTGCTCGAGCACGAGCCTCTAACTCTGCTTCTTCCCCTGCAGCTTTTTTTTCTTCTATTCTCCTTTGCCGTCCAGAACATCTTTTCTCTGCTGCTCTGGCTCTTTCAATCAATCTCTGGCACATCCCAACTCTTCCTCTTTACTCTGCGTCTTATTTCCCACTTGTGCTGCAGCTTCTAACTTTCTAGCTTCTAACTTCGTTACTATATCTTTTCTGTCTTTTCTTTCTTTCACCGCCCTTCATCCTTTTCCTCTCTTTTTCACTTCCTTTATCAAAACATAAGTGTGGGCATCTCATGCCTTTTTCCTCTTATAAGCATCATTCTTAGTTTTTGCTGCCACCGTTTCTTGTAGTTGGGTTGAATTGTGCACAGTTAATCTAAAGTAGTGATTTTTTTTATCCAATCATCTAGGTATTTATTTTTTCAGGATCAGTTTTTTCTTTAATCTTCCAGTCCCTATAGGATTTACCGGGGTTTTAAGGCCTTGCTTTGCTTTGTTTTTTTCCCCATTTTTGTTTTATTTACCTATTTCTTGATCTTTTTTATTTATTTCTTTTTAGACCAGCTCCAACACTTCTGTTCTATGTTCTATGACCTGGGTGATTTCTGAGTAAGACGGCAATAGTATCCAGTAGTAGTAATCCTGAATATTCTACTCTTTCGAGCAGAGGATTCTTAGCCTCTGCATCCGAAACTGGTTTCTGTTTCCGTTCTCACCCTTTGATATGACAGAAATACCTAGTGGTATTGTTTGTCCATTCAGACTCCACTCACATCTTTTCAAACACACTTGTTGACGGAATTTCACTTATAGTGCGATAAATGATCACAGTAGTTTAAAATACTAAAAATCATTAATATTAGAATATTTCTGTGAATTCAAATAAAAGAAGAAAACTTCCAGTGAGTCAGTGCTCTGTCATTGCTAGGGCTGTCTCTAATGATTATTTTAAAAGTCCATTAGTCACTCATTATTTTATTGATTAGTCAATTAGTCAACGATTGTTGTTAACATAAGATGATGTGCAATTCTTTTCTCAAAAGGTGTTAGGACGGGTACCAACCATGGAGGACCATGTATGCAGCATTTCTCGCATTCACAGAAATTGAAAATGGACATGAATTTCAATATCACTTTATGAAATATAAAAAGCCTAAGGTCCAAAGTAAGCTTTATGCTAGAACAAAAAGACATAATTGGCTCACAAGTGAAAGGGTTCCTGATCCCTGCACTAAATCATTGTCATGAGCTTTGGGGTCTTGAACAAAAGAACAAGGATCCCGGATCCAAGCGGCTGAAATGAGCTTCCTCCGTAGGGTGGCTGGGCGCTCCCTTAGAGACACTGTGAGAAGCTCAGTCACCCGGGAGGAGCTCGGAGTAGAGCCTCTTCTCCTCAACATCCAGAGGAGCCAGTTGAGGTGGCTCGGGCATTTGGTTCGGATGACCCCTGGGCAGCTCCCTAGGGAGGTGTTCCTGGCTTGTCCCACTGGGCAGAGGCCCCGGGGAAGACCCAGGACACGCTGGAGAGACTGTGTCTCTCAGCTGGCCTGGGAATGACTCGGGGCCCCCCAGAGGAGCTAGAGGAAGTGGCCGGAGAGAGAGAAGTCTGGGCATCTTTACTCAGACTGCTGCCCCCACGACCTGGATAAGAAAATGGATAGATGGGTTTCAGAAACTCTGAAAATTGCTACAGGTAAAGACACACAATTGAATTCTCCTCAAAAGAGGCTGAACATGCATCTTTAGCGCCCCCAAGGAAATTGACTAGCAACCTCCTCTTTAGTTGGATTTTGTTGGAAAAGTGAAAGTTCAGGAAGTTTGGTACTGATTTGACGGTTGAACAGGAGCTCAGCTGGACTGCAGCCTGTGAGACAATGAGAAGTGCTACCATAGGTCAATAGAAAACATCCACCTCGGTCGCCAATCTCTTCCTTCAAGATGAAAAACACATATAGCCTTACAAAAAGTTTTGTGCAGACTTTCAACTTCTCCAGTAGCTTGAGGCCAATATGGTGGGATTTGGCGATGTGTGATTCCATTCTCCTATAGGTACAACTTAAATTCTTTTGAAACAAATGGAGTGCTATTGTCTGTCACAATGCTTTCTGGGAGACAGTGTCTTGAAAACAAATGTTTCTGACATTCTGATTATGTTCATAGAAGTAGGGTTTTGAAGAATGTCTGCACTCACTCATCTGTAGTAGTGGTCAGACACTACCAATAGATGGTGTCCTGATGGAAACAGTCCACACATATCCACAGCAAGAAGGTGCCATGGTTTAGCTGGGAGCTCCGTTCTAGCAGTAGGGACATTCGTGAAGTAGAATTGTTGATTTGACATGCATGACATCATCTCACCAGGTATTCTACTTCTTGATCGATTTCTGACCACCAAACTTTGGTTTTTGCTTTGTTTTGACTATTCCTTGATGGCCTTCATGTGCTAACATCCGCGTCTGTGATTCCTACAATAGCATTATCAAGTTGTTTCAGCTTTTCCTCCTCTTGCTTGCTCAAGCTAAAAGGAACTCTCCAAACAGGCTGAGCGACTGGAGGCACACTTTTATCTATTTGCAGCTTCAGTTGGAAATCTTTAAGCTTTCCCAAATCCTGAAAACAGTCTTTGCACTTAGTGAAAATGTTGTTAGGAGTGACAACTTTAACATCATTTTGACAGATGAACAAATAACACATGGATTGAAGGATTTATTTGAGGGGTGAGGGTTATTTGAGGGTATCTTTGAGGGATGAAAATAATGGGTTTAACGTGGAAAAATGCTCACGCTAAGCACCAGACTCTGGTCAGTTTTGGTCATGTCCTTTGGTCTCTGCAATGCTCCCTCCGTGTTTTAAGCCTTCATCAATGAAGTGTTCAGGGACATGCTTCAGAGATTTGTCATTGTTTATCTCGATGACATCCTCATTTACTCCACCCAACTCCCATGTCAGTCAGGTTCTACGGCGACTGATCGACAACCTTCTGTATGCTAAGCCGGAGAAATGTGAGTTTCACAGAACCTTCATCTTTTTTCTTGGCTACATTATCAGTGCCCAGGGTGTGGCCATGGATGAGAGCAAGGTGGAGACAGTTGCATGAACCCACCTGGTGAAGGAACTACAGTGGTTCCTCGGTTTTGTCAACTTCTACTGCTGCTTCAGCTGTAATTTCTGCTCTGTGGTGGTGCCGCTCACATCTCTCCTCAAGGGGGTACTCAAATGCCTTCGATGGATTCAGGAAGACACTCTGGCCTCGCATTCGCCCATCCTGCGTCACCCAGACCTCTCAATCCACTTTGTTTTGTGGAGGTGGACGCCTTGAGCACAGGCGACATTGGTTGGATGGGGCATTTCATCCTTTCCTGGTGTTGACAGACCATAAAAACCTAGAATATATCAAGACCGCCAAAGGACTAAACCCTTGACAAACCCGTGTATCATTCGGTCATTCATTTTTCAATTTAAAATAAAAAAAACGAATCATTTTGAAGCTTTGTAGAAGATTGTAGATTGTAGACTGTAGAAGCTTTTAGCATCACTTTCTTCAAAGAACTAGTGAGGAAAAGATAAAACAGGCATAGCTTAATGATTTTGCAAATAAAAAAGCCAGAAAGCAGACAGTAATTATATGGGATCAGTGTTGCTAAATATAGATTTAACATTTAAATCAGTAAATAAGTTAATATGTGAAAAAACATTAAAATACATTGAAAATGACATTTGAACATCTACATAAACTGACACCTACAGTAAACTCCAATAAAACATCAAATGCGATGTTGAGTTAAAATGTGTGATTTCTGCAGGTCAGGTTCCTAGAAGCAAAGTTCCAGAAAAGTTTGTGTAGAACAAGAAGAACAGAGGACAGCTCTACAAGGGGATGATAAGAACACTAAAGTAATTTCCCCATGGTATATAACATACAGACAAATCACTGACAGATTTCACTGATTTATATGCAGTACAGTCATTATTTACTTGATTCTAATCTCTACATTTTTTAAATTGCAGGTCATTGAAAAAGCCTTTTTTCTCTACCTGCTGCATAAGACTGATGGGTTGCCAAGCATGTGTGCATGCAAGTGTCGGGCTTATGAGCAAGAAAACAACATCCAAAAGGACTGCATCATATTGGACTTGGTGTTTACTGGCTCCATGTTTACCATTTGAAGTTTAAAGCTTTATTAACACAGTTGATGTTGACGTTTTCAAAGCTGTTTAGAAATGTCTCGTCTTCCTGGTAAAACTGAATACTGACATGAGTGTTATAAAAAATATAAATTAAACAACATGGTTTCATGGCAGAGCAGAATATTCATTACAAACTTAACATGAATATGTTTTTCAACAACAGAAACAAAGACAGTTGGGGGTTTTACTTCGTGGGCTTCTTTATGCATTCAGTCAAACGCTACATATATAATCAGCATTTACTCAGCATGCCTGTCAGTAACATTTATTAGATGAAGAAATGCATCTGGAAAAAGTCTGTTTGTGGTTAAATTCTGCATCAGAAAGAGTCGTTTCAGGGAAAGTCTGTCCACGTTGCTGCTCAGCATCATATCTGCCGTGCTCTGAGAAAGGATCCTCTGCAGATGAAGGTACCTCGGTAACAGACCCCAGCTCCTGCTTACATGCTTGCAGCTTCCTCTGCACTGGACTCCAGCTCCACTGTAATCCCTGGAAAAAGAAAACCCAGCAGCTGCAGTTGGTCTTTTATTCAGGAAACAAGCTCAGCAAAATAAGGAGAAAACAGGCTATGCTAGAAAAGCATTAGAGAGGGGTAAAAACACCAGAAAATCTGATAAAAATACAGTCTTTCAGTCAAACACTGTAGTATTCCTATGACTAAGATCTAAAATGTTTAGTTATAAGTATATAATTCTTTGATTTATTATTTTGAGTACAATTTTATTTATTTATTTTCAATATATATTATTTTGCACTTGACTGGGTCAATCTTATGATTCATGGTAAAATATTACATATATAAATGCAGATATGGTTAACCACCCCAGTATTACATTGTGTATCCTTCATAAAATAAACGTTTATGGGTCATTCTTACCTTAATTATGGCTAACTCAAGTGCAACTTCAAGTTGCCTGTTCGTCACATGTCTTTTTCTCCGGTGCTGCTGCTTCAAATAGAATCTTCTCACCGACATTTCTGAAATCTCTGCATGTTTTTCTGAAAGCGCTCTGTCACTGAACCTGAGCATTCTTCTAAATTAACCATATTAGCATCACAGCTCGCATTGCGTGTCATCAATAAAGCACTTAAAAAAAACCACTTCCGGTTGACCCAGACTTTTCAGAGGAAATTGCGAAAAACGAAATTTAATCGTTATCCGTTTGTTCCATTTACGATTTAGTATGCAAATCTGAAAACATATAACAGTTTTTTAAAAACATTATTGACAAATCTATCAAAATCTGTGATAGTGAGTACTTCTACTTTCTTCCCATCTCACAGATGTGCCATATCAAGATGCTGATTAGAGAACATGATCATTGCACAGGTGTGCCTGAGACTGGCCACAACAAAAGGCCTCTCCAAAATGTTCAGTTGTAGCACACAACACAATGCCACAGATGATGCACTTTTTGAAGGAGAGGGCAATTGGCATGCTGCCCACCAGAGCTGTTGCTCATGAACTGAATGTTCATTACTCAACCCGTCTCCAAAGGCATTTCAGAGAATTTGGCTGTAGGCTACATCCAATCAGCTTCATAACCGGAGACCACGTATAACCACATCAGCCCACATGCAGAATGTTCACCTCCTAGATCATCTGAGACCAGCCACTCGGATAGCTGCTAGAACAATCGGTTTGCATACCCAAAGAAATTCCACACACTGTCAGAAACAGGGAAGCTCATCTGCTGCTCTTCGCCCTCATTGGTGTCTCAACATGAGTTTGTCAACGAAACCAACTCGAGTGGTCAATTGCTCACATTCAAGGACATCTTTTGAGGCTTGTTGGAGAGGTGCTCTCTTCATGGATGAATCCCAGCTCACACTGCTCAGGGCAGATGCCAGACCGAATGTGTGGCATCGTGTGGGTGGGCAGTCTTTCGACCTCAGTGTTGTGGATTGAGTGGCCCACGGTGGCAGTGGGGGTATGGTGTGGGCAGGCGTATGTTATGGATGACAAACACAGGTGTATTTCATCAATGACATTTTAAATGCACAGATTTATGAGATCCTGAGGCCTATTGTTGTGCCATACATCCAAGAATATTGCCTCATGCTGCAGCATAGTAATGAACGGCTCCATGTTGCAAGGATCTTTGCACAATTCCTGGAAGCTGAAAACATCCAGTTCTAGCGTGGCCGACACACTCACCGGACATTGAGCCTGTTTTGAATGCTCTGGATTGGCGTACACGAGAGCGTGTTCCAGTTCCTGCCAATATCTACAAATGTCACACAGCCTTTGAGAGGAGTGGACCAACAATTCACAGCTCACAATCTACATCCTGACCAAATCTATGTGAAGGCAAATGGTGGTCATACCAGATAATGATGACAAAAGACATCACAAGCATTAACCCGACAAATCTGTGCACCGTTTAAACAATCGCCTGACATGATGGCTGTCTGCCACGGAGGAAGAGTGATAGTATTGTTCGATCATTTCAAGTAAAACATAAATCAACTTTAAAATGAACAAAAGAGGTAAAGCTTTTTGTGAACAATGTCACGGTTACAAAGCATCATCTATGAGAACCCTGTCTATTTTTGACATTTCAAGAAACTAATAAATGATTCTGAAGAGTACACTTCAATCCACTGAAACAATTTCAGTAAGAAATTAAAGAGAATAAAAAGAATGAGCGCTGTGCAGCCGCTGGATGTTCTCTCTTATCCCAATGACCAGTCCCAGACTCCTGACGTCACAGATTCACTTCCTCCACACAGATGATCAAATCAGAAGCTGCTCTTCCTTGTATGCTTGAAAATAAAAAAGGTAAAAGGTCGCTCCACCGCCATCCGCCTCAGCTGAACCAGGAGACGTGGATCCCTGCCGGGCTGTCGACGCTGTGATGGTTTTGTTGAACTGTCTTTTCTGATGTCAAATGGAGATGACCATCACTGATAATCCAAACTGTAGTGGTAAGGGAAAAAAATACATTTTAATCACTAAATATTTGTGTACAATGGAAAATATTTAATATTTAATATTTAATATATTTATGTTACATGCAAATATCTTTTGATAAAATCTCTTTAAAACTGTAGTTTGTTTTAGAAATAACACAACAGTATTTACTTTTCTTTGGATTGTCAGCAGAAGATCATCAGTCATGTCTAACTTCTTCAGACCTGCGTCCACACACGTGGACCTCACATTTAGGCTTTTATTACCACAGCAGTTCATTCTGCTTTACTGTGACTTTGAGGGTTAACTTTAATATTAGCTCAGGCGTAAGAGGTTAATAACAGTTTGATCTGCTGAACTACGTAAGGGGTAAACATAAAAAAACTCCTTACATTACAATCACAACGTTATATGTGATCATATGTCAACAATTTCATTTAACAGAAGAGAAAAAAAAAAGATGTTTTACACGTTCATCTATTACTGTGAGGCTTTTTATATGAATGTGTACGTAAAGGCTGCAATAATATAGATTTGGACCACAGAAAGAAGATGTTCAAACTTGTTCTGAAGAGGCCCTTCAGTTTGTACTAAACACGGAATGTGGGAAAATATGTATTTTATTCTTGTTTAAATGTCACTTTCACCGCTTTACATATTCTGTGTAAAACACCAAGTATTTACCAACAAAGATTTTGACAAAGATACTTACTGCCTACCAGGAAACATCGCTCTGGAGCTGCCATCTCTCCACCTGAACCCACGGAGGCTGCTGCCCGTCACCCAGCTGGCATCGCGGGGAGACCCGCTGGAAGACTGAAGGCTGTGCACCAGCCCACACTCATCATGGGAGACTCCATTGTCCGGCATGTCCATGTCAGCAGGTGCCACACTCTGTCACTGTCTGAAGCATAACTGACATTAATAACTCTACCCACCAACTCACTGTCAAACACCCCTCTGCAGAGACATTCATTATCCATGCAGGCATCAACAACCTGAAACTGCAGCAATCAAAAACCCTGAAAATTGATTTCATTAACCTGATACACAGCATCCAACAGTTAACATGAACTGGATCATATCTGGACCACTTCCTGCATCCTGTTATGGAAACATCATGTTCTCACGCGTCCACCAGCTTCACATCTGGTTAAAATCAAACTGTCATTCCATACATTGATCATTTCACAATTTTTTACAACAGACCAGTCCTCTTCAAAACAGTCGGTTTACATCCAAACAATAGTGGTTTCCGTCTTCTCAGCATCAACATTGATCTGTTCCTTCAAAAACATTCCCAGCTGATGGTCGAACCAGGACACTCACATCCCAGACTTACCGTTCTCTGCCGCTCAGCAGCAAATACAAGTTCATATCAGCAATAGATGTTCCAGTCACTTCTATTCATTTCCAAGTGTCTCCTTCCAGTTCACACAGTCACTAAACCTATGTCATTCTCACTTCAGATTTTACCAGCAACAATGAAGATGGCTCTTTTAAATGTCAAATCACATGTCAATCAAGTCTTTTATCATCAATGATCTGATTTTATCATGACTTAAGCTGTCTGTTTGTAACTGGAAAATGGCTTTGCACAGATGCACCAGCAATTCTCACAGAGGTTTCTCCAGCTAATTTGAACTTTTTATTTTCTATTAGGGAAGGAAAGAAAGGTGGGGGGACAGCATCAATTGCTCACAATAGATCAACATCTGAAAATATTGTACTTAGCAAACATTCTTCCTTTGAGCATCATGCTTTCCTTTTTAGCGACCCACCTGTTTTATCTGTCACAGTGTACAGACCACCAAACCTCCTTCCTGTTTGAAGAATTTTCTACATTTTTATCATCTCTTCATCTTAGGTATAATAGGATTTTACTAGCTGGTGATTTTAATGTACATGTTGATAAAGTAATGATATCTATACTTGTGAGTTTTTAAATCTTCTGATCAGCATGGATTTTAAACAACATGTCACACAGGTCTTTGTCTCACAACAAAGGACACACCTGGACCTTATCATTACATACGGCATGTCTGCCGGGGTTTCCTCGTTTGTTGACTCAACTATATCAGACCACTACTGTGTGTTTTTAGTGTCACCAGTGAAATCCAGCAGGAAGTCTCAGTGAGAACTGTGAGGAAACGGTTTCTAACTCCTGAAGAGGCTGCAGGTTTTATTGATATCTTTACACAAACTCCTGCTCAGATTTTACCTGCATCCTGTGATCATATTGCTGATGATGATGCAGTGGCTCCAATCAAAACTAAACAATCAAGAACCACTAATAAAACACCATGGAAGACGGATGACATTAAATATCTGAAACAGATCTGCAGGCAAGCAGAAAGGAGATATAGAAAGATGAAATTAACAATTCATGAAGAAATTTTAAAAGAACAACTCAAAATTTACAATAACTCAGTTAAAAAAGCCAAAACTCTCTTCTTTTGAAATCTAATCTCAGAAAATAAAATCAATCCCAAATTTCTTTTTAAAACTATCGATATTTTAATAAATAAAGATTTCAACAAGTTCTCCATGCCATCATCTAATGCTGCATGTGAGGACTGATGACACACCGATGGAAAGGAGCCGGGGGAACAGCTGATGGACATCAGACAGGGAAAAGACAGTGCTGCTGCATATTCCCTGAAGTTGCGAACCTTGGGGCTGTCCAAACCAAATGGTCAGCTTGTGGACTTAAGACTGTCTACCACTGTGGCCTTTCTCAGAGCTGCAGCTGGAAATCCACTGCCGAGATGAAAAATTGGACCTGGACCATAAAACTGGACAATGTCCTTCGAGCCCGAGCCCGGAAACGCAGAGCCACAAGGCTCGACCTCACCACAGCCTCCCAAATCCAGACTACATCTGCTGAATCCATGCAACTGGGCTGTCAGGACTCAACCATCTATATCCCCCTCAGGCCACCACAGGGAGTCCTCTCTCGACTATTGACTATTTGAATATTGGCCTACCGCTGCCCCACAGCTGCCCCATTACTGACGGCAGGAGTAAAAAAATAGCAGATCAGTGCATTTTCAAACTTTACGAATTGTTCATTGAATAGATACTGAACAAATAGGAGTCTGCCAGATGAAACAACCTAATGTGGTGCATTATTAACCACTAAAATGTTTTATGATAATTACTGTCAAAACTGGCGGCATGATGGATTTATGAAGAGAAGAACTGTCATAAAAACACGCGTCAGTCTTTTGTGTTCTTGTTTCCCATCAGATTTGAACAGTCATCACGGACAGCCTCCTTTAGCCTTTCTCCTGTCTGATGGAGTCAGATAGTTTGGAATCTACATTTGATTTTGGATGTTAATTCAAATACAGAAATACGCCTGAATTAAAAGCTAAATCGTATGTTTTGCTCTCTTGTAGAAACATTTATCTTCTGCTTGATCTGTGAATGAGCAAAAGCAACACATCTGTAATTAAAAGCATTGGGGATGTGCGGATAGTGCTGTTTGACAACAAAGAAGCACAGGAGCACTCACTGCAACTGAAAACCCTTAGATGAAGCAACTCTTTAAGGACAAACATGAAGAAAAAGAATCTCTGGCAGGCATGATCTAATCAACATTACGCAATTTTGTCAAATAAGGTTTTGTCTGAGGTTGAATTGAAAAAAAGCTTCAGAGAGAGTGATAATCTGAGCATCTGAGTTGTGACCATGTGATCACCACAGGTCTGAGAATCATGTTTCAGCTCTCGTGTTATGTTTTCAGTAATGTGAATCATATCCAAGATTCAGAAAAACTGTGGCCTGAGATGGAAGGAGTGCAGGCTGGGAGCTGACATGAAGGTCACTGCAGCTGAAAGCAGGAAGAAATAATTGTAGCTGAGAGACACTTGATTCAAGGTCAGAGCCTGCGGCCGTGTGGCCGCCGTTATGTCAGCTGCTCTTCAGAAACTGAGCTGCTTCTTGTGTGAGTGTGCAGATGCCTGACCTGCTGCTGCTGAGTGCAGCTGTGATCAGGGTGGAACATGAAGCTGGAGGTCGTTTTTTTCCAACAAATCCAACCAAACTCACTTTCTGTTGTTCTTCTAGACTCTGAAATCGACCGTTCCACCCTTTAGTGGAACGCAGAAATGAAAACCAATCAATGCAAAACAATTCAAAACAATTTGCTATTAGAGAATCAATAATGGAGGGGGAAGAAAAACCTTAAAATTCCTTTGCTGATGATAGCAGTTTTCTGCCAGAAGAAATCGAAGGAATCACTGCTGTGACATGTTGCTCCACGGTCCGTCACATGTGATGAGTTCATCCGTCACAAGGACAACAGATTCATAAATCAGTATTTATGAACACAGCCTGCCGACAGGCTGCACAAATGTGTCAGTTTATGCTCTTTTTAATAAATATGGAGAACAGATTAAAGCCTGCAGTGACCCTTCAGGCTCTCCTTTTTAACCAGCTACTTACAGTAAATACAATTTCCTAATGAAGAGATGCAGAGCTTTCAACATCAAGTCACATTTAAGGGTCATGTTGACCTGTCTATCTTTCCTTTTGCAACTGACTTCTACAATGGGGATCAAAACTTTGGGAACCCCAGGTAAAATGTTCTATTATTGGCAAAACGAACCCAAGGAAAGAATGAAAAAGAATGAAAAGGCATCAGTTTACAGATGAGATTTCCTTTCAATATGTAAAAAAAATGTGACTTCATTTTCATCATTTACCCTTTCAAAATAACAGAAAGCAAAATAATGGCACATGCAAAAGTTTGGGCACCCTGCAGATTTCATAGTATCCACTGTCCCCTTTAGAAAAGCTGAGACCTGACAGTGTCATGGATTGTTCACAATCAGGGTTTGTGTGAGGGATCGAGTGGCCAAAAGAGGACAATGGAAGAGTTCTCAAAATGTTTTAATTAAAAATATATATATATATTATTTACAAATTGGGCCCTTACAAAAGCTCAAAAGAACGGAATTAACTGAGGTAATAAACTGAACTTTAACTTAACCAACTGAACAGACCAAATAACAGAAAACAAACTGACCAAAGACACAACAGAGGAACATATATATATAGTGGGTGATGAGACCACTAGACAAACATAAGGGGGGAACTAACAACATTAAACAAAAGATTACAGACAAAACTAAACACAAAACTAGTTTTTTTCAGTGGAAAAGAAAAGAACAAAACTGAAGTACAAATTTAGAACAACAAATAAATAGCAATGAACTTAAACAAATCAAATCAACATTAAAGAAGTCCATGATTTCTCCCCTTGGAGGCTTCTACGATGGCGCCTGCCCAATTCCCTGGCTCAAGCATTTTAGAGCTGTGGTGGCTTCATTTCCCCCTCTGGCCAGGTCCAGCACAGCTCCAGGAGCAGAACCTCAACCACACCTGCAGCAGCCAGCATACCCTCTGCACTGGCAACTCAGAACAGGTGAAATCAAGCAAACCACAATGAGTAAACCAAATAAAATAGGTGTTAGAAATAAGCACAGAATAAATGTATATTTTAACTCAAAACAATGAATGAAACTGCAAAAGTAAAATATGTGGGAAAAAACATAAAATGTGTTGTGCAGAAAGATTACCACCATTTTGTTGTGGGTGTGGCAGGGTATGCTGCCATCACAGTTTGCAAAGACCAGGTCATTTCAATCTGAAAGATGGTAAATAATCTGAGTCATGTGACCTCGCCCCAGCAATCAGCATCATGGGTTCTTCCAGCAGTTATCCAGAACAATAAAAGTGAAAATAGTTGATGCTCACAAAGCAGGAGAAGCTGTAAGAAGATAGTAAAGTGTTTTCAGATGCTGATATTCTCTGTTCAGAATATCATTAAGAAATATCAGTCAACAGGAACAAATCTCAGACAGAGCAGCTCACAGGATTGAGAGAAAAGCAAATCCAAACCCACGTTTGACTGCAGCTTCCCTCCAGAAAGACCTGCAGACTGTGGAGTTGTGCTGCACTGTTCTAGTGTCAACAGATACTTGTACAAAAATGATCTTCATGGAAGAGTCATCAGAAGAAAACCTCTTCTACGTCCCACTGTGAGTTTGTGCTGCCCATTGTGAGTCTGTTCTGCCCATTGTGGGTTTGTTCTGCCCATTGTGGGTTTGTTCTGCCCATTGTGGGTTTGTACTGTCCATTGTGAGTTTGTACTGTCCATTGTGAGTTTCTGCTGCCCACCTTGAGTTTGTTCTGCTCATTGTGAGTTTATTCTGCCCATTGTGAGTTTGTACTGTCCATTGTGAGTTTGTACTGTCCATTGTGAGTTTGTACTGCCCACTGTGAGTTTGTTCTTCCCATTGTGAGTTTCTGCTGCCCACCTTGAGTTTGGCTGCCCATTGTGAGTTTGTTCTGCTCATTGTGAGTTTCTTCTGCCCATTGTGAGTTTGTTATGCCCATTGTGAGTTTGTACTGTCCATTGGAGTTTGAATTGCCCACTGTGAGTTTGTTCTGCCCACTGTTAGTTTGTTCTGCCCATTGTGAGTTTGTTATGCCCATTGTGAGTTTGTTCTTTCCATTGTGAGTTTGTACTGTCCATTGTGAGTTTGTACTGTCCATTGTGAGTTTGTGCTGCCCATTGTGAGTTTGTTCTGCCCATTGTGAGTTTGTTCTGCCCACTGTTAGTTTGTTCTGCTCATTGTGAGTTTGTTTTGCCCATTGTGAGTTTGTTATGCCCATTGTGAGTTTTTTAAGCCTATTGTGAGTTTGTGCTGCCCACTGTGAGTTTGTTATGCCCTTTGTGAATTTGTTCTTCCCATTGTGAATTTGTTCTTTCCATTGTGAGTTTGTTATGCCCATTGTGAGTTTGTTATGCACATTGTGAATTTGTTCTTTCCATTGTGAGTTTGTTATGCCCATTGTGAGTTTGTTCTGCCCACTGTTAGTTTGTTCTGCTCATTGTGAGTTTGTTTTGCCCATTGTGAGTTTGTTATGCCCATTGTGAGTTTTTTAAGCCTATTGTGAGTTTGTGCTGCCCACTGTGAGTTTGTTATGCCCATTGTGAGTTTGTTCTGCCCACTGTGAGTTTGTGCTGCCCATTGTGAGTTTGTTATGCCTATTGTGAGTTTATTCTGCTTATTGTGAGTTTGTTCTGCCCACTGTGAGTTTGTTCTGCCCATTGTGAGTTTATTCTGCTTATTGCGAGTTTGTACTATCCATTGGAGTTTGAATTGCCCACTGTGAGTTTGTTATGCCCATTGTGAATTTGTTCTTTCCATTGTGAGTTTGTTATGCCCATTGTGAGTTTGTTATGCACATTGTGAGTTTGTACTGTCCATTGTGAGTTTGTACTGCCCATTGTGAGTTTGTTCTGCCCATTGTGAGTTTGTGCTGCCCACTGTGAGTTTGTACTGCCCATTGTGAGTTTGTTCTGCCCATTGTGAGTTTGTACTGCCCATTGTGAGTTTGTACTGCCCATTGTGAGTTTGTTCTGCCCATTGTGAGTTTGTTATGCCCATTGTGAGTTTGTTCTGCCCATTGTGAGTTTGTACTGTCCATTGTGGGTTTGTTATGCCCATTGTGAGTTTGTTCTTTCCATTGTGAGTTTGAATTGCCCACTGTGAGTTTGTTATGCCCATTGTGAGTTTGTTCTTTCCATTGTGAGTTTGTTCTGCCCACTGTGAGTTTGTGCTGCCCATTGTGAGTTTGTTCTGCCCACTGTGAGTTTGTTATGCCTATTGTGAGTTTATTCTGCTTATTGTGAGTTTGTTCTGCCCACTGTGAGTTTGTGCTGCCCATTATGAGTTTGTTATGCCTATTGTGAGTTTGTGCTGCCCACTGTAAGTTTGTACTGTCCACTGCAAGTCTGTTCTGCCCATTGTGAGTTTGTGCTGCCCACTGTGAGTTTGTACTGCCCACTGTGAGTTTGTACTGCCCATTGTGAGTTTGTGCTGCCCATTGTGAGTTTGTGCTGCCCATTGTGAGTTTGTACTGCCCATTGTGAGTTTGTGCTGCCCATTGTGAGTTTGTGCTATTCATTGTGAGTTTGTAATGCCCACTGCAGGTCTGTTTTGCCCACTGTGAGTTTGTTATGCCCACTGTGAGTTTGTGCTGCCCATTGTGAGTTTGTTATGCCTATTGTGAGTTTGTACTGCTCATTGTGAGTTTGTGCTGCCCATTGTGAGTTTGTTATGCCTATTGTGAGTTTGTACTGCCAACTGTGAGTTTGTTATGCCCATTGTGAGTTTGTTATGCCTATTGTGAGTTTGTACTGCTCATTGTGAGTTTGTGCTGCCCATTGTGAGTTTGTTCTTACCATTGTGAGTTGGTGTTGTCCATTGTGAGTTTGTTCTTACCATTGTGAGTTTGTGCTGTCCATTGTGAGTTTGTTCTGCCCATTGTGAGTTTGTTCTGCCCATTGTGAGTTTGTTCTTCCCATTGTGAGTTTGTGCTGTCCATTGTGAGTTTGTTATGCCCATTGTGAGTTTGTTCTTCCCACTGTGAGATTGTTCTGCCCATTGTGAGTTTGTGCTGACCATTGTAAGTTTGTGCCGCCCACTGTGGGTTTGTCCTGCTCATTGTGAGTTTGTTCTGCCCACTGTGAGTTTGTTCTTCCCATTGTGAGTTTGTTCTGCCCACTGTGAGTTTGTTCTTCCCATTGTGAGTTTGTTCTGCCCACTGTGAGTTTGTTCTGCCCACTGTGAGTTTTTGCTGCCCATTGTGAGTTTTTTATGCCTTTTGTGAGTTTTTGCTGCCCATTGTGAGTTTGTGCTGCCCATTGTGAGTTTGTACTGCCCACTGTGAGTTTGTTCTACCGATTGTGAGTTTGTTATGCCCATTGTGAGTTTGTTCTGCCCACTGTGAGTTTTTGCTGCCCATTGTGGGTTTTTGCTGCCCATTGTGAGTTTGTAATGCCCACTGTGAGATTGTTCTGCCCAATGTGAGTTTGTACCGCCCATTGTGAGTTTTTGCTGACCATTGTAAGTTTGTGCCGCCCCCACTGTGGGTTTGTCCTGCTCATTGTGAGTTTATTCTGCTCATTGTGAGTTTAATCTGCCCATTGTGAGTTTGTTATGCTCATTGTGAGTTTGTTCTGCCCATTTTGAGTTTGTTCTGCCCACTGTGAGTTTGTGCTGCCAACTGTAAGTTTGTATTGTCCATTGTGAGTTTGTGTTGCCCATTGTGAGTTTGTAATGCCCACTGCAAGTCTGTGGTGCCCATTGTGAGTTTGTTATGCCTATTGTGAGTTTGTACTGCCAACTGTGAGTTCTGCCCATTGTGAGTTTGTGCTGTCCATTGTGAGTTTGTATGCCTATTGTGAGTTTGTTCTGCCCATTGTGAGTTTGTTCTGCCCATTGTGAGTTTGTTCTGCCCACTGCAAGTCTGTTCTGCCCATTGTGAGTTTGTTCTGCCCACTGTAAGTTTGTGCTGCCCATTGTGAGTTTGTTCTGCCCATTGTGAGTTTGTACTGCCCACCTTGAGTTTGTGCTGTCCATTGTGAGTTTGTTCTGCCCATTGTGAGTTTGTGCTGTCCATTGTGAGTTTGTTCTGCCCATTGTGAGTTTGTGCTGTCCATTGTGAGTTTGTTCTGTCCATTGTGAGTTTGTTCTGCCCATTGTGAGTTTGTTCTGCCCATTGTGAGTTTGTTTTGCCCACTGTGAGTT
Organism: Oryzias celebensis; assembly: GCA_014656515.1. Lineage (NCBI taxonomy): Eukaryota > Metazoa > Chordata > Actinopteri > Beloniformes > Adrianichthyidae > Oryzias > Oryzias celebensis. Next base: position 21,769,387 of record BNCR01000011.1, on the reverse strand, counting down.
TGTTCTGCCCATTGTGAGTTTGTGCTGCCCATTGTGAGTTTTTTATGCCTATTGTGAGTTTGTTCTGCCCATTGTGAGTTTGTTCTGCCCACTGTGAGTTTGTTCTGCCCATTGTGAGTTTGTTCTGCCCATTGTGAGTTTGTGCTGCCCATTGTGAGTTTTTTATGCCTATTGTGAGTTTGTGCTGCCCATTGTGAGTTTTTTATGCCTATTGTAAGTTTGTACTGCCCATTGTGAGTTTGTAATGCCCACTGCAAGTCTGTTCTGCCCATTGTGAGTTTATGCTGCCCAATGTGAATTTGTTATGCCTATTGTGAGTTTGTTTTGCCCATTGTGAGTTTGTGCTGCTCATTGTGAGTTTCTGCTGACTACTGTGGGTCTGTGATGAACTGTTCAATTCTGGAAAATATTTTACTTTTGATGAGACAAGTGTTATAAAAACCCTTATTTAGACTTTTTTAGACTGTTTTAGAAAACTGGAAAATGTCAAGTTTCACAGATCTTATTCACCGTCAAGTTCAGAGCGGCGGATCAGAAAACTCTGATTACCCAGCATTCCAGTAGCATTTAAACGCATCACTTACACACGAATGTGGAAGACGTGAAACGAGTCTCACATGAGCTTTGTGTGTAAATTCGGTTTAGTGTTATCCTAACAAGTGATTCATGCATATTGTTTAAAGATCTGTGCTTGTAGTTAGTGTCAAGCTGTTGTAATTTTAAGTTTTGCATGTATAAATTGTATATTTAATTAAGCAGTTTCCTGTTCAATAAAACTTAACATAATCTGATTTGCTTTATTCATTTGAAATGCTTGGTGAATAAAAGTTTGAATGATATTGTAGTTTGCATAGCATAGCATTGCAAACAACAAGCAACAAGATGCTGGGAGTTTAGAATCCTTCTATCACGTGTGATTGTTAGTCCAAAATGGGCGTGGCCTCTCCACACACTCAGTTGTTACAAACAAACCTGCTGGCTCAAAGGTCTTCACAAAGTTGTCATCATACAGTTCACAGGCACACCTCTGCATTCAAATCAACCCATGCAAAGCACCTCATTGCATTACACTAACCAACAGTGCAAAGGTGAACCTGTGCTCAGGAGAATGTTTATGTTAAACTGAGGTGGATGATGGAATGACAGCTTCCGGCCATCCCCACACCAAGAACCCCACCCGCAGCGACCAGAGCATCCATAGAGTATGCCTCTCTGCACGAGGGCACTAAATGAAAACATTCACTCAAAAACATTTTAAGAACACGACATTTGGAAAAGCAAACCATATATTTAAAAAAAACAGTGGTACATTTTAGAAAACAAGACCAAATTCCAGAAACCAAAATGTAAAAAACAAAAAAAAACATTTTAGAAAACAAAAGTAATATCAAGAAAATAAAAGAAAATGTTAGAAAAATGAGAAACCTCAAAAGGAAGGTACTACAGGACATGTACAGTGCTGATTGCTGTTTGAAATGATGGACTGCTGTAGAATCACCATCACCATATAACAAGCTTCCAGGCAAATCTAACAGTTTAAACTGTTTTCCTGCAGCCATTATCCAGAAGCAGCTGTTCTTGTATTTTTGTGAAGGTAAAGAATGTTGAGTTCCTGCTTCTGACGTTCCACTTCCCTAACTTTGCATTTAAAATGATTGGAGCGGCTCATCAGAGCAGCCAGGGATCTGCAGGTTTAGATGTTCAGAATCAAAAACATTGAAAAATGAAAATGAGGGTTGTGTTTGTGCACTAGCATCCCTACAAGCTGAGGCTACACAGGAGAGGACTAATCAAAAATATAGGTCACACTTGACAGCCTTGTGAAAAGATTATTAATTAATGATTGTGATAAAGACTGCAGCTGTGCTCAAATGAATGATTAAAAGCACACAGCAATGACAAACCGAATGAAAGAAAAGTGAGTCTTCACACTGCACTGTTGAAATGTGAGCCTGAGGAAGAGGAGGAGGGTATTACAGCAAGTGTGCATCTCTATGTGTTGCAGCAGCAGGCAGGTAAGGTCTGGCTTCATAGTTTTCAGTCCTGTTCCAAAGAGAGCGGAGAAGCGTAAGGAGATTACACGCTTCACAGGGATTACATGCTTCATGGGGATTACTTTCTCACTTGGGGATCTGCAGCTGAACTTTGCCGAGTCACTAAATGTCAGCTCACAACAAAAACCCAAGAAAACTGTGTTAACGTCGCTTTCTGTGCAGTTTGAATCTCAGAATAAAATCCTGGTAAATGTTTCAGGATCTCTGAGGCTCTATTTTGCCAAGGCTCTTCTGGTTTCAGATTTAGAAGCCAAGTTCCCACGACACTCTACGGACAAAAATTCCACTGCAGCAAAGAATTCTGGGAAAGATGCTGTGATCCTCCATCCAACTACAGCTGTCAGGAGTTAGGAGATAAACAGAGGGAAATAATCCAATTAGTTGTAATTGGCATGTCTATAATCAAAGTCCCTGTGGAGAAAGTGACTGGAATCCCTGCAAAGCCTCCTTTAAACACTGCAGCCCGTCATCGGTGAACAGAGGACAGGTGAAGGAGTGGAGAAGGGTGAGAAACATGCAGGATACGTGATGGATTATTTTGATAAAATGTGTTTTAATCAGAGATCCTGAACCTGCTTACCTGATGACACACTGGCACATGTTCTCATAAACACTTGGACATCATTGTTTCTGCTGCCAGAGGTTTGCCTGATGTTTGTAACACCAGTCTTTGTTTTTACGTTATATCAAACAAACACAAACATGCTTTGTAGGATGTGGAGCTAGCACAGGTCAAAGCTACAAGCAAAGAATTCCCCAGCCCTGTTCCACTTTCTGGAGCTGACGTTCACTCCCCTCACAAACAACACTGTTGTGTCTCTGTGACATTTGAATGACAGGAAACAGAGGATGGATGCTGAAAAAAAAACAAAAAAACTTCTGGGATATGAGAATAAGGACAGTAGATCTCTGCAGTTACCACAGGGACAGTGAGGCAAACAGGTATTTGAACACCCTGTGATTTTGCAAGTTCACCTACTTAGAAATCATGGACGTGCCTAAGATTTTCCTCTTAGGAGCATACCCACTGTGTGAGACATAATCTAAGAAAAAATCTGCAAATCACATTGTTCGATTGTTTTTTCCAGAGAGGCAAAATGGAGGGTAAAAGAGCCTTTTCAACTTCTAAACTTTGATAGCAGAGACTGTTGGATAAATATTTGATGGATTGACCTGTGATGTGTACAAGTTTTACAAAAATCTATAAACGTTTAATTGATTTTAACCGGGTCGTGAGTGACATTTCCTGTGTGGTCCATAATAGATGTAATTGTTGATTTTTCTTTATTAATTTTAAGCTGATTAGCTAAAAATTTACCAGATTTGTTTGAGTTTTCAAAATTTACGAGTCGAAGTTTTTGTATTTGGAATTGTGTTTGCTTATTGATGATATCATTTAACTGAAGCTTTAAATTTTTCAGATCTTCCAGAATGTGTTCTTGTGCAGAAGCAGCATAAGCAGCCTCTAAATCTTTGATTTTATTTTCTATTTCTAATAAATTTGCTTTCTCTGTGTGTTTTTTTATTTGTTGAATAAGAAATAATGTTTCTTCTCATCACTGCTTTTGCTGTTTCCCAAAGAACACATAGTGAAATATCCGGAGTATCATTAAATTCTAAGAAGGTTGCCCACTCTTTTTTAAAGAACTGAATGAACTCTTGATCTTTTAACAGAGAAGTGTTAAACCTCCAGGTTAAGCCTGAAGGTTTGGGCATTTCTCTAGAAATATTTACAGAAACTGGTGCATGATCACTAATGATGAATGTTGGGATCCTTGATATCTTTTAAAAGAGAATTACTGACTAATAAGTAGTCTAAGCGAGACTGTGAGTAGTGAACTGGAGAAAAGAAAGTGAAGCGTTTTAGCGTTCGGACGACATGAGCGCCAAGCATCACAGAGACCGAACTCATCCATGTACTGCTTCAAAATACTTGCAGACCGCCATGTGCGCTGGTGTCCTGCTGTGCTGAGTCTGTCAAGTTCAGGATCAAGGACCAAGTTGAGGTCTCCTCCTATCATTTTTGTGGAGTCAGAGTGAACCGAGAGTGAGGTGAAGAATCTATCAAGTTATTTCGTAGTTATTTTTGTCTCATCAGGCCATAACAGGAAGACTGGATCTGGACTCATTTGTTATTATTTTTGCACAAAAGAAACAGAAGACTAATATAAGCCATGCTGTGTTTAGAACTAAATAAACAAAATTAACAAAAAATGCACATACAAAATAAATGACATTACAAAAAAACTCAAAATAATAAATAGCTAAACAGATAGACAGGCTTAAATATCAATAAAAAGTGACACAAATACATAAAAAAGAAATTTAAAAAATTAGACACAATAACTTAACCAAAGATAAACCTAAAAGTAAATAAATAAATGTAACTCAAATAAAAAATGCTAAAAATAAAAGACTAAAGAGATGGATAAACAGAGAGGTTTTAAAAATAAATGTAAATAATCAAAAAAACACAAAAAGAATGAAAACATAAAAAAAGACAACTAGGCAGGGACCAGGAATGACCAGCCCTGTTGTAGACAAATATGTATTACACGGAATTGGGAGGATTTGACACCCCATTCTCTCAGTATATACAAAGAAGCTAAAGTGTAGAATGGTAGCACATTTTTACATGCATTTATCTAAGCTTCGATTTTACAATGTACTTCTAAGAGAGGGTAAAGACAAACAATTAACATAGCTGGATTGAAAATGAAGGGGATAAATGTGTGCAGGACAGAAGTTTAAAAAAACAAGAACATGAAAAGATGTTCAGCTTTGGGCTGTGATAAATCCACAGCCTTCACAACTGGGATTCAACCCTTTCATGCTTCTCTCTGGCTGAAATGTGCCTCTTTTCTTTTAAGACACGCTTTTATTTTGCCCGCAAGTTAAACTGTGAGATTCTCTCCAACTAACAGCTCCCTCATTCCATCTTGAATGTCAGGTCTGTCCTCCTGCAGGCCTGCGAGCAGCTCCTCATTTTAGATCCTCATTTCTGTTCCCAGTCAGTTGCAGCTGCTGCTACCACACTGATGTCATATTTCTCTCATTTTATTACAGGTGGAAACTAAGCTGAGGAGCTAAATGAGCTAAGATAGTAGAACTGAGATAGTAGAACAAATTCCTGAACATTTTAAGATTAATTTTCAGTTGTTCGCATTTTTTTAATATTTTATAGACACTGAAAAAGGATTCAATATTTTCATTTGCTTCATCAGTTGCTTTAACCCATTTATTCCCAAATTTTTCCCAGAAAATATCTTTAGAAAATATCTAAATCATTTGTCATAAGTAACCCTTTAATCAATCCTAATTTTAAGAAATGTTCATGGAAATGTCTGTAAAAAAAAGTGTTTTCTGTTTGGTCACAATTGTGACTGGTGGGATACTGTGTGGTTTCAAACACTGTATAAACTGAATACATTTGACATTTGACCAGTGCAGCGTTTTTCTGTAGGTCTGTGGGTGTGTGTGGTGTGTGTGTGTGTGTGGGGGGGGGGGGGGGGGTGTGAATTTGTGTGTGTATGCATGCATGCTTGTGAACTTTGTCTGACTTCTTTTGCTGTATTTGTTATTTTTCTTTTATGTTCCATGGTACAGCTATGTCACGGGCCGCGCGGCCATGAGGATTGAGCCACAGGACAAAATAGAATCTTTAAATAAAGGGTTGTTTATTTTACCCAACAAAAAATACATCGACTTAAGCTAAAATGGGGTCAACTTAACAAAATGTAACTAAGAGACTCAGAACCAAAAGCTCAAACCAACTAAACAAAACTGACCCTCCAAACAGGAAACATCAGGGAGAATTTATACTGGCTGATCAGACCAAAGACACAATAGGGAGGGGACAACAATACAAAACATTGAAAACATAACCATTAACTAATAAAGTAAATTGCTAGTAATTTAAAGTAGTAACAAACAAAACTAACTTATACTTCAAATCAAGTTAAACATATTTCAACAAAAGAAACAATAATTCAACAAAGGAATAAACTTTTGTCTTCCCCCCTTCCATCATCTCCAAATGGGAGTGTCCAGGAAGATTTCCAGTTCCTCCCTTTCGCCACATCAGCAATTTGTGCAGCTCCTCCCTCTGCCACATCATCAGGCTTCAAGGAGAACTCAAAAGAAAAGAATTACTTGACACAAGTTCATTTTGTTATTGAAAGTGTAAAGTAAAATAAATGTGTGCAAGTATAAATTATAAATTCTGCAACAAATATGAAAGAAATATAACAAACTTAACTTGTAAATGTGGGCCAGCGGGGTCTGCCCTCACAAGCTAGAAGACCTCATGTGCAACAGCACTTAGCATTTCTCACATGCATAGGTAGTTCGTTTCTCAAAATGGCAACATCTCTAAGCAATGCATTGTTCCAGCTAGCCAGTGAGAAGCTATTGTATCTTGCCTCACCTCCAATTAAAGCAATAAGTAGAGATCTTCTTCCGTGATTTAGTGGTTTATAAGCAGAAGAGAATGTGAAGCTATCTGTAAGAAGGTGAGCAGGTCATTGGTTCCTCCACTAACATCTCTGTAAAAGAGCTGGCCATTTACTGTACAAGAGCGCTGTTCATAGGCCATACAGTGATGGGTCAGCACTTCTTTGAGCTCTTTGAGATATGGCATAGTGAATCCTGTAGGTCACGAAGGTCTACATTACCGATGTTGTAATGTGCTCATTGTATTGGCTGATGCATTTAGGTTGTTGGACGCTATCAAAGACTTGTTGGTGCCTGTTCCATGTCCTGACACAGGTTTCAGTGTCCGTATGTGTATGTAGTGTGTGTGTCCCCACCTGTACTTGCACATGTATGGATTGGTGTGCATGAAAGTTAAATTGAATTTGTTTCTAGCAAATCTGTGTGTGTGTGTATGTGCAGGTACAAAGTTGCAGTAGATTGCTAGGTAGCACCAAAACAAGCTGGCTGGTTTTTCTTTATTGGGTCCATGTGTATGTGTGTGTTTCTATTTGTGTGTGTGTATCCATGCGTGAGTGATAAAAAGTAAGTGACGTATACTTATAAACTATATATATGACGTAAACTTATATAGCAGTTTACTACATTTTTAGAAGGCCAAAGCGCTTTACAATCACAGTCCCATTCAAACACAGTGTGTGTGTGTGTGTGTGGGGGGGGGGGGGGGGGGGGGTAACATTAGGTAAAAATGTAGTTAACAGCAGAAAATAAGGTAAAACGGTTAACCTAAATGTATTAGCCTTTAACTACAATGGTTAATCCCACTGGTCAGTAATGTTGCCAGTAACATGTTCCATGATCACATTAAACAAAGTTGAGTAATTGCAAATGCAAATATCAATACTAGACACCTTAAATGTGATAAGTACCAAAAATCTATGTCCTACCGTAATGTTACCATACATTTCTATCTTGTTCTTTGAGACATTTCTCAATATCATACATTTTTTTTGGCACGAACAGCTCTGGTCAGTGACATTTTACAGTACACGTGATACTATGTGACACATGCAACAGTAGATATATTTCATTTAGATCCTTTATTATTTCCATATATGCTAAAAATGCATAGATGGTGTCAGGAGTCAGCGCTCTGTCTCCCCCTCTGGTCACCAACGGGAGCCCTCTCCAGAGTATCGACTTCACTCAATCACCCATCGGGCTGGGCGATAGTATATTTTTTATATCATGATAGTGTTTATTACCAAATAACTATGTCAGTCAAATGTGAACTCTGAGGCTCATTAGAGAAATGTGTAATCATCAGCAGGTTGTTTAGATTAAAATCTTTATTTCCTTTCATACTTTAAACATAACAGATGCACTGAAGGATCATGAAACAGTTTTTATCCCAGAAAATGAAAAAATACATAAATATTACAAACTAAACTGAAAATGAAAGCAAAAGCTTTCAAGTTTCAAAAGTTATCAATAAAACAGAACACTAAACTGCTTGATCAGTTCCATTTAAAAACAAAACATTCATTCTACAAATCAATTCTAATGTTTTCAACTTTTACAGAACAAACATTGTTGTCAACATCCTGTGAATAAACTAGGAACTAAAATCAAATTCTCTGAATTTCTTCTGGTAGTTTAGACTGTTGCTGCTGTGAAAGTGAAAGTTTTTTTATTTTTCTGGAGAATTCTGGTTCATTTCAGTCTGAGATTGAACATGCTCAGTGGAACTGCTTCAGATGATAAAAAGGTTGGTGGGATTTCCAGTTTAGAAGAAACAGGCCTCCTGCACCATTTACAGAGAACGTTACTCTGTTTCTGTGGGATTTTAAATAACTAAAATATCTCCACAGTGGAAGAAACGCAATTCTTGAGACACTGGCCAAGTTGGCCAAATGATAATTAAAAAATCTACCGGCCAAATATATATTTTATCAGCCAAATTCCAATACTATTTTATACAGAAATACCTAAGAATTTTTTTTGAAAATGTTCAGATTTTTTTTTTAAGAAAATGAAAATAGCATCAAAGTAATTTCTAAATGGTATGAACACGTCTTTACTGTCATGTAACTGTAAACTCAAATTCAAACAGAAAACAAGGACAGATTTAGTAGAGATTTCTTAATTCTGCCTCCAGATGATCACATTTGATTACAAATCAGAACAAAAAAACGCCTGAAACAAGTGAAATGTTTTCGGGTATTTGTCATTAAAGCTGCAGCTTTAAGGAGGATTGAGCACAACATCTGACAGGTCCCAGTTTTCAGTGTAACACAGACTCTGTTATGCTACACAGACGCTGCTAAAACAGTGGATTCAATTGAGTTATTTAAAAAATATATTTACTATTTTATGAATGTCTTATGAATTAATTTTGTATTTATCCGCCGTGTCTTAAAGGTCAGTCCGTGAAAATACTGTTCGACTTTAAACTGGGCTGTTATCACACAGAACAGCTAGTTAGCATCAGCGGCTAACCAGCAAGCATCATAACAGTGTGTAACAACAGCGCTGTCTCTAAATCAACACATTTCCTGAATCTGTCTGCTGCTGCTTTAAGTGAAGCAGCTTTATCCTCCAGTTCTGACTGGATCCTGTTAGAAATCTCCACATATTCTGAAGTTTCATCAGCCAAACAGAAACACTACATGAATGCAGGGAGTGTGGAGTGAGTCTCCCGTCGTGTTTGTTTTGTTTACCTCGCTTACAGACGGTAAAGAAAACACACAAAAGAAATTCCCCAAAAGAAGAGCTAATAGACATGACTAAGTTTACACAAACATTTACTCTCCATGAGGTGAATAACCCTCTTTTACTGGCCAAAAAGGAGAAAATGATCGTGACTGGCAAGTGATAATTTCAGGGCCTTCAAAATTAAAGTTTAGGGCGATAGGACTGCTATTGCAATATTGATGGCTTTCGTTTTATCACCCATCCCTACATCAACCCCAGCACTCTGTCTGGATGCCTCCCCACCGTCTGACTCTGTGGCTTATCTGCCACAGGACACTTAAGTGTCGGGGAGTCCCACTAAATTGTCACGACAAGAAGATTCAGGACCAGGGGAAGAGCACCACACAATGAGCTACAGAAAAGAGGATCGTTTTCTTAGTCTTGATTTAATAGAACAAAACAAAGCGACAGCAAGAAAAAACTAACACTGGTAAAATCACAGCAGTTAAAAATCCTAATTTTAAAAAAAAGGTAATGAAAACAGCTAAAAAGTCTCAGAGGGGAACCCCATAAAAATATTCTTAAAAATAAAAGTGTCCATAGAAATACTGGGGAAAACAGATTCTGCAGGCGGCCACAATCCCATCTTTCTCTTCCAGTAACGCCTTTCATCCAGTCCTCACAAGCATAGCTCCTCCAAATGTCCACCTGCAACATGAAATGTCCTGCCAGTACCCAAGTTTTTCAGGAGTAGAGAGGTCTCACTCTTTGCAAAGAGAGAGGGCCACTGGGTAGGACAAGGGTACTCACACACTGGCAGGGTGAGGAGCCCTGCCTCTGAGTGTATGGCGCATCACAGCCCCTTGTCTTGGAGAAGACTCTGCTGCAACCCCACCGGCCACTGCACTCCTTTGACTGCTGTCTCCCGCAATCACTTCATTCCATCCTCCTCTCTCCTTCTCCTTCTCCTTCTCTCTCTCTCTCTCTTTCTTTCTTTCTTTCGCACTGCATCCTGGGAGGTTGGTGGATGTGTGTGTGTGGCGATAGCGGGTGAGTGAACTGCTTTGGAGAGAAGTTCGATACTTGTTCCCGGCTGCTTTTAGTGTTTTGGTCTTTCTTTGTTTGTGGTTTCCACACTGGCGAGTGTTGGTGGAGTTGTGGCCCGCTCGTCCCGGGGGAGGATGGCGTCTTCGCCGTCCCTGTCCCTGAGGCAGGGGGTTCGCGTCCAGCCTGACCCCCTGGTGTCTGTGGAGACGGTCTTGCTGGCCGTGGGGGACTTGGTGGGTCATGAGAACCTGGCTTACGGGTCCCGCATGAATAAAGGGGTGATCGTGTTTTTAACTGAGGAGGGTTTCACCGCAGAGTTGATAGCGAGCGACGTGACGGTCGGTGGGGAGTTCCTGCAGGTCTCCCCTCTGGCGGTGCTGTCTGTGCGGGTCATAATTTTGGGGGTCCCCCCGTTTATCCCCAACGAGGCGCTGAGCCGGAAGCTGTAGCACTACGGGAGGTTAGAAGCGGGTTCCGCACCGTCGGGCTTGGTTGTAAGAGCGATAAACTGAAGCACGTCCAATCATTCCGCAGACGGGTGTTCATGTTTCTGAGCTCCTCGGAGCAGAACCTCGATTTTTCTCTTAGGGTTAAACACGGGGAAGGCCATTACATGCTCTATGCTAGTACTGGGAGTTTGACATGTTTCGAGTGTGGAGACACTGGGCATAAACGTAGCGCCTGCCCGCGCAGGACAGCTGCAGAGTGGTCCTGTGGCCTGACCCGACCGCGGGAGAGGGTGAGGGCGGTGAGGTCTGCGACCCGGCTGCTGGGGAGGGGAAGAGCGGGGAGCACTGCCCTCTGGCCGCTGATACTGATCTTGGGGGGAGTGGCAGCTGTTATCCCAGAGTTAGCACAAGCTGCTACAGAGGCTACTGGAGCTGGTCAGGCCGGCATTGGCCCGGATCAGGACTGTGTAGCCGGGCAGGGTGGTGATGTCGAAGGTCCAGAGGAAGAGCTGAATGTTTCTACGGTTGTTTATGGGGCTGGAGTTGAAGTAGTGGCTGAGCCTGTCTCTGCTCCTCCCTCGGACATGGAATGTGACACTGATTCAGACTGTGTCTCCTTGGCTGGTTCACGGGCTGCTGGAGAGGATCTATACACCTTTGAGGAAATTAACAATTTTCTCGATGATTCTTATGGAAAAAAAGGGAAGGTTTATACAGACTTCAGTGACCCTTCAGAAAATAGTTAATCTTGACGTGCTGGATGAAAAGAAACGGTTTAGATTAAAGAAACAGGTAACAGCATCGCGTAAACAGCTTAAAGCAGCAAAGGGTTCTAGACGGATGAGACTCACCAAGTGAAGTGATGAATGTGTGGATGGAAGAGCACTTCACTGTTTCTGTCACATTATTTTTTTGATCATGCATAAGCTTGGGGTGGGTTCTTTAAATATTAATGGTGGGAGGGGTAGGGAGAAGAAAGTACTAGTTTCTAATATGTTTAATGATAAAGATTTAAATGTTTTGTTTCTACAAGAAACTCATAGTGACGTGTCTACTGAGATAGATTGGGCTTTGTGGTGGGAGGGGCAGTTTGATCTAACGGCACCGCTTTGTCTGCTGGGGTGGCGGTCCTGTTCTCACCTAAGCTGGACTTCAACATAATTTCTACAACTGAGGTAGTTGCCGGACGATTGCTAGTTGTTTGGGTGCAAATTGCTGGAGTTCACTATTGTTTTATTAGCCTATAGGCACCTACTGTAGGTACAGGCAGGATTTCAATCTTCCTGAAGCTTCAGGAGTTTTTGACACAGTGTGACCCAGATGATACCATTGTGCTGGGGGGGGATTGGAACTGTAATTTGGATAGGTCAGGTGCAGAACCTCACCTTTGGTCTTCTTCTGTTTTGTCAAAACTCATTTCTGACCTCTCTCTCATTGATGTATGGAGGCTCACAATCCCCAGACCAGACAGTACACTTGGGTTACGTTATTAGACGGGATAGTGAGTGGGGCACGGCTGGATAGGTTCTATCTGACGGCCAGCTCTAGGAATAGGATTTCCCAATGCTCTATATTTCCCATTGGATTTAGCGATCATCATTTGATCACCTTTGATCTTATTGCTGGGTCCTATACTAGGAGGGTATCTTATTGGCATTTTAATACTAAACTTCTTTTGGATAGGGCCTTTTGTGAGAATTTTGAATTTTTTTGGGAGCTTTGGAGGTGCAGAAAGGGGGATTTTGTTTCTGTCAGTCAGTGGTGGGAAGTGGGCAAAGCTCAGATACGGGTGTTCTGTCAACAATACTCCAGTCATGCTACAGTCACTGTTAGAAAGGCCATCTCCGCTTTGGAAAAAGACATTTCCCACCTTGAGATGGGTGGAGCATCCTCATCGGCTTTACGTGATCCAGCGTTGCAACAGAAGCGGACTGAACTGAGTTCCCTTTTACGGGAGAGAGCGAAGGGGTGTTGGTTAGAGCTCGCTACACCACCATCAGAGATGTGGACGCTCCCACACCCTTTTTCTTTAATTTGGAGAGATCTGTTTCTCAAAAGAAACAAATGGTTTGCCTTCACCTCCCTGGTAGCTCTGAGAGATCATGCGGTGGATTTTTACAGCACTCTCTTCAAAAAGGAGGCGTGTGATCCTGACTGTGGTCCAGCATCTGGAGGGGCTCCCACAGCTGAGTGAAGCTGACAGAGTCAGTCTGGATTCTCCAATCCTGTTGGACGAGCTAGGGGCGGCTGTGCGTCAGATGACATCTGGTAAGTCTCCTGGGCTGGACGGGTTGCCATCAGACTTTTACAAGCATTTCTAGAGGTGCATCGGCCCGGATCTACTGGAGGTGGTGCAGGATTGTACGAGGACTGGCACGCTGCCTTCTTCATGTCATCAGGCGGTTCTTTCTCTTCTGCCAAAAAAAGGAGATTTGACTCTGCTTAGGAACTGGAGACCTCTTGCTCTGCTATGTACGGACTTTAAGTTGATCGCAAACATTTTATCGATGCTTTATCTATGCCTATGCTGATGATATTTCCGTTCTTGTGCGCCATCAGAAAGATGTCAGTCTTCTTTGTGACTTCTTGAGTGTCAACCAGAAAGCGTCTTCGGCTAAAGTTAATTGGCAGAAGAGCACTGCGCTGCATTTAGGGCACTGGGTGGATGCATTGTTGCCGATATTACCCGGGGACCTCAATTGGGTCTCTGATGTTATCTCATTTTTGGGAGTGTTTTTAGGCACGGACGATTATCAACAAATGAATTGGGAGGGTGTCATGGAGCGGGTGTGGGCCAGACTGTCTAGATGGAAATACCTGCTACCACAGCTTTCCTCTATCTCGCGGTTGAGGAGGGCGGACAGGGACTGGTTGACATCCGTTTGCGTGTGGCGTTTTTCAGGCTGAGGACTATTCAGCGTCTCCTCTACCATCCTGGTCTGCCATGGATGGATACTGCCCGTGTGCTGCTGCGGAAAGCTGGTAACCTGAGGTATAACAAACACCTGTTTCTGATTCAACACACGCACTTGAACGTGACGGGAGTTCCACCCTTTTATCAGTCCGTCCTGGATGCTTGGAGACTTTTGCTTTGCCAAAGGAGGGCTGTTTTAACCCCTGGACTGTGGCTGTTTGAGGAACCACTGTTTGGCAGTGGGCTTCTCTCTTCACATACATTGTCTTCTGTAACCATGGGCTCCAGACTGAGGGAAGTTGGCTGCGTGAAGCTCGGACATCTCCTGGGGACATCCCTATCTGAGCTTGGTGCGGCTGCATGTTTCCATTCCATCAGGACGCTGCAGAGGATAGTGGAACAGATACGAACAGATATCTGACACACAATTCTTTCACCATTTTTGTTGCTTCACTGTGAGCTAGCAGGAGGGCATGTAAACAGAAGGGTGACAGGAAAGGGGGGTGGGGTTGTCACCAGTCCTGCCCATGACTCAGAGGCGAATTTCTAACTTCTAACTCCTGCCGCTCTGCAGAAACTATGTTGAAACCACATTGCTTTTTGTTGATGTTGTTGCTCTGGCTAAAAACACCATAATCATAATTAAAAGACCACTGGGAACGCCTTCTGTAGATCAAAACATGATCAGCGTGGGACTTTATCACCTGGAGCATGAGTAAATCCAGAGTAAGGCACTGAAGGTAACCTCTGGGTTTATCCCTCGCTAAGATCCAGCTCTAGAGCACGTTCACAAACCTACAGACTTCATGAATTAAAGCGAGTCGGGATGAAAAGTGAGCACAGTAAATTCCATTTTGCCGGTGTGACCAAGGCCATGACAGCTTTGACAGACCCCATCTGTAGACAGCAGTCGTCCTCCTGTCTCCTGGTGATCTTGTACTTTGGATGATTCTTCTGTGAACAGAACAGAGTACCAAGTCTTCCTGTGGGAACTCTGCTTGTCATCTGACATTGGAAGCAGTGCAGCTTTCCAATGACTTCTCTTGACTGCAGGCACTTCCTTTGATTATGTCCTCACTACGAAGTGTTCTCAACACTGGCTCTCCCAATCAACCTGCATGCGCTGCATGTGCACTTACATAAACCTCACATGCACACAGTGGCCCTGAGAGGATAATGGAGTTGGGCAGAGAACAGAAATAACTTCATTTCCCGGTGGAGAGATAATTCTCCTGGCAGCTGAAAATTAAAAACATTCCTGGACTTTAACACTCATTTCTTCATGTCATGGACTGATGTGATTATCTGCAGAACCACACTGCAGCTACATGCCAATAACATTTCATTACACAACAAAGACTTTCATGTTTTCTGTCAGAAAACATGGTTCTGTTTATGCCATGAGGCCAGCTTGGAAAGTTTCACTTTTGGATGTAATGAGCTCATAATCTCAGAGATTTGGATGTGAATTTTCCACATGGGAGTTTGTATTTATCAGCTCAGCCTTAAGCCTAATGAGACTGTTCCACTGAGCTGGAGGATTTTAAGTAGAGGAAATGATAAACGTGAATTCAGTACCAAACAGTCGAATGCCCACTATTGCAGAAAAGGATGGAGAAGGGAAAAGGAGAAGGAGATGAGAGCTTGGATCCAGCCTGCTTTGTCTTCCACAGGTGTAATTAGGTGAGAGTCCTGAGAAAAAGAGCAGCGCTGCATCGCTGAAGACTGACAGGCACACAGGCTCAGGGTCGACTTTAACGGAGGGTCTGTGGGGAAACCAGACATCTTCCCCACCTCAACGTACTGACAATCCCTGTGCTTTGTGAGAGGAGATACTGCTGCCTAGTGACCTTGACTTTACGTGTGAAGGATGCTGCTCGAGGGCTGAACACTCCCAGCTGAAAGACGTTGCTGTTTGGCTGGCAAACAAAATCCCAGCATGCATCACTCACAAAAAAAGCATGCCGCTTCTGTCTTTATACAGTGAAGATCATACCTCCGATCACAACGATTTTCCCTCATCACGAAATCTTTTCCTGCTGTAAAATCAGATATTAATGCTCTGTGATATTACCTGGATTCAAGCTGTGTTAACATTACAGCCTCCGGCACTAACAGTCATTTATAGAGGCTTGGTCACACTTTCTTCAACCTAACATTAATCACACATACCTTCATATCAGCAGTACTGACGATGGTTCATACATGTTGAAATCTAATAATGTTTGCTTCTCTGTGTCTAACACGAGTGGTGACATCCACTTGTTGTGACTCCTCTGTCTGGTGATATGACAGCAACAGGATCTCTCAGTTGATGTTGGAAGTCCTTTTGGGTAATTATTCAAGGATAGATATCCCCTCTTCATTTATTTGTGTGCACAGAAACACAGGATGGGTGAGGCTGGGGTTCACAGAACTTCTGAAGTACTGAATTGTTCTGCATCTGGTAAATTTGCTGCTCCCGTTGCATGTGACCGCAAAGGTTTTTGTGCTCATCTTCTGTTTGCACTTTTAAACTGAGGTCCATGTTTCCCTTTTACCATCATTTCCTCATACACGGCACACCTCTTAAACCTCTTTTGAATCCAGGAAGGCGTAGTGCTTCTCCACCTAAGCAGCACAACAGACACACACAGGCATTTCACTGAACTAATGCTGAAACAAACCAACCTTGGCTTAGTGCCCCCCTGTGACTGCTTGACTCATTGCAGCCTGGGATTTCCTAACCTCTGAGCTTCCCAGCTTCTCCAGTATCATTATTCTGTTAGCATATTACAGAAACAATTCATCCAGATTGTCTACAGAAAAAAAGGTCAAAATGTTTAAGTACAGACATGGTGATGAGCTCATTAGTCCTAAACTGGTCCCACAGAACGTGTTTATCTCTTAAGCTGCTTCAGCTGAACAAGGACGAAGTGAACTGAGACAACTGCAGATACATTCTTCTAATTTATGAAATAACAGCACTGGTTCCCTACAGACAAATCTGATCTACACATTAGAGATCAATCAAGCCCAAACTCCTGACTGGGAGAAGATCTAACGAGGCTGTCAATCAAAGACTAAAGCAATCAAGGTCATTTCTCAGTCATTTGGTACAGATAACCATCAAACCTGCAGTTTGTTTCTCATGCTGAGAACATGGCCTCTGTTATGGAGGGAGGAGGAGTAGGCCTGTTGCAACAGTGGGCAAACAACAAAGAAAAAATACTGAAATAAACTGTGACCAAAAAAAAGTTTCACTAGTTTCCTAAACATCCTTCCTGCTGTTGTGCTCTGCTTTGGATGATCTCAGTTCAGCTCCTGACTGTACATCACATGCTGTTTGCCGTGTCTTGTCATGGTTACTATGTACCCGTTTCAGTTCACTCTTCACCCTTATGAGAGAGGTTTAAACAACGGTTTAATCCTGCAAAAAAGCCAAAAACAATCAAGAAATCGTGCACAGTTTTTATAAAATGTTGGTGGTTGCGTATTATTGATTTTAGGAAAGGAGCTTGAGGGCTGGACTTTGGACATTTCCTGTTATATGACGTGAATACAAGGCAGCACTAACAGGTGAAGACAAGGGATGCCTGCAGCTTCTTATTTCACAATAACACAACTTGCAACTGTTAGTAGATTTCTTTGATTATAACTCTTACTCTTAGAACAGCATGATCCACTCTGCAGAACCATTCTGCAGTTTGGGCTGCACATGCATACAAATGCACTTTTCCCTCAGGTTTAGTAATACAACACAAAATTATTCAGTGATACTCAGCGCTTTCTTGGCTTTGCTTACCTGTGTGACAGTCCTCACTTCAGTGGTTGCAGTTAAAAAAGAATCAAACATGTTCCTTCTAAAGGAATCACTGTCACAAGACCTATACAGTCCTATACAGCAATGACTAGATCCTAATCAGATGTGTTTTGTGCTCACAAAACAAAGTATGAGGACAGATGTTGGAATTTGAACAGTTTTTTCCAGACAGAGTGTCCTGGTTGTCATTCAGAAATCCTCCTATTGCAAACCTTTTGCAGCATTTTGGCTTCCTTTGCAGTTCCCTTTCATAATAATATCACGTCCATTTTGTGATTCATAATGAGGCCATAACTGATGCATTCTGTATTTTAACACTTTTTCATCACAGTGGACCCATTATCTACATTTGTGCAAGGCACCATGGCAACTGGTGCCACCACATTTTACTTCACAGCAACATATTGAGCCAAAAGGCAGCAAGGACAGAAGAGTTTTCTTTTTTGGAGGCTCACTGTCTCAGCTGCCCTGCTCTCAATTTGAGCATTTTCACAGTGCACGTGTGCACGACTGTCCAACTGCTGCCTTCCACACAAACCAGCCTGTTCAGTGCCAGCAACCATCAGTCTGCTGTGTCTGTTTCGCTGTGCTGTCAGGTCCCTGTGCAGCCGAGTGCCTGCCCATCTGCTGAGCTGAGACAGCTGCAAACCTGCACTGGAGAGGAAATGTAGCGTGAAAACATCACAGCCCTCAAGCACATGAAGGTGAGAACACACCAATGCAGCTCCCAGGATCTGTTAAGAACATGTTTTCTGAGAGCAGACGTGAATGCCTTTTGTTTGGAGTTTTAACATTCAGACACATTTCTTTAAAACAAAGAACTCATTTCAGAAAAAGACTCTTTAACCAAAATCCAGAAATTCAAGGATTTATACTCAATTTTGAAATCTATTCCATCAAAAATAATTGTTCCTGAGAAGTAACAGAACCAGTGCTGTTCTTTCTTCAGGTAAGCATTTGCCTTCCTGAGGGCTAAAAACAACAGGTCTCCAAAGGCCTGCGGCTCTTATGGTTGAGTGAACTTAAACCTGCCTGACTTCACCCTGCTTAGATCCACGTCAGTTAAGCTGCTGGTCACCTCTGTTATCCTATTAGCCAGTCGCAGCTTAAGTGATGCTGGGAGCATGGAACGAGAATGGAAACCTTGAAAGATACACAAATGCAGCACAAGAATTAAAACCGAAACCAAGAACTTCATTCTGAGTTCACAGCTAATGGTTTTAGTCCAAAAAGCTGCTTCATGTTAGAGCTGTTTATAAGTTCCCATTTTAAATCAGTTTGAATACAATAAACAACACAATCATTGCACATGCAGATCATGCATTTGTAATAAATGTGCAGTAGTGCAGTAAAGTACAGACGGAGCGGAGGATGAACCTGTAAGCAGTTTTGTTTATATCCTGCTTTGGTTTTTTTTTATTTAATGAAAACACTAACAAAGTTAAAAAAAATCTTCTCCTTCCTCCTTCCAAGATGATTATGGTCTGTCTGGGTCTGTTTTGGATTGGTTTGTCTCATATCTCAGTGGAAGAACTTTTAACATCAGTGTAGGTTAATTAACCTCTCAAATGGAAAAGCTTTTTTGAGGTGTTCCTCAAGGTTCAGTTTTGGGCCCTATTTTATTCACTCAATACATGATCCCTCTTTGCAAACTAATCAGTAAATTTAGCCACATTTCTTACCATCTGCATGCAGACGACATTCAGCCATATTGCTCCTGGATTTTTCCTTTTCAATCCATATTTACTGAATTGTTTATCTGACATTAAGTCATGGTTATCTAATACAGTCCTGCATTTACACCTAAATGCTCAGAAGACAGAGAGTGATTTTTGCCCCAAACAACAAAATCCCTTCCATCAAACATCACCTTGGTTCCCTGAGCTCCTCTGTCCAGTCCAGTGTCAGGAATCTTGGGGTGTTGTTTGTCAAATGTCTATCTTTGGAAGGACACGCAAAACAAACTGTCAAAAACTGCACGCATCACCTGAGGAATGTGGCAAAAGTCGAGTCTTTAAAATGTCTGCAGCTCGTCCAAAACTCTGCTGCGAGGCTTTTAACAGGAGCCAATAACTGAGCAAACATAACCCCACTACTCTCCTCTCTACACTGCCCCCAGTTACATTTAGAATTGAATTTAAAATTCTACTTCTAGTTTTCAGAGCTTTGCATGGACAAATTCCAAGTACATTGCTGACCTTTTAACCCCCTACTTTTCTGTCCGGTCTCTGAGGTCTTCAAACCAAAATCCATTACAAATTCCAAAAACCCGCTAAAAACCAGAGCAGACCTCGCCTTTCAAGCTGTTGCTCCTCGTCTTTGGAACGACCTTCCTTTGTCAGTTCGACAGATTGACTTTGTTGCAGGTTTTAAAAGTCAGCTCAAGACGTTTTTATTCAGAAAAGCTTTTAGTTCATCTGTTTGGGTCTTTTAATGTGTTTTATCTTGCTTTATTGTTTGTATGTAATTCATGTTTTACTGGCTGTAATTGTACTGTATGTGTTTTTATTTTTGTGAAGCACTTTGTGATATTTACTTACTTACTTATTTACTTTGTGAAAAAGTAAACAAATAAGAAAGATCCTTGACGGAAGGCCTGGCAGCATTATTTTCCCACCTTTCCTACCTTCCTTAAAGGCTCAAAGCGCTTTACCGACCCATTGACGCATTCACACACTGATGACCGCTCTGCTGCTGAACACTGGCGCCAGCCTTCCATCAGGCAATGTGCATCACTTTCTGTGCTGATCGCACATAAATATCTGCAAATAAGATCAGTCATAAAAATGCTAAAAGTTATTTTTTTAAAAGTCCCATAAAAGTACAACTTCTGTTTTCAAGATCACTGACACTCTCCCTTTAGATAAAATACAACTTTCGTTGGACATCCATCGGGTTTATGTGCCATATTAATCTGCCCTGTTACCTGCAGCTTGATACTCTTGACAGGTAGACAGACAGACCCCGGTGAAAACACAATTTCCTGAGCATAGGTCAAGAAAAAAAAGCTGTTTTCTGTGCTAAGGTCCATCTACTGACCATTTTAGGTATTACAAAAAAAGGTAGACGCCTCAAGGACTGTCACTGCCTGTTTAAGAGGAAAACTTTAATAACTAAAACACATGTATAGCATTCACAGATCAAACTGGCCAGATATAACAGTGAGAACACATAGTATTAAAAGAACTTGTAACAAAATCAAACAATTGGTAAGCAATCCAATTTTAAAACAAATATTATTTAACAAAAATCATTTCTCTCACAACTTCTCAAAACATGGCTTAAAAATAACTGAAAAATAGACATAAATGCAATAACTTTATTTGTCCTACAAGGGTATGTTTTCCAGCATAAAACAAGATAAACCAAGTTGCAGTTCTTTAAACTTACAGTGGCATTAGCTGTCATGCACCTACACTGTAGATGTGTGAAATGTGTTATCTGCAGCTAACCCATCCCCTGGAGGATGGGTGAGCTGCAGACACAGCCACGCTCAGAAACCATTTGGTGTATTAAAATAGCCCTAACCGTAATTCTAACCACAACTTTTCCTCTGGGTCTCTGCAGCCCAAAAAAAGTTGATGTCCAAATGATGTGCAAATAGTGACCGTCTACATGACAGTAGAAAAGGACACTAGCTGCATGCTGACATGTTTTCTAGTGAAAAATTATTAATTAAACTAGTTAACTAATGTCCTTTTTAGTTCACTAGTGAACACAAATAGTTCCCAACAGTGGACTTGTGCACACTTTTAAATATTACATTTTTGGTGTGACATGTTACCTAGTATGCGTTTTTGGCCTTACAAGTTCACATGAGCTCAAAATACTTTAACTGGTAAACTAGCACACATTTTTCTAACAACTAGTTAACTAATAAGATGTATCACTAGCTAACTTATGATATAATTGTATCTTCATGTGTTCACTAGAAGGCCTTTTAGTTGACCAGTGACAATTTTGGTGCTAACCAGTAAAGTAGCTCCCATCCTGGCCCATTTTGGCACGTGTAGATTTGGTGAAGATTTATTCAAAACAGTGGATTGGAATATTAACACCCAACCAATTCTCAAATGTCTCCATAGTGACTTAGTCCTGAAAACCCAAAATCAGCTGATGTTTGTAAACACAAACACTCTCATCCCCATGATGCGGAAGATATGACGGTTAATCGAAAGACCACGCCCCCTGCGTCACTGAGTCAGCTGGCATGAAGCCTGCTGGTTTTTGTTGCGGCTCAGTGAGCCCACATCATCATTCCACCACCCCTGTGCTTTACAAGTACTCTGTTTCTGCCGTTTTCCTGCATGAAGCACAACAATCCGAAGGAAGAGTAAATGCGTGATCCTCCATCTGAACTGAAGACATTTTTGAATCATTTTCACCCGCTGCTTTTTTTTCCAGTTTAGTCTCTTTTAGATTTTTCTCCATCATGATTCTACTGAAGTGATCATTCGTTGTTCTCTGTATCGTGTGTGTTGAACCCTGGAGACTGACTATTGCTTTAGAAATAACCACAGAAAGCGTGAAGGACAGAAGGGAAGACTCTGGTCTTTCCGCTATGGCGGCGTTTTAAAGATGCTTTCCTCACTGATCTCCATCCGGTGCAGTTGGACCTGCGCTGCAGGGGGGTCCTGGATGCTGATTGGGGGGTTCGGCTGGGCGCCTGTCAGCGCTGGTCGTCCGCGCCCGAGCGCGTGAACGCAGGCGGCTCGAACGGCGTCTTCTGCGCGGAGGACGAGGACAGCGCGCACGGGCTCGTTCCAGAAGGAGGCGCGCCTCCTGCCGCTCCTGCCACAATCAGAACCCCTCACACCTGAAGAGGGGCGCCGGACCTGAGGCGGGTTCGGTCTGAGCCGCTGCCACGCCGCGCCGAGCCGGCGGAACCTGGACGGGGCTCTGGATCGAGCTCGGGTCAGTACGGAAACACGGAGCGGGTTTTTCTAGCCTTGAGTCCCCACACGGAGCGCCTGAAGTCCTGCTGAGCAGGGGGAACTTTGCTCTGCAGAAAGCTGCAGGCAGAGCTGCACCGGGGCTTTCTGCACTGCTGTAGTCTCGTTTTTGTTCCTGCGTCTGCTGCTCAAACGCCTGAAACTCCTGCTCCTCTGTTGCGTCTTTGGGTTATTCTCATTTATTATGTCATAACTCCTACAGAAAAAGCAGAAACGCACAGCTTCTCTCAAGCTTCAGCAACTGTTGCACTAAACGGTGTTGTCAGTGAAGCTTCAGTGTGCAGCCCTCAGATAGGACAATCCATACCTGATATGACCAACCTTTATGCAGTAACTGAGCTGTTTGGTGTGTTTTGGTTCATTTTCCCCTGGAAACTTCTTGCCTTCAGTTTTGACCTGCAGAAGGGGGCAGATATCAGGGCTGGGGGGCTTCAGTGACTCCAAGAATCAAGGACTTTCATTACATTAAGTTACTTAACATCCAGTCGTTTGTATAAATCAGCTGCTGTCACTGAGGAGCTTTCCCTGCAGGAGCGTTTTCCTGAGAAACTGCTGAGTTTCCGCACAGGTTTTTCCCGCCGCTCCACAGGATACTCCCTTTGTGTTTAAGTCTTCATGTGATGTTGTGGGGCATGCAGAAGTGATGAGTCACAGCGAGTCATGGAGGCTCTTCATCTGCCATCCAGATGAGAAAGTCTGATACTGTTTTCACTTCAAAGGTCAACAGGAGAGTGTTTCATGCTCCATCCATCGGGCAGCTCAAAATGTTCTTAAATACCCTTATTTCCTGTTTTGTTGGGTCAGTTGGTTCAGTTGCTGGGGTTAGGTTTCAGTGAAAGCTTTGCAGAAATCAGTTGTTCAGATTCCAGACAGGAACACACAAAGCTCATCAAGGATCTGACCGTTATGCACTTTGCAGCACTCCAGATGCTCTTGCAGCTGCAAGGGTCTGCAGCCGGAACAAACATGTTTCTCTAACAGCTCCTGTCTTTCATTCAAGTCTCTTGGCTTGGTGTCACTTTTTTTTCAAAGTATTCCCCTTGGACTTCTTGCCTTTTTGATTTGCCCTCGGTTTCCACTCAACAGTCCTGGCTGGTGTCCAGCGAACGCCACAGCCCCTTTCCCAGGCAGGGATCTGCAGAGAAAACAGGACTTTAACAAACAGCACCCCGTATGTATTCACACTGGATCGCCCCATTAGTAATCTATCACATATGATTTTCAAAGGACAATTAACGCTGCTTTCTCCTCTGTACAGAATCCTGTGATTGCTGTTAGAATCTTTCTGGAGTGCAATCAGCAGCAAGGCGACACATCAGTCTGGCAATTAGGCTGACTGAATTACTTGGTTCCACGTCTCTTGCTTGATAACAGGCAGGTGCCTTTCAGAGAGGAGAGGAAAGGCGTCTCCAACTGATGCATAATGGAGAAGCAGAGTATGCGGTGCAGCAGATGTGCCTTCCCTGCTACACAGACACACGCTTCTTTACTTTGACGGGCTCGCCCTTGACTTTCATCATTGAGTTGCCAACCTGATCCATCAGCGAAAATTGTTCCCTTGCTGTCCTAATCACTTTGGTGCATAATCAGTTAGCCTGAACCTAGAGCACCTTTCCTCCAATGGCACGTGTTGTCTGTGCTGTTTACCGTCTTCGCTGTCTTCTGACAGCCTGGCCGCCTCTCTGACCTTGTCAGGAAAAATGCCTCCACTGTGTTCTCCAGCTCATCCTCACTCATGTGAAGCATTTGATTTCACCCCGTTCATGACCTTGGTTGTTTTTTTGTTTGTTTTTTTAACCAAAACCATCTAATCACAAGCAAGTATAAGAGCCAGAGCGTTCAGTCGGGTTTCTACTGTGTGTTCAGTAGAACTCTGACGGATTATTATATTGTATTTTCTGCACAATAGGGCACACAGGATTATAAGGATTATAATGTATTAACTGCATTCACAGTAACTCTAAAACTTGTTTGTAACACACTTCACGTTAGCAACATTGGATGTGTTACCTGCATTTAGCTTGTATACAATATCTATAACTTTCATTCTTGTTTGCAACACATAAAGAAGTAGACTGATACCACTAAAACAAAAAAGGCTGTGACTACGCAGACTCCCAGCCTCGTTTGTAACATGTAACCTTGCTAGTAATGCATTAAAAAAAAGAAAACACATCCTGGCACCGCTACATGTTAGCCACATTCACAATTCCTGTAAATCCCAACCTTGTTTGCAGCAGAACTTTTCCCTAACTGCATTTGAAAGAGTAGAAAGTGCAGATTTCCTGAATACTTCGGCAGCATTTGGTGGGTTTCTTTGTTTCCTACAGGCTGTCAGAGGACTTGACATGCCTCCGTTTAGCAGGCATCTCTAAAGAAAAAACTAATCGCTGCATGGGCCTCACAGCTCTGTTGTTCATTAGAAGCTATCTCTGGCTGCTCTCACATTCCTGGATAATTGACATGCAGAGCTGTGTGCCGCCTGGTCCGGCCTGTAACTCATCAGGTGCAAAAGCTGACAAAAGAAGATGCAAGCTTGATGGGTGAGCTGACTAAAATGGTGGAACTCGTTTCCTGCTGAGCCTCCAAGCTAGCTGTTTAAAGCCATCCAAATGAAAGTTTCAGAGGCATTTAAAATCTCTTAACTCAATGCATCTCATGCTCCATCTGATGGTGTGATCGAAGGATTGCAGGTTCGATTCCCGCCCTTCCCACCTATGTGTCGAAGTGTCCTTGGGCAAGACACTGAACCCCACATTGCCTCTGATGGAAGGTTGGCGCCAGTGTTCGGCAGCGGAGCCTCCATCAGTGTGTGTGAATGGGTCCGTGACTGTAAAGCGCTTTGAGCCTTTAATGAAGATAGAAAAGCACTATATAAGTAAACGCCATTTACCATCCTTCGTTTCAGAGGAGTGAGGCGGTGTGTGCATGCTGAAGCCGCTGCTTTGTTTACCTAAAGTGAAGATCTGAACGCAGAGTCACTCAGTACAAGGTCACTTTTTTCTCTGACAGAGAAAGATAGGATCCTAAACATAACCCTAACGCTTTTTAAGTGTGTTTCTGGTATCTAGGTGTTCACATCACACTGGACTTTCCTAGGTACCACATGAAATCCAGGCCTCAGTCGCCCCCTGTGTGGAGGTATGACTTGTACTGGTGCTGCGGGTTTGGGGTTGTCCGGGCCTGAAGAGGGTCGTCGAGTAGAGTGGCTGCATCTAAAGCGGAGCGCAGGTCTCTCTTGTAGTTCCCTTGACACTTGTGTGGCCACCTTAAGGGACGACACACAAATGGAACATACCATTGTCATGCATGTGGTCAATCTATCATGAAGTATTTATATAGAAAATGGAAGTTACACTCACTGATGGAGTACGGTTGATGCTGCTATAGTGCTCGTATACCACACTCTAGTCATTAGTAAGGTGCGAGTACTGGCTCCTTACTGAGCGCGTGCAAATGCTGCACACATGGGGTGTGCATACATGATGCATAAGTGCCTGTAGAATCAGCAACTGTAGAATGCCCACACATTTCTAGCAGTCAGGCTGCACCCAGGAAGCACACACTTCTCATGTGAACAGTCCTAACAGGCTTCTTGCACAGTGCGCAGGATTTGAGGGGCTTGAAAAAGAAAAATCCGTACGGCACACCTGTGTCTCATACTTGCACTTATTCACTACAACCTGTTCGCTGAGGTTCCCTGAGCTGCCAACAATCCTGGTGTTTTATGCCGGCCACCTGCCTGTCCCGTGCAGGTTTACCATTTTACACCTGCAGACTGCCTGTATCCACCTGTAAGGGCAGTTGGGACTAAGGCTTAAACTATGTTTAGTCTTGTTCACTCAGAGCACAAAATTTGGAAATTCTATAACATATCCATCTTTGTTTCTGGATACTAGTGGGAGTTATAAATGTCAAAAAGTTCCTTCAGATGCTGGGAGATGCTCACTGACTGTGATGCTGGCAGCTCTCAGCCCTGCATTGGGGGATGATGGGAGGTTGCACAAGCTGCTATTGGTTCTGAAGGGGTCTGTAATGTTCAGGGGCTTCATGATGAAGCCAGTGTGTTGTGCACATCCAGCCTGCAGTGCAGCAGCTAACAGGCAGCTTCAGTTAACAGGATCAGCAGCAGATCCACAGAGCAGAAGCAGAGCTGCAAATGTTACAAACACAAAACGGCAAGAAGAAATCTCTTCCATTCAGTCTAATCATAATAGACATGCATGCCAGTGTAGTAATTACTTACAGTCTAATCACCATTTCCTGTTATGCTTCCCTGCAATCATTTTTAATAGCAGTTCATTAATTAAACATGGAGGAAAACAGCAGCTCTGCTCTGTCAACAGTGTCCTCCTCCACTGGACTTACAGCCGTCTGAGGAATAATGAGCAGCTCAAAGCCCATGTTCCTCTTTACTGCACCCTCAGACGAGCTGAGTCCAAGATCTGTTGACGATGAGCAACTCTGGAACCTGCAGCTCTCCCTTCACTCTGCTGTGAAGGAAATGACTACATTCAATGCTAGTGTCTTTTGACTTAGTTATTAAGTGGGATTTTAATTTTAAATTTCGATTGTTTTCCAAAACATCAAAATGTAAAAGGTTTTTGGAAGCTCCTGGCTTTAATTTCAATCCAGCATCTGCAGCTGTTGGAAGAATGCAGAGGTGGACATAAGAGGTCAGAACACAGAGGAAGAAGTTCGTTTCTTTCTTCATCCACAAGGCTTTCAAAGAAGTCACAATCATAAATAAAAGATTCCAGTTAAATAATCAAAGGATATTACTCGGCTGGCTTTTATCTGTCACAGGGAATCCAGCTGGATGTTGCTGCCACTGACAAATGTGAGTTGAGGAAACTCCACAGCGATAATCTGTCAGTGAGAGGGGGGTGTCACAAAAACCTGCTTAACCAGGAGAAACGGGTTTGCTGTTCCCAACAAATACATCATCAGGAATCTTTGCAGGACCTTTTTTTTTCATCCTGACCCTTGAAAAAACGTTATCATGGCTTTGTAGTTCCATGTTTTTGTACTGGATGAGCAACAAACCAAAGTTTGTTAGCATAACAGCTGATGACGCTGGAGTTCCAGCATTAAACCAGTTCATAGTAGGGGTCACAAGCTTTTTGAATGAGCTCAGATCACTTCTTCAGGGCATAAACTCTCTGAACATTGAATGGTTTGTTAGTCAAAGCAGCTTCAAAGACTTTATGAAATGTAAAGACAATTTTTCAGACTGTCGGCGTTGTTTTAGGAAGAAATACATAACAGTTTTAGAAACAAAAATGCCTTTTTAAAGAACTGCCATTTGAGAGAATCTACAGGACGTCAGGAGTCTGAAAAGAGTAAAAAATGGTTGATTTTACAGAATTTCAGATCAGAATAATAATGCTCGGTAATGCAGACAATACGGCACAAACAATACTGCTTTAGACTCAGACGGATGATTGTCAACGGGATTCCGGCGAGCAGCTTAAGCACTGAGGCAGCTGGGAGATGTAGTGAGTCAAAAGTCCGGGAAAGATTCCCGCCACTGACTGGGAAGGAGACTGCTATGACTCCTGACCGTCCTCATGAGAGGAATTTATTTTACAATGTCAACTGTTTTCCACAAGCTACATGGTGGTGCAGTGGTTAGCACTCTTGCCTTTCAGCAAAAAGGCCTCTGGTTCAAGTCCTCACTGGGGCACTTAAAACTGCATCCCAACAGGGGATGTGTTGTTCACAAGTTCTCTCTGTACATGTGTGGGTTTTCTCTGGGAACTCCTTCCCACCATCCAAAAACAGGCTTTATAGGTTTCTTGGTTCCTCTAAATTGTCGCTAGGTGTGGATGTGACTGTATATGGGTGTGTGATTGTGGACCCTGCGGCAGACTGGCAGCCTGTCCAGGATGTGCCCTGTCTTTGACTGGGCTGCATGGCGCTCTAGGCGAAAAAGGATTTTTGCCCTTGCTGCCATCGTTCACACCCACAACACCCCCACCACTGACTGGAACAAAAGCTATGTAACTACCTGGAATATGAGGCAATAGGAATTTCTATATTTTAACTCTCAAAACTTAAATAATAACCAGTTGTGTTTATTGTTTCAAAAATAACAGTATTTTATTTTGAACTTCCTAACATGTGATCATCTTTAGTTTGCTTCCTGTGTGTCTGCTGTTGTTCTTCGGAGACAGAAGGTGTTTCTTGTTGAAACTGGTTGACCTGTTTTTCAGACAGACAGAAAGGTTTCTGCTGCATCTGTTTGGGGGTTTTCGTGAAGTCTGTGTTCTGATCCACCTGTAAGGGCCTGGTTCTGACCCTGATTGACCCCATGTTGACCCCCTTCTCTTCTGGTTCTGTTGTTGTGTGAGCACTCATTGTTGCAAAAAAATTAATAAACACTTGTGAGTCCAAATTTTTGTTCAGAATTTCTCCCTAAAGCCCCTAAGAGTTGTGAAACGGTTTGAAAAGTGTTTCTCTTCAGAACTTTGTGCTTTGAAACTTTCAGAAAGAATTATTGATTTCTTTGAGTCACTTTACTCACTCCACTAACTCCCGCTGCAGTCTTTGTTCCGTGTGAACTTACGCATGAAAATGTTTTTGAAGATCATCTGCTGCAAAGTGCTAAGGCAGCTTCAGCATTGGCAGTTAGCACATTTGATGATTGGAAACTGTATATGAGACCTGTGGCCCCGCCCCCTGGCATTCCAAACAGGAAGTACCCGCAGTCTCCTTGAAGCCAGAATCCCATAGACTTCAATTGAAAAATAAATCATTATTGCTCCTTCATTCTCCTTGTCAGAATAACCATTCTTGCTTGAATACCTTTTGTTTAACATGTTCTTGATAAACCTATTTTTTTCATATGTTTTTCTTGATTGCACATTGCTGTAGTTATTAACTGACCAATCAGGTGCCTCAATGAAAGTAGGTGGTCTCATGTCCCATGTTTAAAATGTTTGACAGATTCCCCCGAGCCAGCTTCCTTTGGTAGAAGTGTGGCCTTTCAACAAGCTCATTCCTGACTGGTAGAAATGATGACCAATCACTGCTTACTGATGATTTCTGGCTCCAAAATGGTGATGTCCGTAATTTGAAAAATAGTGACTGAATTGACTTCATTTAGTTGGATCTGAAGATAAAACAATTTTCCTGATCAAATAGGATCACACTCACTCGCTCCAGTTCTCATATACAGTCCATTTAAAAAAACACATTCTTCCATCCATCATTGACTGTAAGACAAAGAAATAAATGGACATCGTCTACCCTTCCAGAAAGGTAAATACAGTCAGTGGTTCCGGTTTTGAAGGAATGACTGCTAAGGTGGTCTTCTTTCCAAAAAAGCTCAATCAAACACCAGATGTAGCCCCTTTCCACCTCAGAGCAACAGATGCAGGTTTGCTGGTTAATGTAATGGTTATGAATGATACTTTCTTCAGTTCAGTGTTATAATCAAGGCTGATACATGTGATCACCTCCTGCATGGATGCAGCAGGTATATCAGAAATGCACAGGCTGCTACATCTTTTCTGTTTCTTCCATCTCTGATGGCTGAAATGAAAAATCCCTTTAGTCAAAGTTCATTCTTTCATTATGTTTTGGGCGCTGATATGAAGAGCAAAAAACAGTAAGGAGAAATAGCTCATTTTTGCAGTCTGCAGAATGAAAGATAAAGATGATGCACGCCTATGACCACCCGCCATTTCTGTATTTTCCACAACTGAAGCGAGTCTGAATCGAAGGATTGTTCCTTTGATTCTCTGCAGGCTCAGAAGGTCTTCTCTAAAGGCGGTTCTTCATACCTTGACTGGATTTCTGCAAACACACATTTATTTTCTGTCCACAGTCCATTTATCAGTGCTGCAGCAGAGCTGAGCTTGTGCTGTATGGTCAGGGGCCAGGTTGGAAGCTGCATGGTTTTTGTCATCAGGCTGTCCTTTAACACATTTGAAGCTCTCTAACTCATTCCCTGTCAACCTCAGTGGTGTTAGGTAGGTGATAGTTCAGTGATCAACCGGTAACTTTGGCGGAGTGTTTGTCCTTCATCATAACATGTCATTTACACTCTCGTCTGTTGCTTCATTGCAGCTCAAGATGTCAGATCCTGTCGATGTTGATAGGCTGTTGCTGATAATCATTTCAGTTTATTTTAAAAGTGACTAACAGAGGTTGTCTCAACATGTTAAAGGCAAAAAAATGTCAGACTGAATTTCATTACATCACAATGTTTGTGATCCTGTTTTGAGTTTCCATGTTCTCCTCGAGCAGGAGTAGGTTTTCTCCAGTTTGCTCCCTCAGTCTAAAACATTCTTCATAGGTCAAATAATGACTCTACTTTGTTCCTGAGGTGTGAAAATGAGCTTGTGTGGTTGTTTGTCTCTGTGTATACCTTGTCTTTGCCTGATGGTAGCTGGGATAGGCTCCAGCATTCCTATGATCCTGTAAGAGATTAAGTGAGTTTAGAAAATTGATTCCAAACATTTCAACAAGGCCAGATGGTGTAATTGTATAATAAGAGCCTACTACGTGACCAACAGATTACATTTAAGGGCTTCAGTCTAATGTCCATACTGAGCAAGCAAAAGGCAACAGAAGAGAGGAGAAACTCAGAGATTAGAAGGACATTTGACAACATTGAACTGCATTTGGAGTCTGAGAGGACAGGAAAGAGACAAACCAATCAAACACTGGAACATCTGTTATAGGACAGAAAAGGCAGGTTAACCCTGTAAAGCCTAAACCATTAAATAATTGTCAGAAAATTGTAATTCTTCTGATTTGGAGCCTTTGTTGGCAAGAAAAAAGAAAAAAAAAGTAAAGTAAATACATATTTTTTTTACATGTAAATGTCATTTTGTATCATATCTGGTACATCAGGTCACACAGCTCAAAGATATCTTCTTTACTGAGCTAACAAAAATATTCTAAGACAAAACAAGAAATTTGTATTTCCATTCCATTGCTCTTACTGCGTGCTGACAGACTCATGTATCAAAAACGATACGTTCGGCTTTAAAGGGTTAATGCCTACGGCAATAAGGGAACAGGATGCCAAAAATGAACAAGTCATGCTGGAGCAAAAGAAATATTGGTTATTACCGTATTGGTTTGGAGCCAGGAAGTGGATAAGCATAAACTATAAAATGTCTATTTTAAAGACAGAAATTGTATTTTAGTAACTGGGAAAAAAGGAAACAGGATGAAGTGGAACACGGGAAAATTTATTACTGAATAACAAAAAAATAAAATTTTAAACAATAAATGTATGAATGCACTAAAAAATAGAAGAAACTAAACAACATTTTCCCACTTTTAACTCATAAATACATACACGAATAAATAAAAAAATATTAGGATTCTTTCCAATTACTCTTTAATTTGTTTTTGGCCTTTTGTTCTTTATTTGTTCATGTAATTTTATTTAACATTTATTACTTTATTTGCTTTTGATTACCTTTTTTAACCTTCTTTACAAGAGCTTTAACATAGTATTGTGGCATGATGAAGGATGCACAGAATAAAGCAAATTAAGATTAAAATTTCATTTGCATTTAAATCGATTTGAATCAGGAGCAGACAAAAAAATCGCGTTTGGAAAAGCTTTCACTTGTTTACTTACAAACTACAACAGATGGGCCACAGTCCTCCTGCCCCACTCCACCTTTATTCTGATGCATCCACCTCCAGACAAAGAGATCCATGTACGTCTCTGTTTTCCTCGTCTGAGCTGGAATCTGGATTGAAACTGGCTGGATAGCTCCAATAATGATCACCATTTTTGTTGGACTGGTAATGTTAGGTTGGTGTTAGGTTGGGATTGTGAGGGTCTGTAAGCAAGCAGGAGAGAGTGTAAACAAGGGCATGATGGGAAATAAGCGCAGGCTTACGATACGCAAGCAAACCTGCCCACAACTCATAGGTAAATTAATTTAATGACCTTCTACCGCTGCGCTAAGTCCTAGAAAACAACACAAGTTTTTGGATTTGGTCTAAAAACAGCATAATAATAACTTCTAGACCACTGGAAATGTTTTGAAAACACCGAGAGACGATTGGAGTGGGACTTTAAAGACATAAAGATTAATCCAGACTGTTTCTGATGTGTCAAAAGCGGCTGGATGGCTCAGCTAAGTGTGGGTCTTTAGGCAAGACCCTTCACACTACCGCCTGTCTGTGTAGCCACACAGGGGCCCAAGTCGGATTCTCCTTGTGCCGGTTCCCAGTCCAGATAAAATACAGGGTTGTGTCAGGAAGAGCATCTGGTGTCAAAGCACCTGAGCGAATCAGTGAAAGCTGCTTTGCTGTGGCAACCCCTGACTGGATGTGCCGAAAGGTGAAAGGAACAGTTAATGTGTCAAAACCTTGGGAATAAAACACCAAAACTAATCTTTTAATTTGCATAAAACAGTTCCGGACACTTAATAAATTAGCCATAGCTATTCATTCCGTTTTCTTCAGCATTGCCAGAAAGCCAGCAAACATGCAGATGGGAAAGCCATCTCAGCGCTGCATTTCTTAATACCTGCACCAGCTTGTTTGCTCCCCCTGGGCACCCCGGTGTGCTTGTTGCTGCTCTGCTGTCAGCACCAAAGAGCCCCTGATCTAGGCGCAGTGGTGCTGCTGGATTTCTTCCAGTCTGGGTTTGACCTTTCAGACTATAATGAAGGTCTAACGGAAGGACTGTGTTCAGTATAAAACCATAACTTTAGTTTAAACCTTTTGGTCCAAAGGGAACTCTTTATACTGGTGAGGGAAAAGGATTCACTTGGAATTTCAAACAATCCTTATTAAAATTGATCTTAGTATTATTTTTAAATATTCCACTTGCAGTTCTGTTCTTTTTCAGCCTGAAACAAAGAAATATTTTAGTTGTTGACCAATCTATCAGTCATTTTATTATAGAAGGTTTTCTTTCTGCTTTCAAATAAATATATCTATTATATATTAATTATGGATAAAAAAAATTAATGTAGAGTTCTTTGTGATTTTCTACCACTGTTCAAATAAACCTACCATTAAGATGACAGACTGTCAGTTGATTTAAAGGTGGACAAACCAACAAAATGAGCAGGGGATCAAATACACATTTCCTTTCCTGTATTTTCTGCCAGCAATTGCTAAACATTTTACTCAAAATGTTGTTCTTCTGTTGCATTTCCCTGTGAGGCTGGATCAAATACACCTGAGGTGAACTGAACCAGCTGAAAGCATCAGGAAGTGTCGCTCTCAGAGAAAAGACGGCCTCATTGTTGCTGTAAAGTAATCACATAAAGGACTGCATTCATACACAGTCATGGGACTGGCTTTCTTTGGATTAGTGGTCTCCTTTTGCACAGAGCCACGCTGTTAGGTGAGAAGAGGTGCCACTGAAGGCTTTAGTCAGCCCCTGTCTCAAGCAT
Organism: Oryzias celebensis; assembly: GCA_014656515.1. Lineage (NCBI taxonomy): Eukaryota > Metazoa > Chordata > Actinopteri > Beloniformes > Adrianichthyidae > Oryzias > Oryzias celebensis. Next base: position 21,735,660 of record BNCR01000011.1, on the reverse strand, counting down.
CAGTACTGCTGGCCAAAGCTGGTGAAAAGCAGAAAACGTAGTCCTGGGATGAGCAGACAGGTGTATCCTACAGTAGAGATTTTCTCTGATGTTTTTTTTCTCTATTTTCTGTTTATCGATTTTTGTATGAATGTGTTTTTGTGCATCTGTGTTTCTCTGGCTCCACCTATGAACTCTTATAGTGGAAGGTGAAGGAAAACTCTCTGATTTTGCCTGAATTGTTCTGTAGCTGTGAGGTGAACAGGAGCACAGCGGAGAATATATAGGGAAGAAGCTTCATTCCTGCTCAAAAATGTCCTCCTATCTGTGGAAAGAGAAATCTGTCTGCTCCTCTTTCTATCAAAGTCAGACATGCCACCTTTTCTTGCACATTAGATTATGTAAAAGTTTATTCACAGTGGAGGGAATAGGGCTCCACTGAAAAGAACGGAGAATTGTGAAGCCCCAGCAGGAGGTGACATTTCAAACCTACTCTCCATTCAGCTGAAACAAAGTTTTGACAAGCGCAGTGGCACCTTCACGAACATGGAATCAAAGATGGGTTTAGCTTTAGTGAAACCTTCAAAAATTACTTTTGTTCCTGAAGTTCAAAGTCCAATTTCAATCATTTTTTGATCTATCGTCAAAGCCTCCTCCGGGGTCTTTTAATGATGATTCTGCTGTTTGTTGGCTAAATCAAAAAACTTGGGTCATTTTCTGGGACATAGTTTCTGTAGAGCAGCAGGAGTTCACCAGAAATTCACCTCTGAGTTGTGGGCGGGACTGTTGGCCTGCGCTCATTTCTCATGATCTTCTGTTTACACTCTCTTCCGCTAGTTTACAGCCCCTTACACCCCCAACCTAACATTACTGGTGTAGCAAAAATGGTGAGCAATATCAGATCTATCCAGCAGTACAGTTCTGATCCAGATTCCAGCTCAGACGAGGACAACAAAAGACGTTCATGGATCTACACACGTGGACAAGATTGTTGGTACCCCTCAGTTAAAGAAGGAAAAACCCACAATTCTCACTGAAATCACTTGAAACTTACAAAAGTAACAATAAATAAAAATTTATTGAAAATTAAATAATCAAAATCAGCCATCACTTTTGAATTACTGATTAACATAATTATTTAAAAAAACAAACTAATGAAACAGGCCTGGACAAAAATGATGGTACCTCTATAAAAGATTGAAAACTATTTGACCAGACTGACATGATTAACTCAGGTGTGTCCTTTAATTGACATCACAGGTGTTACCAAACTCATAATCAGTCAGTCTGCCTATTTAAAGGGAGACAAGTAGTCACTCTGCTGTTTGGTGAAAAGGTGTGCACCACACTGAACATGGACAACAGAAAGCCAAGGAGAGAATTGTCCCAGGACATCCGAAAACAAATGATAGATAAACATCTTAAACGTAAAGGCTATAAGACCATCTCTAAACAGCTTGAACTTCCTGTGACAACAGTGGCTCATATTATTCAGAAGTTCAAGACCCACGGGACAGTAGCCAACCTCTCTGGACGCGGCCGCAAGAGGAAAATTGATGACAAATTGAAGAGACGGATCGTTGGAATTGTATCCAAAGAGCCCAGAACAACCTCCAAAGAAATGAAAGGTGAACTCCAAGGCCAAGGTACATCAGTGTCAGATCGCACCATTCGTCGTTGTTTGAGCCAAAGTGGACTTCATGGGAGACGACCAAGGAGGACACCACTGCTGAAAAACAATCCTAAAAAAGCCAGACTGGAATTTGCAAAAATGCATGTTGACAAGCCCCAAAGCTTCTGGGAGAATGTCCTTTGGACAGATGAGACCAAACTGGAGCTTTTTGGTAAGGCACATCAACTCTATGTTCATAGACTCAAAAACCAAGCATACGAAGAAAAGAACACTGTCCCTACGGTGAAACATGGAGGAGGCTCAGTCATGGTTTGGGGCTGCTTTGCTGCATCTGGCACAGGGTGTCTTGAATGTGTGCAAGGTCCAATGAAATCTGTAGACTATCAAGGCATTCTGGAGAGAAATGTGCTGCCTTGTGTCAGAAAGCTTGGTCTCAGTCGCAGGTCATGGGTCTTCCAACAGGACAACGATCCAAAACACACAGCCAAAAACCCCCAAGAATGGCTGAGAGAAAAGCGTTGGACTATTCTAAAGTGGCCTTCCATGAGCCCAGATCTGAATCCCATTGAACATCTGTGGAAGGAGCTGAAACATGCCATTTGGAGAAGACACCCATCAAACCTGAGACAACTGGAGCAGTTTGCTCATGAGAAGTGGGCCAAAATACCTGTTGACAGCTGCAGAACGCTCGTTGACAAATACAGAAATCGCTTCATTGCAGTGATTGCCTCAAAAGGTTGTGCAACAAAATATTAAGTTATGGGTACCATCATTTTTGTCCAGGCCTGTTTCATTAGTTTGTTTTTTTGTCTGTACGTGGATGTATCAGAATAGAGCAGAACAGGGAGCCATTTAGCTTCCAAAGTAGCTTTTATTTTACTTTTTCAAACAGCATTTTTCATCTGCACAACAATTTGAATAAAGAAATACTCAGAAATGCAATTTTAAGCTTGATTTTCATTTAAATATGCCCTGTGAATGTGTTAAAAACACTGTTTTCATTTGTGTGGGTCTTTAAATTTCAGGCTGTCATTCTTTTCTGTACACTACACTCGTCTCCACCCTCAAACTAGTGGTGGTGTGCACTGAGCTTCACTTAAGATCGGCCCAATAATAAGAGCTGAGTTGCAGACCAACACATGCAGAGGAGATGAAACGTCAGATTTTTGGCTGCAGTTAATCTAAAGACCTGAGAGAAGAAAACGTTTGTTCTTGTTGGACTCGGCTAACATGTGACTCACACCCCCAGCCTTCTCATCATCCCAGCAGTTACAATGTCTTTGTCCGATAAGGTCAATCCGTCTGAAAGGGATCGGTAATCAGCTTAAAGGATAACGCCAGCGTTATTGAGTTTCACCTTATCTGCAGCAGCCGGCGTCTTTCTCCCTCCACCTCTGACCGTTTCCTTTCATATCTGTACATCAGAACTAACCTTCTTCTCATTTTCATGAATGCGGGAAGTCGGACCACGACTTGCACTTAAGCTCTTTCTGAGTTTAGCCCACTTTGTACTTGTTTTCATCAACGCCACACTTACTCTTCATGGAAAACAACCCCTGACACATTTTTTTTAATCATCTATGTATTTTTGTTGCATTATCAGTGCTGCTAGGATGGAGATCACAGTGCATTGACTCACTTTGAAACCATAATTTAAGTACAGCTTTGTTTTGTTTTTGTTAACAAACACTTCAGAAGTCACAAAATGTACCTGTAATGTTGAACGCTCAGATAAGTCATTCCTTATTGTGCTCAGATCACCGCTGTATCTCTGGAAATGGATCAAATCTGGGTTTGTAAGCATGTTAAATCTTTCATTTAGGATTAAGTAACAAAGAAAAACTGTAAAATTATGCTAATTCAATTTTTAAAATTTTCTGCATTTGCTTACTAAGAGTTCATTATGAATTTTCCACCAACAAGAAGACGGAGCAACACTTATCAGAGTTTGATGAAATCTGTCAAAGCCTCTCAGTTCCCATGACGACACACTATAGAGCAGTGTGCTGCTGTGTGCTTTCAGCCCTCATTTACAATCTTTAGGTGCACAACTCAGTTTGTGATTCTTAATAAAAAACATTAGTTATTTTCTTTTATTCATATTTGCAGAGAAGACACGTTTTCAGAGACAGGCATGATCCACTTCTGTTAAGGTCAGAGCGTTTAGCCAGGTCCGACAGGCACAAACGTTTTCATCTCTACGGTCTTTCCATTAACGGGAGCAAAGGATCTGATGTTTCTCCTTCTGAAGTAGGAGTTTGCGTCAGTGAAAAAGTTAACTGGAATGAAAGAGTGGAGAACAATCTCAGGAGATCCTTGCAGAAATCTTTGTGCACCCCCAAAAGCCCCGTTCCCTCTGAATTCATGAGTTCCAGGAAAGCATGGCCTGATAGAAAACCCCATTCCTGCTTAGCATTGAAATGGTGTTCTCTGGAGGATAAGAACTGCAGCTTAAATCTGGTTGCTGAGAGAAATTCCCTGAAATTCTCCTGCTCACCCCAAACTGAGATGATGCTATGTTTATGCAAAAGTCAGGCCCCTGCAGACGGAGACAATAATGCAGGAGGAGGGTGAATGCAGCAAACTCAAAGATTTTTTTTACTTACTTTCCTAAAGAGTTAGTCAGCTGAACAGCTTCAGGTTCAGCAACAAACAAAACTCACATAACTGATCTGTTGTTAAAGGAAAAATGAATGTGTTTTTTTTTACATTTAGTGTGATCAAAAGCACAAGACAAAAAACAAGCACACGCCCCACCTCCCAGAATAACAGGAACTCCAGATAAAACCAGGAGGGCAACAAATGTCACAGAGCTGCTGGAAACAAAGCTAACCAGCTCATGTTAAACAAACATATTTATTAGGAAAAGGATTTCTTTGTCAATATTTTTGTATCATATACAAAATTGATTCTTGTTCATATGAATTTACCATTTACCATGAATTATGTTTTACTAGAATGAGGTTTCAGAACCGCTAATAAAGTAATGATTTAAAATAACCGTCAGCATTCTTTCAGGAACTTTTACTCTGTCCTCGACTACATTTTTGAATAAATATCTGTACTCTTTACTCCACTACATTTGAGTTGACACTTATTACTCATTACATTTACCTGAGTTATTTACTTGAGTAAATTTGAGAGTCTATTCAAATCTAGTGGAGTAAAGAATACAAATATTCAATCAAAAATGTAGTTGAGGAGAGAGTAAAAGTTGCTCTTTGTCAGGGTTGTCGTGAGCACACAAATGCAGACGGTACTCGTAAATGAAAAGAAGTCTCAGCTTTAATCAAGGCAGGGTACGAAAAGCTGACCATGAACTCACGAAGCTACCAAAACCACCCGACAACCAGTGCAAGGAAGACGAGGACTTATAACCAGAAGGAGATGATGAGACAAGTGGCAACAGGTGAGCCACATTAGGGAGGGACAGAACACAATAGGAGGGGAGAGTCAAGAGACCTGAAAGACAAGTGAAACACAGGAAACAGGCACCATCAACAAAATAAACCCAGAAACGTGCAAACAAAAAACAACCATAGTCCTGGGTCCAGAACCCCACACTTATATTGCTGATACTCAGCACAAGTACAAAGTAGCCAAATAACATACCTAAGTAGAGTAATGAAGTCCATTTACTCAAGTACTTTAAACCTCTGGTGTGAGATGAAAAGTCAGAAATGATGATCATTTCCAGTAATGTGAGCGTGGTGGGGTATGTACAATGTTCATACTTTTGTAACATTGAGATATGGACAGTACTATTGTTTAGGAGACACATCGTTGTTTTTATTTAAAAACCAAAAAGTTTCTCCTAAGTCTCCCAATGATCTCTGCCTCTATCCAGACTTTTTAAATGTGATTTAATTTTTTTTTTCAAGCATTGGGTTTGACATTGTTCTGAAAAATATTTAATGTGAGCTGAGCGTGATTCAAGAGGTCTGTGAGAGGGGAGAAGAGACAGAATTAAAATAAACCTTTCATCAAACTCATTTTGACAGGTGACCTTTCACCCCATAGCAATACAACATAATTTTTGACAGACACAGTACGCATAGTCAAATTAATATAAATTTGATATTAAAATAATATATTCATGAATTATATTATATGTAAAATGACCCATAACAATAAATCATAATTTTGATAGATACATTAAGCATAATTTAATTAATGTGAATTTGATATTAAAATAATATATTCATAAATGACGTTGTATGTATAATGTAAAATAAAAGAATGCAATGTTTCTAAACGTAAAAATGTTTATTTGCAGCAGAATAGCAGGCTAACCCAACCCCCCCCACCACCCCCCACCCCAACCCCCGTGCCTGTCGGAGGCCGCCTGCACACATTGTTGTGCCCTGGAGGCGTTCCTTCTCCCTCATCAGCACCGCACCTGCTCCTGATCATCACCACCTGTTCATCATCACCATGGGTTCTTAAGCAGCGTCAAACCTTCAGCCACTGTCAGATCGTTATGCCGCTTGTGTGTCAGCCTGCCTGCCACTACGTCATCTCGCCTGCCAGCCTGCCAGCCAGCCAGCAAGTCAGCCAGCCTGTCAGCCCGCCTGTCAGCCCCGCTCCGACAGCTAAGCTTTCCTGCCTGCCTACCTGCCCGCCCTGTCATCCTGCTCCACTATTCACCTATTCAATAAACATACCTTCTCATCCTTTAAAGACGTGTCTGCTCTTGGGTTCCACCCACCTCATTGGATACAACAGAACGATCTGACCAGCATGGACCCAGCAGACATTCCGTTGCCTCCGGACCACCCCGACTGGATCAACGTTCGGCTGGAACAACTAAGCCACGCCCAGAGACAATACGCTGAACTCACAGCCTCCCAGGTGGCTCAACTTGCACAGCAGGTCGGTCAACTAGCCTCGTTCATCCATGCTGCTTCAGTCCCCGCTCCACAGCCAGCTGCTCCACCTCCACCTTCGTCCAGCACATCCAGAGAGGCTCACATCCCCGATCCAAAGCCATACCCCGGGACTCCAGGCAAATGCAGAGGTTTTCTGCTTCAATGTTCTCTGGTTTTCGACCAAAAGCCCATAACCTATGCTAGTGACCGCGCCAAGGTCTCATATGTGATCAGTCTCCTTGAAGGAAAGGCACTTACGTGGGCGGAGGCGGCATATGAGAGCGAGGGCTTTGGTCAAATCACGTACGCTGCCTTCAAGAATGAACTGAAAAAGGTGTTTGATCATCCTACACGGGGAGGAGATCCTGCGCAACGCCTTATGCAGCTCCGACAGGAGGCACTCAGCGCAGCCGACTACACCATCGAATTCAGGACCATGGCAGCTGACTCTGGTTGGAATGAGGCTGCCCTAAAAGCCGCTTTTTCCCATGGTCTTAATGAACGGCTTAAGGACGAGCTCGCCACCAGGGACCCGCCCCGCTCGTTGGAGGATCTTATTGCCCTCACTATTAGGATCGACAACCGTCTCTGTGAGCGCGGTAGAGAGCGGCGGGTACGATCCAGGTTGCCAAATACCCCGACCGAGCTCCCGCCTTCATCTTCCACATCTGATGAGCCCATGCAAGTGGGCCGGACTCGCCTCACCTCGGAGGAACGCCTCCGCCGTCGGATTAGTGGGGCGTGTTTTTACTGTGGACTGGGAGACCACCGAATTGCCATATGTCCCTCACGGTCAAACGACAAACGGTCGCCCGTAGGAATGGAGGTACTGGCGACCGCTGATTTATCACGATCAACTCCCCACACCAAGACGCTCCTGCCGGCCACCTTGTGTTTATCCACGACCCATCCAGTCCAGGTCCTGTTAGATTCCGGGGCTGAGGCCAACTTTTTTGACTGTGCTTTGGCGTCTCAGCTGGGAGTGCGACCGGAGCCCCTTTCATCTCACATCACAGCTAAGGGCCTGGATGGACAGCTGTTGTACACCATCTCTTCACAGACCCCACCGGTGAGATTGGTCATCTCAGGCAACCACCACGAAACCATCCAATTTTTCCTTATTGACTCTCCCACTACCCCAATCGTCCTTGGGCACCCTTGGTTGGCTCAACACAATCCCCATATCGACTGGTGTAATGGCAGAATTATAAGCTGGGGCCCTTTCTGCGATAAGTCATGTCTTCTGTCCGCGGTTCCCTCGACACCTACCAACCCAGTCCAACCACCGATCTTCCCGGACTTGTCCTCTTTACCCCCTGAATATCATGATCTTAAAGAAGCATTCAGTAAGGACAAGGCTTTACACCTTCCCCCCCACTGGCCCTATGACTGTGGTATAGACCTGCTCCCCGGTGCTCCTCTTCCTACAAGCCGCCTCTACAATCTCTCCAGGCAGGAGACAGCTGCTATGGAGACATATATACAAGACTCTTTGACAGCCGGCCTCATCCGCCCGTCATCCTCCCCTATGGGGGCCGGTTTTTTCTTTGTGGCCAAGAAAGACGGCTCACTCCGACCTTGCATTGACTACAGAGGGTTAAACAGCATCACAGTGAAAAACAAAAATCCATTGCCACTCCTCGAGTCCGCTTTCCACTCCCTCCAGGGGTCCACCATCTTCACCAAACTGGACCTCAGAAATGCATACCATCTTGTCAGGGTGAAGGAGGGGGATGAGTGGAAAACTGCATTCAACACCCCTCTAGGCCATTTTGAATACCTGGTCATGCCATTTGGACTCTGCAATGCCCCCGCCATTTTTCAAGCATTAGTTAACGACGTATTAAGAGACTTCCTGAACAGCTTTGTTTTTGTCTATTTAGACGATATACTGATCTTCTCCCCGACCGTTGCAGACCACATATCCCATGTCCGACAGGTTCTTCAGCGACTCTTAGAAAACCGGCTGTATGTCAAGCTGGAGAAGTGCACCTTCCACACCAACTCGGTGTCCTTTTTGGGCTACATATTTGAGAAGCGACAAGTCAGAGCGGACCCAGGGAAGGTCAGAGCAGTGGTTGAGTGGCCTGTACCCACCACCGTGAAACAGCTGCAGCGCTTCCTTGGGTTCGCGAATTTCTACCGTCGTTTTATTCGTGGTTTTAGTCGTGTGGCTGCGCCTTTAACCCAACTGACCTCCCCTTCTGTGCCCTTCCGCTGGACCCTGGAGGCAGACCACGCATTCCTCACGCTCAAAGACCTGTTCACTACCGCCCCTGTCCTTCAACACCCTGACCCCGACCGGCAGTTTGTGGTTGAGGTGGATGCCTCGGATGCTGGTGTAGAGGCCGTGCTCTCCCAACGTTCTGCTGCAACCAACAAGTTGCATCCCTGCGCATACTTTTCACGGCGCCTCACTCCAGCAGAACGCAACTACCACGTGGGGGATCGGGAGCTTCTGGCTGTCAAGTTGGCCCTCGAGCACTGGCGCCATTGGCTGGAGGGCACTCGCACCCCTTTCCTCATCTGGACGGATCACAAGAACCTGTCCTATCTGCAAACTGCCAAACAACTCAACCCACGCCAGGCCCGGTGGGCTCTCTTTTTCACTAGATTCAACTTCTCCATATCTTACCGACCCGGCAGCAAGAATCAGAAACCAGACTCCCTGTCCCGTCAATATGCACCCGACTCCTCTGCCCTTCCGGAGCCTATCGTACCCCCCTCCCGCATCCTGGCTGCGGTCACCTGGGAGGTGGAGGATGCAGTGCGGGAGGCCCAACAGCAGGACCCTGACCCAGGTACAGGTCCCCCAGATCGCCTCTTTGTCCCTAATTCTGTTCGTTCCCAGGTCATCCAGTGGGGCCATGCTTCCCGTCATGCTTGTCATCCGGGCAGTTCTCGAACACTATCCCTGCTGCAGCGCCGCTTCTGGTGGCCGACCATGGTAAAGGACATTCGTTGTGTGACAGAGGCCAACCCCTCCTCCTGGAGTGACCACGTGGACTGGGTTGAGTACGCCCACAATTCCCTCACTACCTCTTCCACGGGTTTGTCCCCCTTTGAATGTGCCCTAGGTTACCAGCCGCCACTGTTCCCAGCCCAGGAAGATGAGGTTGCCGTTCCCTCTGTCCAACACCACATTCGCCGGTGTCGCAGGATCTGGCGATCAGCCCGTGCCGCGCTACTCAGGTCCCAGGACCGCAGCCGCCGAGTCGCAGATGCCACTCGCCGTGACGCCCCGTCCTACGTTGTGGGCCAGCGGGTCTGGCTCTCTTCCCACAACATCCCCCTTCGCACCGAGTCCCGGAAGCTGTCCCCCAGGTACCTGGGTCCCTTCGAGGTGGCAGAAGTCATCAACCCGACGGTGGTGCGACTTCGTCTCCCTCGCTCCATGCGGATTCATCCCACCTTTCATGTGTCTCTCCTGAAGCCTGTTGCTTCCAGTGACTTGGTCCCTCCGGCCGTGCCCCCTCCTCCCACCCGGTTGGTGGCTGGCCGGCCTGCCTATTCCGTCCGCCGCCTGTTGGACGTGCGCCGCCGGGGGCGGGGCCTTCAGTTCCTGGTTGACTGGGAGGGTTACGGGCCTGAGGAGCGGGCGTGGGTTCCTCGCTCCTCCATCCTGGATGCCGGTCTGATAGCGGATCTGCGCCATCGCCGGCCTGAGCAGTTTTTGTCGCCCGGTGGCTCCCGTTGAGGGGGGGGTACTGTTGTGCCCTGGAGGCGTTCCTTCTCCCTCATCAGCACCGCACCTGCTCCTGATCATCACCACCTGTTCATCATCACCATGGGTTCTTAAGCAGCGTCAAACCTTCAGCCACTGTCAGATCGTTATGCCGCTTGTGTGTCAGCCTGCCTGCCACTACGTCATCTCGCCTGCCAGCCTGCCAGCCAGCCAGCAAGTCAGCCAGCCTGTCAGCCCGCCTGTCAGCCCCGCTCCGACAGCTAAGCTTTCCTGCCTGCCTACCTGCCCGCCCTGTCATCCTGCTCCACAATTCACCTATTCAATAAACATACCTTCTCATCCTTTAAAGACGTGTCTGCTCTTGGGTTCCACCCACCTCATTGGATACAACACACATCTGTTCAGAGGCCTAGTTTAGGAAAACTGGTTTGGATGAAAGAGATAAAATAAATAATTTAATGCCCCCAAACGTCAAAAAGATGTTTAGCTAGTCTTTCACAGACACCCGAAAAGTACCCTGACAAGAAAAGCGTACGAGCGCGCTGCCCATTTACCTTACGGCGAGAAAAAAATGTTAAAGTAGTGACTGCAAAGAGGGTTTTTGTATTTCAGCTGGTCACACTTCAAACCATATAGCCTCGCGCGCTAGCCACCAACATCCCGCCTCCTCATCAGCCATTGGACAGACTTTTCAACTTTAGGCTCGCCCAACCCACTACCCAACCCCCATGACTGCTGGATGCCGCCTGCACACATCTGTTCAGAGGCCTGACAGATGGAGCTCCCCCTAGGTGTCGATGACATTGATAGCACCCTAAACTCTGCGGGATGCCGGAAAAAGGGTTCACACGTTTTAGAAACAGATGCAGGCAATCGAGTCTTTTACTATCTCTAAGATACGAAAAACAGATGCGTGTCAGCCTGCGCTTTTGGGGTATAAGACAGATGGAGTTCACCCTAGGTCAAATCGGTCAGCATTCTCACGTCGCTGTTTTCCGAACATGTCTGCAGGGACCGGAGCAAAGAAATTGGGCGAGTTTGGATGAGCAGACGCCCGTCACTTTTAGCGACGTGCACAAATATGAGAGCTTTTTAAAACGCAAAATCGTGATCTACAAAAACCCAGGGCAGAAGCCAATTTCTCACTTTGAGACGGCGTTTCCGGACAGATCCGCTCCGTTGTTTTTATTTCTGATCAAAAATCATTACTATAGTCTAAAAAATCTGAAAGGCTTAATGGGTTAGTCCTACGTCTGCAACTTTTGCTATAAACCATACACAAATCCCTACTTTCATCGCTGCGCGGGTCATTGCTCAACCTGTAATGACCCTCTGTGTTTGAACACGGATTTATTTTGGATAGAGTGTTCAGACTGTCATAAAAGCTGCCGTTCGCAGAGCTGCTTTGACAGGCATAAACAGCCCAGAGCAGGCCCAAATTCTCCCAGCATCTGCGACTCCTACAAGAGGTGCAAAAAGTGTAAAAAAACACATTACATCCCCTTGAGCGGGGCTGCCAGGAGTCACGAATGCGCCCCTTTAAAATACAAAATATGCAAAGAGAAAATAGAGGGGAGTTTTAAAGAGCACTTGTGTTACATCCAGCCTTTGCCCCCTGCGCAGAAACATAACGAGAAGCTCATCTTTTACGATTTTGAGACGTTTCCTAACAAAAACAACGAGCACGTGCCCTTTCTCGTCTGCACCAAAGCTTTGCAAGGTGAGCCCTGGTGGTTTTACGGCGTTGACTGTGCCAAAGAATTTGTTCTCCATTTCAGAAAAGCCAAATTCCGGGGCTCTGTGTTGATAGCGCACAATTCGAAAGGATTCGACAGCTATCTGCTCCTCAAAGCTGTGACGGAGCTGGGTTTAACACCCAAAATCCTCATGACCGGAGGTATAATTTTATGTCTGAAAGATGAGGATTGTGATTTGACGTTCATCGATTCTCTGTCATTTCTGACCATGAAATTATGCGACATGCCGAACGCGCTGGGTTTTCAAAACAGATGCAAGGGTTATTTCCCTCACGGTTTTAGCTCGGAGGAGCGATTAAATTACGTCGGACCCCAACCCCACCCTTCAGACTACGGTTATGACAACATGACAGACGGTCAGCGAGACGATTTTCTCAAATGGTACAACGAGGCGAGCAAAAAAGTCTTCCATTTTAAGAATGAGGCTTTGCTTTACTGCAGAAATGATGTGGAAATTCTGGCTGAGGCCTGCGTGAGGTTCAGAAGCCAATTCCTGAAAGATTGTAACGTTGACCCATTTAGATGCGTCACCATAGTCTCAGCATGCATGAAGGTTTTCCGAAGCAATTTTTTAAAACCTAAATCTCTGGCTATACCACCACCAGACGATTACAGAGGCGTGAGCAAAGGCTTCTCACACGCTTCGAGTTCAAGGCGAGCAGACGGAAACTCTTCATCCAACACGCGTTAGATCAGGGGGAGCATCAAATCGGGCCTTATTTCGCTGACGGCTATCTCGAACATGATGGAGAAAAATTCGTCATAAGTGAAATCCACCGTTTGGTTCTGATCATTTTTTATTTCAACCTTAATTTTTTCAATGTGTCTTTTAGCCGGTTTATGCAGAGTGTAAGTGTCCTGCTCCGATAAAAAGTCTTTCACGTCCGTCGACAAGATGTTTTTCCCCGTTTCTTCCTGCAAGGCTCTGCGTAATCTCTCTGGACCTCCAAGACCTCCAGGATGGGCGGGATCGTAATAAGCTTTTTGCAGAACTTGTTTTTCCACCATGATGTTGCTACAACCTCTCAGAAAAAATAGAGACTGAGGCCTTCGACTCTGATGAGAAGCTATTTATTACATGCAGGCATCGCTAACATACAGAGGTGATTACTATATAAAAACAGAAACGGTTACACTTTTTTTCTGATTTAAAATCAAAAGCGGAGGAAAAAAAGCAGAAAACTTCATTCTATTCAGGTCACACACTTTTAAAAAACAAGACAGCCAAAACTCGAGCTTGCTAGATAAAAGTTACCAGCTTTTCTGACGGTCTACACTCGGGTAAAAAAAAACAGAGAGTCTCTCTGGGGAATTTCACCTTTCCATATTTTCACCACATCCTCCATCTCTTCATGATCAACCTCGTCGTTGTCAATCATCCGATCGAACAAGGTCTCAAATATATTTCCTTCAGCACCCCGGGCTCCGTTTCTCAGTTCGAGGAGCAGAGTTTCAGTCACTCCTTGGATTCTCATCTCATCCGTCTTAAGATTTTGCCCAGACAGGAGGGTCTTGACGGCGGGCATATATCCAGGAGTTTGCAGCTTCTTCATCAGAGCTAAATAGTTGTTTGAAATAAAGCCGTCTTCCATCGGGAACAAGCAGGGATGATTTGTCTGGCTCGGATGGTCCACTCGGCAGCCGAAGCACTCTTCTTTACGTAGATCATTCAAGCAGCTCGTGAGGAAACAGAGTATGGCTGACTTCACGGTTTTGACGAAACAAGATACGATCATCCCGTCAATTTCATCCGCTTCAGGATCGGCCTTCTTTTCATCCGTTTGAGGCGACCGGGCAGCCTCTACAGATTCATCCTTATTTACACTCCAGCTAGGATGCTCGGACGGGTGGTGGTCCACTTCTATACCATTATCAAAAGGTTCTACCCGTCGGTTGTGTGGAATGTGGTCCTGCAGCAGCGAGGGTGAATTCTCAGCGTCCTGAGAAGTTTCAACTTCTTCTTCTTCTTCTTCTTTGTAGAAGTTCTGGGTAGGTTCCCACTCATCCGTCGCTGCTTCTTGGTCCGACTCCGGCACCACGGCAGAGAGGTCCTGAGACGGTTCAAACCCCTCGAGAAGACATGCTGAAGACAGCATGTCAGGGTTGTTCGGTGATGGTGGAGGTGTTGGCGGCGTCCAGACGGTTGTAAGGCGTCTCTGACCCCGAGGCATGTCCGTCTTTTTAGGCTTTGTTGGTCAGCGGTGTGATGGCGTGCGTTTCAATCTCTCGCCGTGTCGCTCGCTTTTTAAACACAAAGTGGGTAGGGCTCACTCTAAGGGGTGTATCTATTCTAAGAGGTGGGGATTGGGGTTGGCCGCTGGATGGGGATGGGTTGGGTTAAAATTCCAGAGACCTCCTCACAATCAACGTTTCAACCCAGTCACGACAACGATGGAAGAGCTCCGTGATTTCAGGCTCCGCCTCCAGCATCTTTTCCAGCCACAAGTTGAATGGGATCTCCATGACGGGTCGGTACACCCCGCAGCTGGAGTTGAAGCTCTCCAAAATGAAAAAGGCCTCACCCTCGCCCTCCTCGGGCCACTGCTTGCTGATTTTAAAAAAACAACTGTCGCTCGTAGAAGACTTTGTTTGCCAGATTGCGCTAAAAGTTGTTCCGGACTTTGGAATTTCTTTAGGCTCGATGGGGGCTGCCGCGACCCCCTCCTCAAAAGCCACCTCATTCACTTTCACCCTCTCCTCCTTTTCGTCGTCATCCATTTTTGTCTGCTTTGAAGCAGGAGGTGTGAATGCCTCATCTTGACTTTCATCATTGGAATCGTCACGATTCAGCATCATGTGTTTGACCACTGACCAGTCATTGGCTGTTAACGCGGCGGCTAACAGCAGGCAACCGGAGGGATTCTCACCATCTCTTTGATACATCCATAGCTCACCTGTCTCATAAATGAAGACGTAGCCAAAAAATCCTATTCGTCCGGACTCTTGGAAAAACCACTCTCTCTGAAGATCTCCTGTGGGCGGGGCCTGAATGTGGCAGAGATACTTTATCTGCTTCTTGGGAGCCGACGGGGTCACCATTTCTTCCTGGATAATCTTGACGACAGAGATTGGGGTTTTCCAAATGACGGGTGACCCCTCTCGCGGTTCAAAAAAAGGTTTCACCTGAAATTTATCCATGGTAAGTCTTTTTTAAAAAAAGGAAAAATTAGTCTTACTCTTAGTTACTCTTCCATAAAGTCCAGATGTGTTCAGTGCACGACTGATGGTTGTTCTATGGACAGATTCCTCCACCTGAGCTGTAGATCTCTGCAGTTCATCCAGAGTCATCATGGACTCCTGGCTGCATCTCTGATCAGTGTCTCCTTGTTCAGTCTGTTAGTTTAGATGGACGACCATGTCTAGGTAGGTTTGCAGTTGTGTCAAACTCTTTCCATTTGTGGATGATGGACTGAACAGGGGTTCATAGGATGTTCAAAGTTTGGGAAATCTTTTTCTATCCTAACCCTGCTTTCAGTTTCTCCCTGACCTGTCTGGTGTGTTCCTTACACTTCATGATGCTGTTTTCTCCCCAATATTCTTTTGACAAACCACAGAGACTGTCACAGAACAGCTGGATTTGTATACTGAGATTAAATGACACACAGGTGGACTTTATGAAGTCATGAAATCAACATGTGATCAGTCACCAATCATCAAGCAGCTTCTGAAGGCAATTGGATGCACTCAGAGAAAAGGGGCTGAAAACTTTTGCACACTGCACTTTCAGTTTTTATTTGTAAAAAAATATATATTTAACTCTTGTACAATTTTCTTTCCACTTCACAAGTGTGCACAACTTTGTGTGGGTCTTTCACATAAAAGTCCAACAAAATATATTTATGTTTGTGGTCCTAATATGAGAAAAGATTGAGAATTTCTAGGGGTGTGAATACTTTTACAAGACACTGTATGTGGAATTTTTTACTGCTTCTGTATTGACTGAATTTATTCTGAATTCACCTCCAGTGCTGAGCCTCCATCTAACACTCCACCTGGCATCACCTGTCCCAACTGCTCCAGGGGAGGTGCTGGAGGGGGTGTTAAACTACTTCAAATGATTAACCACCTGCAGTACTCTGATGGCTGTGTAGGAATAGATTAGACAGAGCAGAGCTGCTTTCCCTCCTGAGGGGCTGCAGTTTATTCAGCAGACTGTCTTAATCCCACGCTAAGGTCCATCCATTCCCAGCATAGGGTAAAATGGGTCTTTGGGTCTTTTAATAATATTTCCTCTGGCTTTATTTTAAGAGTAACAAGCATTCTAGATCATAAAATTATTATTTACACAATTTCATCCTTTAAACCACTGATTAAGCTATGCAGCAGCAGACACATAGATCTAATCCTTATCTCTATTAAATCTGGGTAATGTAGATTATCTTATATTTATAAATTGGTGTTTAAGTTACCATATGATTATGCTTGCTCATTTACAGACCCCATTAACAGTTAAGTCCGTGTGAGGAGCCTGCAAACATGAAATCATCTGTTATGTGAGCAGATGACCTGTAATGTTGACTTCTGCTGTCATTTCAAACCATGATCAGTGGTCAGATCAAGCCCCCTTCCTAAAGAGCACTTCACTAAAAAGAAGTTTTACACTCTTCTTTAATCTTAACTGGTTCCAGTACCACAGATGAACTGGTTCATGGTTCCTAACTTAAACAGTTTTTATGGTTCCTAAAAAGATACGATCCATGTTTCCTAAACTATGATTTATGATTTCTAAACCAAACTGGTCCATGGTCACCAAACCAAACTGATTTATGATTTCTAAACCAAACTGGTCCATGGTCACTAAACCAAACTGATTTATGATTTCTAAACTAAAGTGGTCCATGGTCACCAAACCAAACTGATTTATGATTTCTAAACCAAACTGGTCCATGGTCACTAAACCAAATTGATTTATGATTTCTAAACTAAACTGGTCCATGGTCACCAAACCAAACTGATTTATGATTTCTAAACCAAACTGGTCCATGGTCACCAAACCAAACTGATTTATGATTTCTAAACCAAACTGGTCCATGGTCACTAAACCAAACTGATTTATGATTTCTAAACTAAACTGGTCCATGGTCACCAAACCAAACTGATTTATGATTTCTAAACCAAAGTGGTCCATGGTTACTAAACCAAACTGATTTATGATTTCTAAACCAAACTGGTCCATGGTCACCAAACCAAACTGATTTATGATTTCTAAACCAAACTGGTCCATGGTCACTAAACCAAACTGATTTATGATTTCTAAACTAAACTGGTCCATGGTCACTAAACCAAACTGATTTATGATTTCTAAACTAAACTGGTCCATGGTCACTAAACCAAACTGGTTTATGATTTCTACACTAAACTGGTTCATGGTCACCAAACCAAACTGATTTATGATTTCTAAACTAAACTGGTCCATGGTCACTAAACCAAACTGATTTATGATTTCTACACTAAACTGGTTCATGGTCACCAAACCAAACTGATTTATGATTTCTACACTAAACTGGTTCATGGTCACCAAACCAAACTGATTTATGATTTCTAAACTAAACTGGTCCATGGTCACTAAACCAAACTGATTTATGATTTCTAAACTAAACTGGTCCATGGTCACCAAACCAAACTGATTTATGATTTCTAAACCAAACTGGTCCATGGTCACCAAACCAAACTGATTTATGATTTCTAAACCAAACTGGTCCATGGTCACCAAACCAAACTGATTTATGATTTCTAAACCAAACTGGTCCATGGTCACCAAACCAAACTGATTTATGATTTCTACACTAAACTGGTCCATGGTCACTAAACCAAACTGATTTATGATTTCTAAACTAAACTGGTCCATGGTCACTAAACCAAACTGATTTATGATTTCTAAACTAAAGTGGTCCATGGTCACTAAACCAAACTGATTTATGATTTCTAAACCAAACTGGTCCATGGTCACCAAACCAAACTGATTTATGATTTCTAAACCAAACTGATTTATGATTTCTAAACCAAATTGATTTATGATTTCTAAACCAAACTGGTCCATGGTCACCAAACCAAACTGATTTATGATTTCTAAACCAAACTGGTTCATGGTCACCAAACCAAACTGATTTATGATTTCTACACTAAACTGGTCCATGGTCACCAATTCAAACTGATTTATGATTTCTAAACCAAACTGATTTATGATTTCTAAACCAAACTGATTTATGATTTCTAAACCAAACTGGTCCATGGTCACCAAACCAAACTGATTTATGATTTCTAAACCAAACTGGTCCATGGTCACTAAACCAAACTGATTTATGATTTCTACACTAAACTGGTCCATGGTCACTAAACCAAACTGATTTATGATTTCTAAACCAAACTGGTCCATGGTCACTAAACCAAACTGATTTATGATTTCTACACTAAACTGGTCCATGGTCACCAAACCAAACTGATTTATGATTTCTAAACTAAACTGGTCCATGGTCACTAAACCAAACTGATTTATGATTTCTAAACCAAACTGGTCCATGGTCACCAAACCAAACTGATTTATGATTTCTAAACCAAACTGGTCCATGGTCACCAAACCAAACTGATTTATGATTTCTAAACCAAACTGGTCCATGGTCACTAAACCAAACTGATTTATGATTTCTACACTAAACTGGTCCATGGTCACTAAACCAAACTGATTTATGATTTCTAAACCAAACTGGTCCATGGTCACTAAACCAAACTGATTTATGATTTCTAAACCAAACTGGTCCATGGTCACCAAACCAAACTGATTTATGATTTCTACACTAAACTGGTCCATGGTCACTAAACCAAACTGATTTATGATTTCTAAACCAAACTGGTCCATGGTCACTAAACCAAACTGATTTATGATTTCTGAACCAAACTGGTCCATGGTCACCAAACCAAACTGATTTATGGTTTCTAAACTAAACTGGTCCATGGTCACCAAACCAAACTGATTTATGATTTCTAAACCAAACTGGTTCATGGTCACCAAACCAAACTGATTTATGATTTCTACACTAAACTGGTCCATGGTCACCAATTCAAACTGATTTATGATTTCTAAACCAAACTGATTTATGATTTCTAAACCAAACTGATTTATGATTTCTAAACCAAACTGGTCCATGGTCACCAAACCAAACTGATTTATGATTTCTAAACCAAACTGGTCCATGGTCACTAAACCAAACTGATTTATGATTTCTACACTAAACTGGTCCATGGTCACTAAACCAAACTGATTTATGATTTCTAAACCAAACTGGTCCGTGGTCACTAAACCAAACTGATTTATGATTTCTACACTAAACTGGTCCATGGTCACCAAACCAAACTGATTTATGATTTCTAAACTAAACTGGTCCATGGTCACTAAACCAAACTGATTTATGATTTCTAAACCAAACTGGTCCATGGTCACCAAACCAAACTGATTTATGATTTCTAAACCAAACTGGTCCATGGTCACCAAACCAAACTGATTTATGATTTCTACACTAAACTGGTCCATGGTCACCAAACCAAACTGATTTATGATTTCTACACTAAACTGGTCCATGGTCACTAAACCAAACTGATTTATGATTTCTAAACCAAACTGGTCCATGGTCACTAAACCAAACTGATTTATGATTTCTAAACCAAACTGGTCCATGGTCACCAAACCAAACTGATTTATGATTTCTACACTAAACTGGTCCATGGTCACTAAACCAAACTGATTTATGATTTCTAAACCAAACTGGTCCATGGTCACTAAACCAAACTGATTTATGATTTCTGAACCAAACTGGTCCATGGTCACCAAACCAAACTGATTTATGGTTTCTAAACTAAACTGGTCCATGGTCACTAAACCAAACTGATTTATGATTTCTAAACCAAACTGGTCCATGGTCACCAAACCAAACTGATTTATGATTTCTAAACCAAACTGGTCCATGGTCACCAAACCAAACTAATTTATGATTTCTAAACCAAACTGCTTTATGATTTCTAAACCAAACTGATTTATGATTTCTAAACCAAACTGGTTCATGGTCACCAAACCAAACTGATTTATGATTTCTACACTAAACTGGTCCATGGTCACCAAACAAAACTGATTTATGATTTCTAAACCAAACTGATTTATGATTTCTAAACCAAACTGATTTATGATTTCTAAACCAAACTGATTTATGATTTCTAAACCAAACTGATTTATGATTTCTAAACCAAACTGGTCCATGGTCACCAAACCAAACTGATTTATGATTTCTAAACCAAACTGGTCCATGGTCACTAAACCAAACTGATTTATGATTTCTACACTAAACTGGTCCATGGTCACTAAACCAAACTGATTTATGATTTCTAAACCAAACTGGTCCATGGTCACTAAACCAAACTGATTTATGATTTCTAAACCAAACTGGTCCATGGTCACCAAACCAAACTGATTTATGATTTCTACACTAAACTGGTCCATGGTCACTAAACCAAACTGATTTATGATTTCTAAACCAAACTGGTCCATGGTCACTAAACCAAACTGATTTATGATTTCTAAACCAAACTGGTCCATGGTCACCAAACCAAACTGATTTATGATTTCTAAACTAAACTGGTCCATGGTCACCAAACCAAACTGATTTATGATTTCTAAACCAAACTGGTCCATGGTCACCAAACCAAACTGATTTATGATTTCTAAACCAAACTGGTCCATGGTCACTAAACCAAACTGATTTATGATTTCTAAACTAAACTGGTCCATGGTCACCAAACCAAACTGATTTATGATTTCTAAACTAAACTGGTCCATGGTCACCAAACCAAACTGATTTATGATTTCTACACTAAACTGGTCCATGGTCACTAAACCAAACTGATTTATGATTTCTAAACCAAACTGGTCCATGGTCACCAAACCAAACTGATTTATGATTTCTAAACCAAACTGGTCCATGGTCACCAAACCAAACTGATTTATGATTTCTAAACCAAACTGGTCCATGGTCACCAAACCAAACTGATTTATAATTTCTACACTAAACTGGTCCATGGTCACTAAACCAAACTGATTTATGATTTCTAAACTAAACTGGTCCATGGTCACTAAACCAAACTGATTTATGATTTCTAAACTAAAGTGGTCCATGGTCACTAAACCAAACTGATTTATGATTTCTAAACCAAACTGGTCCATGGTCACCAAACCAAACTGATTTATGATTTCTACACTAAACTGGTCCATGGTCACTAAACCAAACTGATTTATGATTTCTAAACCAAACTGGTCCATGGTCACTAAACCAAACTGATTTATGATTTCTAAACCAAACTGGTCCATGGTCACCAAACCAAACTGATTCATGATTTCTACACTAAACTGGTCCATGGTCACTAAACCAAACTGATTTATGATTTCTAAACCAAACTGGTCCATGGTCACTAAACCAAACTGATTTATGATTTCTAAACCAAACTGGTCCATGGTCACCAAACCAAACTGATTTATGATTTCTAAACCAAACTGGTCCATGGTCACTAAACCAAACTGATTTATGATTTCTACACTAAACTGGTCCATGGTCACTAAACCAAACTGATTTATGATTTCTAAACCAAACTGGTCCATGGTCACTAAACCAAACTGATTTATGATTTCTACACTAAACTGGTCCATGGTCACTAAACCAAACTGATTTATGATTTCTAAACCAAACTGGTCCATGGTCACGAAACCAAACTGATTTATGATTTCTAAACCAAACTGGTCCATGGTCACCAAACCAAACTGATTTATGATTTCTAAACTAAACTGGTCCATGGTCACTAAACCAAACTGATTTATGATTTCTAAACCAAACTGGTCCATGGTCACCAAACCAAACTGATTTATGATTTCTAAACCAAACTGGTCCATGGTCACTAAACCAAACTGATTTATGATTTCTAAGCTAAACTGGTCCATGGTCACTAAACCAAACTGATTTATGATTTCTACACTAAACTGGTTCATGGTCACCAAACCAAACTGATTTATGATTTCTAAACTAAACTGGTCCATGGTCACTAAACCAAACTGATTTATGATTTCTACACTAAACTGGTTCATGGTCACCAAACCAAACTTATTTATGATTTCTAAACTAAACTGGTCCATGGTCACGAAACCAAACTGATTTATGATTTCTAAACCAAACTGGTCCATGGTCACCAAACCAAACTGATTTATGATTTCTAAACTAAACTGGTCCATGGTCACTAAACCAAACTGATTTATGATTTCTAAACCAAACTGGTCCATGGTCACCAAACCAAACTGATTTATGATTTCTAAACCAAACTGGTCCATGGTCACTAAACCAAACTGATTTATGATTTCTAAACCAAACTGATTTATGATTTCTAAACCAAACTGATTTATGATTTCTAAACCAAACTGGTTCATGGTCACCAAACCAAACTGATTTATGATTTCTACACTAAACTGGTCCATGGTCACTAAACCAAACTGATTTATGATTTCTACACTAAACTGGTTCATGGTCACCAAACCAAACTTATTTATGATTTCTAAACTAAACTGGTCCATGGTCACGAAACCAAACTGATTTATGATTTCTAAACCAAACTGATTTTCGATTTCTAAACCAAACTGATTTATGATTTCTAAACCAAACTGATTTATGATTTCTAAACCAAACTGGTCCATGGTCACCAAACCAAACTGATTTATGATTTCTAAACCAAACTGGTCTATGGTCACTAAACCAAACTGATTTATGATTTCTACACTAAACTGGTCCATGGTCACTAAACCAAACTGATTTATGATTTCTAAACCAAACTGGTCCATGGTCACTAAACCAAACTGATTTATGATTTCTAAACCAAACTGGTCCATGGTCACCAAACCAAACTGATTTATGATTTCTACACTAAACTGGTCCATGGTCACTAAACCAAACTGATTTATGATTTCTAAACCAAACTGGTCCATGGTCACTAAACCAAACTAATTTATGATTTCTAAACCAAACTGGTCCATGGTCACCAAACCAAACTGATTTATGATTTCTAAACTAAACTGGTCCATGGTCACTAAACCAAACTGATTTATGATTTCTAAACCAAACTGGTCCATGGTCACCAAACCAAACTGATTTATGATTTCTAAACCAAACTGGTCCATGGTCACCAAACCAAACTAATTTATGATTTCTAAACCAAACTGATTTATGATTTCTAAACCAAACTGATTTATGATTTCTAAACCAAACTGGTTCATGGTCACCAAACCAAACTGATTTATGATTTCTACACTAAACTGGTCCATGGTCACCAAACCAAACTGATTTATGATTTCTAAACCAAACTGATTTATGATTTCTAAACCAAACTGATTTATGATTTCTAAACCAAACTGCTTTATGATTTCTAAACCAAACTGATTTATGATTTCTAAACCAAACTGGTCCATGGTCACCAAACCAAACTGATTTATGATTTCTAAACCAAACTGGTCCATGGTCACTAAACCAAACTGATTTATGATTTCTACACTAAACTGGTCCATGGTCACTAAACCAAACTGATTTATGATTTCTAAACCAAACTGGTCCATGGTCACTAAACCAAACTGATTTATGATTTCTAAACCAAACTGGTCCATGGTCACCAAATCAAACTGATTTATGATTTCTACACTAAACTGGTCCATGGTCACTAAACCAAACTGATTTATGATTTCTAAACCAAACTGGTCCATGGTCACTAAACCAAACTGATTTATGATTTCTAAACCAAACTGGTCCATGGTCACCAAACCAAACTGATTTATGATTTCTAAACTAAACTGGTCCATGGTCACCAAACCAAACTGATTTATGATTTCTAAACCAAACTGGTCCATGGTCACCAAACCAAACTGATTTATGATTTCTAAACCAAACTGGTCCATGGTCACTAAACCAAACTGATTTATGATTTCTAAACTAAACTGGTCCATGGTCACCAAACCAAACTGATTTATGATTTCTACACTAAACTGGTCCATGGTCACTAAACCAAACTGATTTATGATTTCTAAACCAAACTGGTCCATGGTCACCAAACCAAACTGATTTATGATTTCTAAACCAAACTGGTCCATGGTCACCAAACCAAACTGATTCATGATTTCTAAACCAAACTGGTCCATGGTCACCAAACCAAACTGATTTATGATTTCTACACTAAACTGGTCCGTGGTCACTAAACCAAACTGATTTATGATTTCTAAACTAAACTGGTCCATGGTCACTAAACCAAACTGATTTATGATTTCTAAACTAAAGTGGTCCATGGTCACTAAACCAAACTTATTTATGATTTCTAAACTAAAGTGGTCCATGGTCACTAAACCAAACTGATTTATGATTTCTAAACCAAACTGGTCCATGGTCACTAAACCAAACTGATTTATGATTTCTACACTAAACTGGTCCATGGTCACTAAACCAAATTGATTTATGATTTCTAAACTAAACTGGTCCATGGTCACCAAACCAAACTGATTTATGATTTCTAAACCAAACTGGTCCATGGTCACCAAACCAAACTGATTTATGATTTCTAAACTAAAGTGGTCCATGGTCACTAAACCAAACTGATTTATGATTTCTAAACCAAACTGGTCCATGGTCACCAAACCAAACTGATTTATGATTTCTAAACCAAACTGGTCCATGGTCACCAAACCAAACTGATTTATGATTTCTACACTAAACTGGTCCATGGTCACTAAACCAAACTGATTTATGATTTCTAAACCAAACTGATCCATGGTCACTAAACCAAACTGATTTATGATTTCTAAACCAAACTGGTCCATGGTCACCAAACCAAACTGATTTATGATTTCTACACTAAACTGGTCCATGGTCACTAAACCAAACTGATTTATGATTTCTAAACCAAACTGGTCCATGGTCACTAAACCAAACTGATTTATGATTTCTAAACCAAACTGGTCCATGGTCACCAAACCAAACTGACTTATGATTTCTAAACTAAACTGGTCCATGGTCACTAAACCAAACTGATTTATGATTTCTAAACCAAACTGGTCCATGGTCACCAAACCAAACTGATTTATGATTTCTAAACCAAACTGGTCCATGGTCACTAAACCAAACTGATTTATGATTTCTAAGCTAAACTGGTCCATGGTCACTAAACCAAACTGATTTATGATTTCTACACTAAACTGGTTCATGGTCACCAAACCAAACTGATTTATGATTTCTAAACTAAACTGGTCCATGGTCACTAAACCAAACTGATTTATGATTTCTAAACTAAACTGGTCCATGGTCACTAAACCAAACTGATTTATGATTTCTACACTAAACTGGTTCATGGTCACCAAACCAAACGGATTTATGATTTCTAAACCAAACTGGTCCATGGTCACCAAACCAAACTGATTTATGATTTCTAAACTAAAGTGGTCCATGGTCACCAAACCAAACTGATTTATGATTTCTAAACCAAACTGGTCCATGGTCACCAAACCAAACTGATTTATGATTTCTACACTAAACTGGTCCATGGTCACTAAACCTAACTGATTTATGATTTCTAAACTAAAGTGGTCCATGGTCACTAAACCAAACTGATTTATGATTTCTAAACTAAAGTGGTCCATGGTCACTAAACCAAACTGATTTATGATTTCTAAACCAATTTGGTCCATGGTCACTAAACCAAATTGATTTATGATTTCTAAACTAAACTGGTCCATGGTCACTAAACCAAACTGATTTATTATTTATAAACCAAACTGGTCCATGGTCACTAAACCAAACTGATTTATTATTTATAAACCAAACTGGTCCATGGTCACCAAACCAAACTGATTTATGATTTCTAAACCAAACTGGTCCATGGTCACCAAACCAAATTGATTTATGATTTCTAAACTAAACTGGTCCATGGTCACTAAACCAAATTGATTTATGATTTCTAAACCAAACTGGTCCATGGTCACTAAACCAAACTGATTTATTATTTATAAACCAAACTGGTCCATGGTCACCAAACCAAACTGATTTATGATTTCTAAACTAAAGTGGTCCATGGTCACTAAACCAAACTGATTTATGATTTCTAAACCAAATTGGTCCATGGTCACCAAACCAAACTGATTTATGATTTCTAAACCAAACTGGTCCATGGTCACCAAACCAAACTGATTTATGATTTCTACACTAAACTGGTCCATGGTCACCAAACCAAACTGATTTATGATTTCTAAACCAAACTGATTTATGATTTCTAAACCAAACTGGTCCATGGTCACTAAACCAAACTGATTTATGATTTCTAAACTAAACTGGTCCATGGTCACCAAACCAAACTGATTTATGATTTCTAAACCAAACTGGTCCATTGTTACCAAACCAAACTGATTTATGATTTCTAAACCAAACTGGTCCATGGTCACTAAACCAAACTGATTTATGATTTCTACACTAAACTGGTCCATGGTCACTAAACCAAACTGATTTATGATTTCTACACTAAACTGGTCCATGGTCACCAAACCAAACTGATTTATGATTTCTAAACTAAACTGGTCCATGGTCACCAAACCAAACTGATTTATGATTTCTAAACCAAACTGGTCCATGGTCACTAAACCAAACTGATTTATGATTTCTAAACTAAAGTGGTCCATGGTCACCAAACCAAACTGATTTATGATTTCTAAACCAAACTGGTCCATGGTCACCAAACCAAACTGATTTATGATTTCTACACTAAACTGGTTCATGGTCACCAAACCAAACTGATTTATGATTTCTAAACCAAACTGGTCCATGGTCACCAAACCAAACTGATTTATGATTTCTACACTAAACTGGTCCATGGTCACCAAACCAAACTGATTTATGATTTCTAAACTAAACTGGTCCGTGGTTCCGAAATTAAATTGCTGCACAGTTCCTAATCTGAAGTGTCTCACGGTTCCTGACCGGAACTGGCTCATGGTTCCTAAACAAATTTGGTCAATGGTCTTTAAGCTGATTTTGTTCAAGATTTCTGAAGTAAACTAGTCTACAGTTTTTAAACTGAACTGGTCAATGGTTTTTAAAGTATTGTTTCTTTCCTGATTCACATCCTATGAATAGAATAAACAAATTTGAATGAGAACAAAAAGTAACTAAATGAAAAAAGTAAAAGTAAAAAGTTTGCTTTCATGTTTTTGTAACTGAGTAAAAATTAGTCACTGTCCACCTCTGTTCAGAATGGAACAACAAATATGAAAACAGTTTAAATGAATGATAAGAATTTTCTCTTTTCATGGTGCTTGGATCTCGCAACCAAACATGACTGACATGCCTGTACAGATAAACAATCTGATCAGGATCATGCACAAACAAATGGAGTGAAGAGGACATACAGTTTCCACATGTAGAAATGAAACCAGGAGAGCTGCATATCTGCACATAGCTCTGCAGTAGGGCTGGTCTCAAAAGAGAAATGTGTAATCATCAGCAGGTTGTTTAGATTGAAATCTTTATTTCCAATCATACTTTAAACATAACAGATGCTCTGTAGGAACATGATGCAACAGTTTTTTTTCCAGAAAACTACAAAATGGAATAAATATTACAAACTAAACTGAAAAAGAAAGCAAAAACTTTCAAGTTTCAGAAGAGAACATCAATAAAACAGAACACTAAACTGCTTGTTCTATTTAAAAACAAAGCATTCATTCCACAAACAAATTCTGATGTTTTCAAGTTTTACAGAACAAACATTTTTGTCAACATCCTGTGATTTTTGACACTGTAAATTTCATCCTGTTATGTGCATACATTTTACTGGAAAGTATGTTGTTAATTTTACTTAAAATATTGTATTAAATGTAAAATGATACATCATAATTATAAGTAAAAATCATTCATTTAAATAAATTTTACATACATATAGCAATTAATAATAACTAGGATATTGCATTGTGTCGAAAACATCACAAATCAAGTAAATTTAACTCCACTAATGTGTGTAAATCTGGCAACCCAGAGTGGATGACGTCAGAGGATACTTTGCGCTCAGAACTGGTTCGAACTAGTTCTGCCAGAAGCGGGAGCTTGCAGAGTTTGACGGAAAAGTGGCGGGTTTGTGCTGGACTTTTTACTCAATACTTGTCGTTTTGGACCATTGTAAGTATGTTTATGTTATTTTTACTTTCTTAATAATCTGTCTTCTGACGTCGGTGTAACATGAAGTCTGAATATTGTGAATATTACTGTATGCAATTCCTAACATTTTGTTAGCTTGTTAATGGGCTAAATATGTGTGCTAGATTTTACACAAAAAAGATGTAGCCAAAAGTTATGAAGCTAAGCGGCATAAAATAAAAGTATTCATGCGAGTATTTAAATAAAAAAACTAGATTATCAACACAAAGAAGAGTCAGCAGCTCAAGTAATGAAGTTAGCTTGTTTTGCCGAACGCAATTCGAGCGTCAAATTCGGTCGGGTGTCTGTCCTTTCCTTCGGGTGAATTTGCTACGAGACACCTGTCCAAAAATATTTATTATTGTCTCGATATAAATTTTAAAATTATTAAAGTTTAGGAGGTTCTAGCAGACTGCGTCCGGAAGCCGCAGCGGTCTTCCCGCCTGTTAGCAAGTCTCCCATGGTCCGGGTCTAACAAGCAAACGAGCTCCGCCGACCAGGTGCGGCGCAGTGAGCGCTATCGCTCAAGCTCCATGGGTTCTGAGACAGACTCAGACTCTGTTCCAGGGTGTACACGTCTTCGTGAAAATTGAATTCAACATCACTCTGATTACTTTATCATTAGAAATTATTTTACTGTAAACTTTTATTTGTATTTTTTCTAGTAAAAATAGTTTTAGTTTGAATGTTAAAGATTAGACAGACCATTTGCATTCATGCAACAAAAAGTGCAAGTACGGGTCATTAGTACAGGCATCACAAATCATCTGTGGTTATGTGTTCTATTGTTGTCTTTAAAAGTTAACTTTGATTTTATTTATTTCTCTAGGTCAGTGCACATTAAAAGCATCATATCCAATAAGTATGAATTAGCACAGCAGATATTTTTCATCTATTGTCCCAGCAGAGATGTTAAAATTGTTTACCCACAAAGCTAAGGACATACAATAAAAATACTATCAATGTAGTGACTTGCTGTGCTGTAAATCTATAATTTTTATGAACATGTAATGTAAAATCATAGTTTGTTGAATGTACAAAGGTTTTTAATCTATTTCTTTTTGCATCAAAAAAAGAAACTTTTTTTTTTTTTGTATTGTGATTAATTGGAAATCATACATCATTTTTGGTACGTTGGGTGAGCTCATCTTTATTCTTTCTATTCATTTCACAGATTGATTCATCGGCTGGTATTCTGTAAGTAGATTAGTAGATCAGATAAATATTAAAATGACAATTTATAAATATAACATAAAAATATAATCACTTTTTGGACCTTTGGATTTGTTTTCCCTCAGGTGCTCACAAAATGAGATGGATGTGTAAAACATGTTGCTTTACATCCGACAAAAGACTGGGATTGTTGAGGCATTATCGGTTACAACATGGAAGTGGTGGTCGTTGGCAGTCAGTTTCTTGTCTCTACAGAGATTGTCCTTGTTCATTCAAAACATTTGCTGCTCTTCGGACACATTTGTCACGACACCATAATGAGGCATTCACGCCAAGAGAGACTCTTTCATTCAACTGTCTTCTGTGTGATTGTAGTTTTCATTTAGAGAAGCCATATTTTGAGCATCTTGGAACACATTTGCGGAATTTTGAGGTAGTTGCATGTGTATTTAAAGATTGCAACTTCTGGACACCCATAGACACAGAAAACATACTCCACATACCCCTGATGACTTCAAAAGTGAAGTCTTGAAAACATACTCAGATCTCACAGTGGTTAGCGATGATTCGTTGCCAGTGGTTCATGACCAAAATCCAGAGCCCTTTGTTGAAGAATGTAAAGATTTGTCTGAAGTTCTGAAAGAGAAGTTTGGACATCTCTTTTTAAGGTTGGAAAGCATGTTTAATGTACCAAACAAGTGCATTGATGAAATCGCAGATGAGCTTCAGTTTATATCCTGCAATGCATCTGGCCCAGTGTTAAGAGATATTGTTGAGTCCACCTTAAAAAGCCACAACTGTAATTTAGATCCCATTGTGATCTCAGAGTTGGTAAAAAAATCTCTGTCAATTTCATCCTGTAAGTTCTGCTCTCGGGACAGATGGTCCTTTTTACTAATCCATATAAGAGAAGAGAATTTATGAAGAGGCATTTTTCAGTTGTTGAACCAAAAGAGTATATATTGGATGTAAGACAAAGAAAAACTTTCCAGTATGTACCAATACAACAGTCACAGCTGCAGCTCTTGAACAACAAAACTGTTCAAGAAAAGGTGTTTATTACTGAAACAAATTCTGTAAGCATGTCAAACTACAAGTCATTTTATGATGGAATGCTTTATCAAAAAAACATTTTTTTCTCTGTTGAGGAAGACAGAGTTTGCCTTATTTTGTACATAGATGATTTTGAGGTGTGCAATCCACTAGGGACATTTCGAAAAAAGCACAAAGTTACTGCAGTGTATTGGGCATTGGGAAATATACCAGCACAGTCCCGATCAACATTGACATCTATATATTTAGCTATTCTTTGTAAGCCAGATGACACAAAACAGCATGGATTCCAGACAGTTTTAGAGCCACTCTTATCAGATCTTAACATTTTAGAGAAAGATGGTCTTTTTGTTGGAAGCTTAGGTAAATGCATCAAATGCATTGTAGTACATGTAGTAGCTGATAATCTGGCAGCCCATTCAGTGGCAGGATTTGTTGAGAATTTTACTGGTTCTTACTTTTGCCGATATTGTCTCGGAGAAAGATCAGAATTTCAGTCTAAGGAAGTAAGATCTGAGTGTTTTCAAAGAAGAACAAAAGATCTGCATACAGTGCATGTCCAGACAGCTAGTTTGACTAACACTCCATGCTTTGGTGTTAAAAAGCAATGTGTACTGTCAGAAAAACTTGATCATTTCAATGTAATATCTGGTTACCCACCAGATGTTTTACATGACCTTCTTGAAGGCATTGTTCCTGTGGAACTTGCATTGTCATTTGATGTGTTGATCAAGAAAAAGTGTTTTTCCTTGATTGATCTCAATAAGGCCATTCTTCAGTTTCCATACAAATGGAGTGATAAAAGAAATCGCCCTCATATTGTCTCTGATACCTTTGCAAGGCGAGGATCAGTTGGTGGAAATGCTCATTAAAATTGGTGTTTGTTGCGTTTACTGCCTCTCATAATAGGTTTTAAAGTACCTATTCAGGATCCAGTCTGGCAGATGCTGATGACTTTAAAATATATTGTTGAACCTGTTATGTCGCCAGTCCATACAGAGGAAAGCTTTTGTTATCTTGACAGTTTAATTTCTGAACACAGATGCAGATTTCTTGATGCTTTCCCTCAAAAAAAGCTCATTCCAAAGCACCACTTTCTCGAGCACTATCCTGAGATAATTCGGGAGTTTGGCCCTTTGGCTGCTCTGTGGACAATGAGATTTGAAGCTAAGCATAGCTTCTTTAAGAGAGTTGTGAGACAGACAGGCTGTTTTAGAAACATCTTGTTATCCCTTGCAAACAAGCACCAACTTATGGTTGCCTACCACCTCCATGAATTGAATTCCAGCAAACCACTCACAGTCACAAAAACAACAAAGCTCTCTTTAGATGTGCTTAAAGATGACATGAAAAACTTACTGAAGACAAAGTTTCCAACCATCTCAACAGTGCATGTTACCAATAGTGTGTGCTTTTTAGGCACTGACTATGCAGTTGGAATGCTGGTGTGTTATGGTTCCACGGCAGGATTGCCTGACTTTGCAGAGGTGATACAGATAATGTTAATCAATGACAAACTGGCCTTTATTGTGAAACTAAAAAATGCATGATACAATGAGCACCTCTGGAGCTATGAGTTAGAGAACACTAGTAATGTGCAGGTACTTGAACATGGAGCTCTTGCTGATTTTCTTCCTTTGACTGCATATGGTCTGGAAGGAAGACAACTAGTTTCCTTGAAGCATCATATTTGCCTGTCCTATTAAGTGTGAAAAATAAGTGTAGTTATTTGTACATAGTTGTTCAAAATATGAAAAGAAGTATTCATGTCGTTTTTTTTTTTTTTTTTTATTTTGCATGTTAAAAAAAAATAATAAATAAATTTTGCATGTGGGCTGCACGGTGGCGCAGTGGTTAGCGCTCTTGCCTCACAGCAAGAAGGTTCCTGGTTCAAGTCCCGGCTGGGGGACTTGAAGTAGTGTCAACGATGGGGACCTTTCTGTGTGGAGTTTGCATGTTCTCCCCGTGCATGCGTGGGTTTTCTCCGGGGACTCCGGATTCCTCCCACCATCCAAAAACATGCTTCATAGGTTAATTGGTTACTCTAAATTCTCCCTAGGTGTGGATGTGAGTGTGTGAATGTGGCCCCTGCGACAGACTGGCGACCAGTCCAGGGGTGTCCTCTGCCTTCGCCCATGAGTAGCCGGGTTAGGCTCCGGCAGCCCCGTGACCCCGAAAGGGATAAAGCGGTTCAGAAAATGAATGAATGAATTTTGCATGTCTGATGCAGCTTCTCCTGTTGAAATGGGCACCCCAGCAAAGCTTCGGATTATTTTGGAAACTGCTTCTCCCTTTAGGCACTCCTTGTACAGTAGAGGGCCTCGTTTCTGTCATTCAAGAGACATTAAATGTTCCAGGAGATTTTACTTTGCTGTATCAACATGAGGATTTTAGTGGGCAGTTTTTCACTCTAGCTTCCACTGAGGAAATTGAAGATAAGGCCACAATAAAAGTGGTACAGAACCAGCCAATTGTCCTTACAGTGAGCACTGTAGATGTTGAGTGTTCACTATCAGAACATCCTTCCAATCATTACTGCTCCTCCTCATCGGAATCTCAGGACACTATTCTGCTGTCTTCCTCTGATGAAAGTGGAACTTCTTTCAGGTCTCAGCCATGGCCAACCAAGTTTCAAATACCTGCCTTTTCTCACGACATAGAGCTTTTGCTGGATGCAGGAAACCAGGCTTATCAAAAGGATGGCACCTTGTTGAACAATCCAAGTGTGACAAGTAGCATTTTGGAAAAATTAGCCGAGACAATATTTTGTCATACGGCATACCCAAATAGATTGCAAGTTTTGGCTGTTGTAGAGGCTTTGGTGGAAAAGTACCCATGCCTCAAAGAACCAGGATCATTCAGCGGCTTATATGGCTGGCAGCAGAGGATAAAATACAAAATGGGCAATTATCGTGCAAAACTGAGATGCCGCCAGCTTGCCTGTCCTGAGTTGGAAGTGAACTCACGAAAAAGAAAAGAGCCAAATGATGGTTACCAACAAACACAAAGGCTTCAAAAGGCCCAAAAAAGCAGAAGTCAACTACCTGCTTCCAATGCCATTTGGGGAGACAGAGGACACTTTAGAGATGGAAAGAAAAGATCTGATCAAGGAAATAAAGAAGAAGAACAACGAGAAGATCATTGGTGAAAAGAAGGAGAAATCTTTCTCCTACCGAAGACCAGAAGTGGTCAAGCATTGCCCTGCAGTCAAGGACTTCGTGGAGAGATGGCCTGCTCTGTTTCAGGAAACTCAGGTAAATGTGGGCATCGTATCAGAATCAGTTGATGCTGTGATTATGTTGATTGAAAACTGTCTCATTAACACCTCTTATAAACAGAATATTGTCATTTTCAAAGAGGGAGTAGCTTTTACATTTTGGCCATCCAAACTGTCTGAAGTGTTTTTTTTTTTTTAATTTTTATTTTTTTTATCCTTGGTTAAAAGCTACAGTATGTTTCTCTTCCCTTGCAGTAATGGTTTTAAAGTGTTTTACTTTATTTCATACTGCAGCTAACCATGTGAAATGTGTTTATCACCTTTGCTTCAGATCAGAGAGGAGTTCAAAAGAATTACAACAATTCATCTGGAGCAAACCTTTTTCTCGCAACTGGACTTCTATAGCCCCAGACTTCTGGAGATATTTGCAACAAAAGGTGGTGTTGCAGGCACAAAAATCCTGCCATTGATGACTTCAATTAGTCAGGTAAAGTCTACAACTTATTTGCGGTGAAGAGAAATTTTATAATTATAACACCATTTCAAACACCCTAATATGGGTACCACTATACTGTTATATGTCAATAGGCTCATATGATTGTTAACCAAATGTATTTTCGGTTCAGAGAAATCTTTGGACATTTTGTAATCATTTGACATGAAAATTTCTCTTTTGTCTCTTTAAATAGCAGCGCGTGGAAGGAAGATGTGACACAGTCATCCGTTTCTTGATGGAGTTCCTTGGAGAGTCTGGAGAAAAACTTATCAAGGATTACCAGGTAAATTATTAGTTTGTGATTCTGCTGATGATTGCGGATTCAATAATAGTTATATATTTTAACGTCTTCATTTAATCATTTAATGCATTCACACTAGACGTGGTATGTGCGTCAGATTCGCATTAACCATCCCAGCTGTGCGTGGGAGGAGCAACCGTCAAATGTTTTCTGAACTTCTTTCGTAGCCACATCATTGAAATGATATGATTGAGTGAGTAGCTTTGATGTATACAGTGGGTATGGAAAGTTTTCAGACTTCCTTAAATTTGTCCCTCTTTATTAAATTGCAGCAATTTGCTAAAATCCTTTAAGTTCATTTTTCTCCTGACTAATGTACACACAACACACCATATTGGCAGAAAAACCCACAGAATTTTTGACACTTTTGCAGATTTATTAAAAAAGAAAAACTGAAATATCACATGGTCCTAAGTATTCAAACTCTTTGCCGTGACACTCAAATTTAAGTCAGGTTCTGTCCATTTCTTCTGATTATCCTTGAGATGGTTCTACACCTTCATTTGAGTCCAGCTGTGTTTGATTCTACTGACCTTCCAGCTCACAGTGATGTCAGAACAAATGAGAATCATGAGGTCAAAGGAACTGCCTGAAGAGCTCAGAGACAGAATTGTAGCAAAGCACAGATCTGGACAAGGTTACAAAAAATATCTGCTGCACTTAAGGTTCCTAAGAGCACAGTGGCCTCCAGAATCCTTAAATGGAAGATGTTCGGGACGACCAGAACCCTTCCTAGAGCCGTCCGGCCAAACTGAGTTATCAGGGGAGAAGAACCTTGATGAAAGAAGTAAAGAAGAACCCAAAGATCACTGTGGCTGAGATCCAGAGATGCAGTCAGGAGAAAGTTGTAGAAAATCAACCATCACTGCAGCCCTCCACCAGTCGGGGTTTTATGGCAGAGTGACCCGACAGAAGACTCTCCTCAGTAAAAAACACATGAAAACCTGAATGGAGTTTGTTAAAAAACACCTGAAGGACTCCAAGATGGTGAGAAATAAGATTCTCTGGTCTGATGAGACCAAGATAGAACTTTTTGGCCTTAATTCTAAACGGTATTTGTGGAGAAAAGCAGACACAGCTCATCACCTGTTCAATACAGTCCCAACAGTGAAGCATGGTGGTGGCAGCATCATAACAAAGGAGTGACTTCACAACAACTCTGTGACTGTTCTTGAATGTTCCAGCCAGAGCCCTGACTGAAACCCAATGGAGCATCTCTGGAGAGACCTGAAAATGTCTGTTCACCAACGTTTACCATCCAACCTGACAGAACTGGAGAGGATCTGAAAGAAGG
The DNA here is from genome assembly GCA_014656515.1 of Oryzias celebensis. Lineage (NCBI taxonomy): Eukaryota > Metazoa > Chordata > Actinopteri > Beloniformes > Adrianichthyidae > Oryzias > Oryzias celebensis. The sequence continues at coordinate 21,699,966 of BNCR01000011.1, read as the reverse complement.
AATGACAGAGGATCCCAAATCCAGGAGTGAAAAACTTGTTGCATCTTTCCCAAAAAGACTCATGACTGTATTAGATCAAAAGGTGCTGCTACTAAATACTGAGCAAAGAGTCTGAATACTTGGAGGACCATGTGATATTTCAGTTTTTCTTTTTTAATAAATCTGCAAAAATATCATAAATTCTGTTTCTTTTCAATATTGAGTGCTGTGTGTACATAAATGAGGAAAAATAATAAACTATACATATGTGTGTGTGTGTGTGTGTGTATGTATATGCTTCTCTTACTTTATTTTTTTTAATTAAATGTTCCTTTTTTCTTCTAGATGCACTGTCTAATGCATTTTGTTTATTTGGCCATCCTGAGCATTTTTTTTATAAATTGGAAGATCTTGAGTTCTAATATTTCATTAATGTTTTGTATTATAAATAAGCCTCATTGAGCAAATATTTTGATGTTATAATACAAGCAGTATTTTATATGTCCTTGAAAAAATGTCTTTTGAAGCTTTAAAAAAAATAAATCGTAGGCTTTTATTTATTCATTTATTTTCTTTCCATTTTAATGATCCAAAAAATAGTCTGAGCCGTGACTCTAAAACCGTGACACGATTCGAACCGTATATTTTGTGATCCGTTACACCTCTAAGGATTTTAGACTAGATTTTAGATTTTAAACTTTTTTAAAGTTCAAACCTTTGTAGGAAAAAAAATTACAGTATATTAGAATGAGACTGCCCTCCTTTTAATTCAATTCTGTGATATTTTATGTTTAAACAAGGTACCGTATGTACTTTACATTTCATCTAAGGGCATATATGTTTTGACAGGATGTTGTCAAAGAGACCATCATGGAGGACCATGCCAACGGTGTCATGAAGATCTTAGTCATTTATGGAAGTGCTGCAGCTGAACACCTCACCCCAACTGATGTGTCCATCATCATTGAAGGAAATGAAGTTCTTGGTGACTGCAAATCTGTGGCAAAGGCTTGCCTCCTGCTCATTGGTGTTGTATATGCTTTGAATCTTATGTATCCACCAAAGCTGAAATATACGTTTGAAGTCTTTCAAAAGCTCTTCCTTGAGCTTGATTCCCTTAAAATGTCTCCCAAAGTGCAGTCTCTGCATAAGAAACTTGTTTTTTTGGCAAACATTTCTTTTACTGAATTTTTATTTCAACATTGTTACATTTTCTAAATATTTTCTAAAGTGATGAGTTGTGTAAGTTATGTTCATGTTATGAAAAGCCAAATCACATTTAAGAAAAAAAAGGTTTTTGGTCATATTTTTCCTTTTAAGATTTATTATTTGACTGACCTGTAAGAGTTTATGTTTTGGGAAAAACATTGTCTGGGCATTAACAGTTCGATGTACTTTGGCCCCACATGTGCAGATTGAGTTTGTTTGTTCAAACCAAGCAGGAGGATTCAAGCTCCTAACAACCTTGCTGTCTCAGAACAGAATGTTTAAAGCAAAAAATAAAATTGCTGCTGTTGAAGTATCTGTTGTCTTTTCTTGTTTCAAAGATAGCAAACTATTCCATTGAAATATATTTTAAGTACCACAAACAAAAGCAAGCACAATTGAAAATACAATCCAAATAAAAATTACTAAAAGTACAATGACTAGTTTAAGAAATGTAGGTAAGCAAAACAAAAATGTAATTAAACATTACTTAAATACAGCTTGGATTTCAATAGGCCATATTATGCAATAATGCAATTTCACTTTAAATACAATTTACTATGGTAGAATGGTGAGATTTAGCCTTTTTTAATGGCAAAAACAGACAATTTTAAGTCAAGTTTACTTGAGAACTTCACTGAACACTAATACATTCCTTTGAGTAAAATTTACTCATATTTTTCCTGTAATATTTACTAAGGATTTCTGCGTGGAAATTGTTGCATAAGTTTTTTTTTAAGTAAATGTCACTCCCATTTTTTTTCAGTGATAGGAACTAAAAGCAAATTCTCTGAATTTCAAAAATCATAAAAAAAACAGTCTGAAAAAAATAGAATGTTTTGGATTATTAGTATAATATATCATGCATTAACGCTGCAGCGCTCATGAGGGGAAGAGTGGGAGGATTCAGTGCATATGAAAAGAGCAGTTTTCAGTTTAACACCGGCTCTGTAATGCTACAAGGACGCTGCTAAAACACAGTGGATTCAGATTGTTTAAGGATCCCCAATAGCTGCTGGACATGCCAGTTGCTATTCTTCCTGGGTTCCATTATTATTTAGAAAATATAGTTTTAATGAAGTCGCTTTAACTTAATCTTGTTGTGTTTATCTGCCGCGTCTTAAAGGCCGGTCCATGAAAACATTATCTTTTTTTTTTTCTTTTAAACTTGTCCTGTCCAACAGCTGAGCAAACAGATATGAGCTGAGAGCCTCTTGCATTAGACAGATTTTACTCTTACAATCGGGGGTTATAAATCATTGGGAACACAAAATGTATGTTGATATAAGCCCCTTTTGTAATTTAAACGAAACTTTATTAAAATTAATTTTGTTTGTGTTCTTTTTGTTGGACCGGATGGAAAAAAAAAAAGGGGGGGGGGGGGGGTTATAGATTTTAGAGGATGACTAATGGAAGGAGAAAGTAGAATTGTAAGTCTACAGGCAACAAAATGCTGAAGCTTATACCCATTACAATAGTGAGTGTTGGTCTAAAGTGGGCGGGGCCTGTCCACACACTCAGCTGTTACAAACATACCTGCCGGCTCCAAGAGTGTTCACAAACTTGTCCACAACCAGTTCACACGCACACTTGTGCATACCAACCGACACATGTAAAGCATTACATTCTGACACGCACACTATTTGAAGGTGCAAATGTGAGCTGACGCCTGTGCTCAGGTGAATGTTATGTTAAGCTGAAGTGGATGAAGGAATGGAAAGAAAAAAAGGAGGGAGAGCTCCCAGACATCCCCACACCAAGACCCCCGCCGAGGCAGCAGCGCCGACCAGGGCCCGCCCCCGCACCCATACTGTGGGGTCAACGGAGGAGATCCGCCCGCCAGGTAGTCCGGCCAAGGATCCAGACCAGGGCCCGCAGGACCACCACATGGGCCCCCAACACCCGAGCGCAGTGAGGTACGGAAGCGCAGAGCGCAGGGCCCAGCCCAGTCAGGAGAGCAGCCCCCCCACCGCGCCGGGCGGTCCAGCGCGGGGCCCCACCCCGAGAGCCCCACCACCCCAGACAAGCCGCCCACCACCACCCAGGAGTTCTGAGCATCCCCCCACCCCAGCCCCAGGTACGAGCCAGGACCCCCCAAGGGAGACCCGCTCTGAAGCTCCAGGCAGTTGCGGAGATCCAGAAGAGAGCACAGCAGGGGTCAGCTACCCCCACCTAGAGGAGGGATGACCAAGAGAAGTGGGGGTCCCCGAAGGAGTACATAGCCTGGCCAGGCTCTCCTATGTTGTGACTTAGAAGGGGCCCGGCACCCGAGGGTAAGGACCAGAACCCGCACCACAAGGACACAGACACCCTCCAGGCTCAGATGGAATATGATTCCCCGCTCATGGACTTGCCAGAGGACTGAGGGATCCCTCTCCCCGCGTGGGGAGGGGGCCGCCGGGCCTAGGAGGCCGACACCCAAGAGACAAGGCCGCCGCCGCTGAAGGTCCCGTTCCCCCCACCGGGGATGGGGTAGGGGACAGAAGATCAGTAGTCCCACTTTCCTTGTGTCCATGAAAACATTATCTGACTTTAAACCGGTCCGTGGTTACATATCATATAGGTGACAGGACAGAACAGCTTGTTAGCATCATTAGCATTAGCATCTAACAACAGCGCCGTCACCAAATCAACACTTCTTAATCTGTCTGTTGCTGCTGTAAATGAAGCAGCTTTATCCTCCAGTTCTGACTCAATCCTGTTAAAATAAATGTCTGCATATACGGCTGCCTCATCAGTCAAAACTAAACTCTGCACAGGTGAAGTGACCCCAGGGATGGAGGGGGTATCTTGCGTGTGCTTGTTTACCTCGCATTCAGACGGTCTAAGAGGAGGACTAAAGAAATGTATCAGAAGAAGAGCTAATAAACACGACTATGTTTACTCGTCATGTGGCAAACAAATCTCTAATTTTACTCACCAAAGAGGTTAAAATGCTGGCAACTGGCGAGTGTTCATTTTGAGCCCTTCTAATAAAAGTCTATCGTGAAAGGCTCTTTGCTCTATGATAGCTGTATTGTGAAATAAATCGTTATCATTTTGTCGCCCAGCCCTAATCTGCAGTACAGATTAAAAACTTGTTGCAGTGCAGCTCACCTGATACCCGTCTGCTGAATTAGACTGGCTGCAGCCAGACGCCGACAGTGGAAACTGCTTCATGGTGGTGTGGCAAATCTTTCAATTCCGGGGGGATTATTGCAGCCTGATGAGAACGCACTGCCTCGTTCTCTAAACTGCTTTTACGACTCGTTTCTTGTCCTCCACACTAAGAGGAAAGTGGTTCCCCTTTTTATTTGTGCGACGAAAACACAAAAATGAAGAGCTTTGGCTTTTGTGACCTGGCATTTCATGGTGACAGAATGCAGATGGGTTGTCTGCAAGCTGTCCACACTTTTGGTGCAGAACAGCAGTGATGCAGTTTGGAGAAGATTGCAGATGAATCACTGGAGCCCTGATGCTGCTTGACATTCTCAGCCAGACTTCAGCTGGCTATCGGAGTTCTGAAAATGGCCTAATTAAAAATAGACATATGCAATTAGGAAAAAGAAATTCCCTGCTAACGTGGCATTCAGCCATGGCAAATGGCCTTCCCATTTCAGTCCATCAGAGCCATCCCACATTCTCTGTAAAAGATTAATGGGGGAGACTTCCTGAATGATCCTGACAACAAGCATCAATATTCTGAGCTGCTTTACCTACTAAAAGCGCAGAACCCGACTGCATGCAGCAGATGACCGGGCCCCTCCATCAGGGTTTGACCCCAAGCGTAAGCAAACATCTTTGATTATAAAACTTTACTTCAGCCTAAAATAAGCTTTAAATGATTATTACTTTAAAATTAAAACAGAAACTTTCAAATCAAACTCAGCATAAGCTCAGAGCATGGAAATCTGATCAGCTGATAAAAGGGCGAATGTCAGAAGTCGCTACCAAACATCGGCTTGGCGCTGAGCTCAGGGACAATCTTAACTGGAGGTGGTTTTCTGCAGGAACAGTGTTCTATCAGGTTGCAGTAAGCAGACAAATGAAGGACAGCTGGCAGCTCCAAGAAAAAGCAACTTTATTACAACATTCCACAGGACTTAAGAGGAGTCACTAAGGTAAAAGGCATTAAATACTGACGGGGAAGAGACCTGACAATAAGACACAGGTGAAACACATCAGGGAGGAATGGTAATCAGCCCGGGGAGGAAAACACCCAACAGGAAGAGTGAAACCCCTAAAAAGAAGAAGAAAAATAAACACCCTGGTTCAAATGCAGCACATGGCATGTTCCTCCTCCTTCAGTCTCTTTATTTACTTTTTGGATGGTTTCGGACTGAATCTAAAATCGTGGTGTGTTCAGTGGCGGGAAGCTTCCTGAATCTGAATCTTGGGTTCAAATCCGGCCTTTCCCTCAGTTCCCTTCATACTATGTGGGTTTCATCAAAGACTTGGATTTTCCTCTAGACGTGCAGTAAAAGAGACATACTGCTTTGTATGTCTCTTTTTAACAGTGTGCCCTGAAACTATTTTCTATGAAAGTTTATTTTTAATGAAAACATAGAAGTGAATGAATATAGAAACTTTTCTACAATATTTAACCTTTTAAGACCTGGCGTCCACATGTACGTGGGCATCACATTTTGGGTTATATTTCCACAGCAGTTAATTCTGCTTAACTAGGGCCCTGTGACAACTTTTTTAGATGGTTGGCTCAAAAATTGGGTCAGGGCCAAAGAGGTAACATTTTTTGGAAAGGGTCTGTACTTCTGTTTTGAACCGTAATAATCCGTATGAATTCTTGATGGTTTTGTTTTGATGAATCATTCAAATAAACATGCAGGCCATTTGATTTTTGTTAAAGTTAAACTCAGAAAAGTTTTCTGCTGCTGAGCTGCATTTCAAAGTTCAACAAATAGGATCAGTAAACTAGGTTGACGGACTGATTTGTTACTTGCTCTGACGTCTTAAATTCATGTTCAGCAGTCTTAATGTGATCATGATTACAGAAGTTTAAACTGATCCTCCTGAATCCACAGTGGTTTCTGTGGGTTTCATACATTCTGGGAAATCCGCTCTGTCTATCAAAGTGAGCTTGGGCTGCACACAAACATGCTGCATTTGGAGAAACCCCTTCAGATGTCTGTTTGTGCAGCTGAGAGCGTGTAGACTTGATTGACAGAAACGCTAGGTCGGCAGGTCCACATTCACAAGCACATTAACTGGAAACGTGCACGTTCTGCGTTTATGTGAGCTTCACTTAGACTTTAGACTTAGACTTAGACCTTCCCTCAATTACGTCTTTTCTAATTGATTTAAAAACAACAAGTTTTGGATTGTAACTCTGACTTAAATGTTTTGATTTGATTTGATTTGAAATGGTTTATTTCAAGCAGACAAGATATACAAGACACGTGTAACACAATCAACACCCACAAAGATTTGCATCAGTAATCATGTCAAACATAGGATAACTAGACGTCAGAAAATTGACTGCTTGAAAGGGAGTGGGAGGAAGCAAACCCCGACTCGACCATACCATTTACTTTACATTAGATATCAACCGGTTCGTAACTTATAATCAGGTATTTATACTGCACTGACAGTATACAGGTAATTAAACATTCTTGAGTAACAATAAGTCATACTGCTTTGCATTTAAGTAGAACACTATCTTAGACTTGATTGGAGCTTATGCAAAAATTATGCTAATACAGAATAATGATCAAAAATTTATATACATATATTTTTCCTTTTTTTTTCAGCAGCACCCATGTGCTCTGGATCTGTTTTTTCCACTTCAGGAGTTTGGCATGCTTAGCCAACAATGCGTGATGTTTCGATAAGTGATCATTAATGTAAATCTCCGAACGTTTTAGCAGTTTTCTTTGCTTCATCAGAGCAATTTTGTGCTTCTGATTCACAAACCTGATGAGGATCGCTGGTTTATCTGACTCCTTTCTCCTGGAAAGATGTTTCTCAATATTTTCCAAAACCAAGGAAATCCCTTTGGAAGTGAGGAATGATCCGACTTGAGCTTCAACAGTTTCGGCTGTTTTCATTGCGGCTCTGCTAGCATCCGTGCTAACATTAGCTGCTCCAGACGTGGCTTTTGGTTTGAGTTGAAATCCCGTAAGAATGATGTTATTTATTCTTAGTTGTTGATCCGTGTCGTTCTGTCTTCTACCCATGAGGTCAAGCCGATGATCCTGTTGTTCATTTCATACTTTTTCTTGTCGGAATTCCTGCATGAGTGCCAGCAGAGGTGTTAGCTTAGCCTCCAATGCCAACAGTGGAGTTAGCTTGGCTTCCATAGTCAGCAATGGAGTTATCTTGGCTTGGATGTCCGCTTGTTTGGTTTGGATATCTGCCAATACACCTTTAAGTTCTGCCAGTTCAGCATTCGTGACCCGGAACCGGAAGTTTAAATGTAACTGTAATCTAAACATCAGGTATTACATGACCATAGTTGAGTATTGGAACAAAAATCCACCAGTAAATTGGGAGCATTTTTTTCTGGCTCAGCTCTCTCTTTACCACAATGTACCGGTACACAGCGACCGCATAACAGTGGATGCCACTCCAATCTGTGTGTCAATCTCACGCTCCGATCTCCCCTCACTCGTGAACAAGACCCCAAAATACTAAATGTTAATTTAATGAACTAATTAATGTTTTCCACCTGAGGCAGGAGCACTTCACCCATTAAGAGAGGGGAAACTACCTTTCTCTGGTCAAGAAGCATGGCCTCAGACTTAACAGTGCTGACACTCATTCCAGCTGCATCACACTCAGCCGCAAACTGTTCCAATGCATGCTGGAGACTCTGGTTCGATGAAGCCAACAGGACAACATCATCTGCAAAAAGCAGAGAGGAAATTCTGTGATGGACAACCACACTCCAAAGTCCTCAGCCTCTACATCTGCAAGAGAAGGCGTGTCAGCAGGATTGAGGAGATCCTCGAAGTATTCCTTCCACCGCCCGACAATGTTCCCAGTCGAAGTCAACACCTCCCCATCTGCACTGAAATAGGTGCTTGCAGAAAACTGCTTTCTCCTCCTGAGGTGCCGGACGGTTTGCCAGAACCTCTGAGGCCAACCGATAGTTCTCCGTGGCCTCACTGAACTCCTCCAAGGACCCAAAGGCTCCCAGGAGTTTTTGCCTCCACAACAGCATGGGCCACAGCTCGTTTACCTGTCAGCTGCCTCTGGAGTCCCACAAGCCAGTGGGTCTTGGTAGAACTCCTTCAGCTTGGCGGCATCCCTCACTTCCGATGTCCACCACCGGGCTCAGAGATTAGCACTGCGACACAGCCCTTGCAACCACAGCTTAAAACAGCGGCAGAGACAATGGAGGCGGAGAACATCTGACTCAATGTCTCCAGCCTCCCTCGGTACCTGTTTGAAACTCTCCTGGATGTGAGAGTTAAAGACCTCCCTAAAGTAAGGCTCAGCTAGACATTCCCAGCAGACCCTCACAGTACATTTGGATTTGCCAAGTCTTTCTGGCTTCCTTCCCCGCCAGTGAACCCAACTCACTACCAGGTAGTTAACAGTGGACTCTCTTTACCCGAGTGTCCAAGACACAAGGCAGAAGGTCACCTGAATCAGCTATAAAGTCGATCATCGAACTCCTGCCGAGGGTATCCTGATGCCTCATGTATTGATGGACACCCTTTTGCTCAAACACGGTGTTTGTTATGGACAAACTATGACGAGCACAGAAGTCCAACAACAAAACGCCGCTCAGGTTCAGATCAAGAGAGCCATTCCTACCAAGCACACCCATTCATATGCCGCTGTCATTGTCCACATAGGCATTTAAGTCCTACCAGGTGGACGATTGAGTCCTCTATTGATGCACTTTCCAGTATCCTTTTGAGAGACACCAAGAAGGCCAGGTACTCCGAACTGTTGTTTGGCCCGAAAGCCAAGACCAGAATCAGAGACCTGTCCCCCACCCAAAGGCAAAGGGACACAACCCTCTTGTCCACTCCAACACCTGGCAACAGAGCTGGGGGCTCACAAAAAAGCCCATCCCGGCCCGCCGCCTCTCACCATGGGCAACTCTAGAATAGTGGAGAGTCCAACCCTTCTCGAGGGATTGAGTTTCAGAGCCCAGACTGTGCTTAGAGGTGAGCCCAACTATATCTTGCCAGTACCTCTCAACCTCTTGCACAAGCTCAGGCTCCTTCCCTCCCAGAGGGGTGACATTCCATGTCACAAAAGCCAAGTTCCATGACCGGGGCTTGGGCTGTCAAGACACTCGCCACTCAAACCACATTGCACATCCTTCTGAGCTCTCCTACAGGTGGTGGGCCCACTGGAGAGTGTTCCCAGGTTGTTCCTTCAGGCTTTACTCAACCGGGGTTCATGGAAGGAGCCCCGACCTCAGACCTAGTTCAAAGGTGGGGCCCTGGTGACACAAATCCAGGCGATGCTATAAAATCTTGAACTGCACTCCTCATAAACGGACTCTGAACTGTTCTTTGTGAGGCTCGTCACCCAAGACCTGCCTGTTTGCCATGGGAGACCCCACCAGACAGCATAGCTCCTGAGATCACTTGAGCAGTCAAACCCCTCCACCACGTTATTGTGGCGGTTAAAGGAGGGAAGTGTAACAATGAAGTAAAAATGAGTCCTGAGGGGTTTTTGTTTAAAGACCAAGAGCTAAAGAATCCAATGTTTTACCTGAAAATACAAAGCTGTATTTGTCTTCAGTGACTCACTCAGAGGTGAAGGAGCTGTTCTCACAGGAAACAACTGCCGATTAACAAAAGGACGTGACGAATGAGAGCCTGCAGTAGTCAGTCAATAAGAGGACATCTGAATAAGTCGGTGGTGTCATTTTAAACTAAAATGAGGTCTGCAGGGGACATAAGTCAACTTGTGTTATTAGCAGTATGGTAAACATCCGGCAGGAACATCAAGGCTACAAACTCAAATGAAAACAGAAAGAAAACCTTGGAGGCAGTGATGCAATATTGTCACAATCTACACAGATCCACTGACGCAGAGCTCTTCTCAGGGTTTGTTTAAAATTTCACATGGTAGCTGCATGCATGCAAGTATGGCAGATATACATGTAAATGCTGCATGCATGCCATATGTTTGAACACATCCGATCTTCTCAAAAATAGTGCAGGGGTCCTTTTGACTAGAGTTTATTATCCTTACATTAAAGGTAACCAGGTGACATTTGCACAAACTTGTCAACACACATTTTTACAAATAAAAGTCCTCTTTAGTTTCTTGTTAAAAAGTTGCTTAGTTGTAAGACATTAATCAAAACTGTTCAGATTTCAGTTCTGTCAAAGCCTGATCTCTGATACCATCTTCAGTGGTGACTCTGCACCAGGACTCTATGCTGCCCTGAGGTGCCAACCTGCAGCGCCGGTGCCTTGCATAACACCTCCTTCAAAACATACATGGTTAAGTTTCTTGTCCTCAACTGGGTCATGGTTGAGTTCTATGCTGCCATGTTGTCTGATGGGTTTAAGATAGATTTTATTTTAGCCTTACAGACACAACAGCTCCTGTATTCTCTGTTTTCCCCAGAATCCCACTGAAGTCCCTAAAATTACCTCAGAAAATCCCCAATTTATTCAGATCCTGTCAGAAGTCTTTACTCAAATTCTCAAGTCTTCTGAGTCTGAAGAAATTTTTATGTTCTGTCTCTCAAGAAAAATAGCCAAATATTGTTAGTTTGAGAAAACCTGTCTAAGTGACTCCAATTTTTTTCTTAAAATACAAATTCTTGGTAAGATCATTTCTCTTACCTTATTGCCAGTTTTCTTTTTTTTTTTTTTTTGCTTATTTAAAGAAAATCTTCTCACAGGGTAAGAATGTTTGAGCAAAGATAAAGTTGGTTCTCACTGGTTTAGCATTTTGGGAGTTTTTGCTGGCTGCTGTGGCTCTCTATTCGAGTTTAGAATTTGGAATTGTGTCAGAGGTGCCCTTGTGATGTCATTGAGGTCGAGATGTTTTGCTTGTTTCCAGTGCATTGTAGCTTTGTTTGAATTCCCACCCTACTCCCGAACTGCTAAACAACTATACAGCACAGGACTGTTTACTCCCCTGGATTTTTAAAAGTAATTCTAAGACCGTGGTCAAAACTCTTGTTTTCTTTTAAATTGCAAATATGAAATCACCCATTTCACGAATTAAAACTCTAATGAATATGAGCATTGGTAACATTGGGAAGTTCAGGATCTTTGTTCAAGAAATATCTTTTTAGCAAATTCAAACAAACTTCACCTGCTTTGTGTTTTCTGGCTTTCGTAAGATGACCTCTCACTTATTGATCTGCTCGTTTTTAGGGGTCAAACATTGACGCATATCTCATGTTTAGATTGGAAATGTACAAAGTGCTTAACAGTTTGAGAAAAACAAGCTTTCCACACAGACCAAAACAGCTCCCTGTCAGCACATCCTGCGAAGAGGATGGCCTTCAAAAGTAGAGATGTGATGCTCTAGTCTGTGTTCTGCTGAAAGCAGCAATAACAGGCTTGAAAACTAGACCTTTTAGGAGCTTTGCTGTTTCTGCTCTCCCAGGTTTCACAGCCGCCTTTTCCTGCCCTGGACACAGATTACCAGGACAGGATCACACCGGAGCCGTCTGCTTACCACCTCCCTCCTGGAAGCTGATGCTTCTGATGAAACAGCAGGAATGAAATCAACAGGTGAGCCGCCCTGAAAGTCAGAAGTTCCTCGCAGATCTTCTGCTCGCCCTGAAGCTGCAGCATTGCAATCCGGTGAAGAAGCTCTGAGGCAAGGTGATGTTTGCTTAGCTCTTCTGTTGAAGTCATCTCAGTCAGGAGACATGGACCAGGAACACCCCCACTGGGTAGGACCTGCAGGCATGTGATCTGCTGCTTTGAGAGAGCTCATTTCAGCGTAGTTTTAAGCTTCGCAGCTGAGCAGGGGAGGACGTCTCAGAACTGTTTAAAAATGGAAGCGGGTGTGGAAAACATGCCTATCAGTTGTTTGAACATGTCCACCTGAGCTGTAGCAAAGTTGATGGTTTGAACATCAACAACAGGAACAGCATAATGGTGGTGTGTGGGCAGAACTGTCATGTCCTGATTCCAGCTGAGAGAGCAGGATTTCAGAAAACTGGACTAAAACTGGTGGAGAAAATTTCAGTAGCATTTAGAGACAGCTTCTTCTTCTTCTTCGCCTTTTGTGGTCACCACAGGGAATCATCCACCTCTATTTAACCCTCTCCTCTTCACCTCCACCCTCTTCAACCACCCTAGTGTCTTCCTCCTCCTCTGCATCCATGAACCTCTTCTTTTGTCTTTCTGTAGACATCTTTCCTGGTATCTCCAACCTCAGCATCCTCTGACCAACATCCTCACTGTTCCTCTTCTCATCATGTCTAAACCATCTCCATCTGCTTCCCTGCATTCATTTGCAGAACACCTATCATGATCTGTTTCTCTGATGGACTCATTCCTGATCCATCCTGATCGCTCCCAAAGAGAACCTCAACATCTTCATCTCTGCTTCCTCCAGCTATGCCTCCTGTCTCTGCATTAGAGTCTCTAAACCAACAACATGACAGCTCTCACCACAGTCTTCTTACACCTTTCCTTTCTTTCTTTAGTCACACATCACACCTGAAACCTTCCTGCTTGCACATGCCTCTTCACCTCTCTCTTTTCTTAGTTTCTTGATCTTTTCACCAACAAATCTCCTCCTCTGCTTTCCTCATTCCAGATGAAACTTCAAGTTCCTTCCTCCCAGTCTCCATGATCACTTTTAGCTGTAGCTGTTCGGGTATCTGAAAGAACCTCCTGATCTTCTAAAAACTGCTTCAACTTCTCCCTAAAAGCCACACAATACCCTTCGTTTTCAACTTCCACCCCCAGTCCTTTTCATCTACCTCATCATCAAAGTCATCCTCACACCACCATCCTTCTCTCTGGCTCCATTCTCCCCAGCTATGACTTTGCAGTCTGATGTCTTTCAGTGTTTGTAAAAGATGTCATCAACCTGCGTTCTCCTTCCTCCCCTTTTACGTCACCATGTTCTCCTCTCTTTTTTTGGAAAAATGTCTCCACCGCGGATGTTTCAATTCCTCTATTCATACCCACCACCTGTCCCTCTGCATTCCTGTCCTGAACATCAAACTTAACATCAAACACGTGCTTTCCTCTCTTTCTATCTGGTCTTTTGAGCACACAGGAGCTCCACCTGTTTTCTTTCCACTTTCCTGTCTCTACATTAAGAATCCTTCAGTCCTGTCTTTCCTTTTCTCTCTCTGTCTGCAAACACGCCTTCCGCCTTTCCTTCTACCTCCAACAAAAGTCCAGTTTCCACCCTGTAGGTCAACAGCACTGATGGTGGTTGTTGTTCTGGTATCAAAGTTATTTCCATCTGCATGATTGACTTTGGTTTTACATCAGATGCCCTTTTTGACAACAACTGACAGGGTTTACCCGGACTAGGGACAGGCACAGGAAAGCCTTGGTTTTTGGCCACTTGTTGTTGGACTGGCAATTAGCATTAGCAACCGTCTAAAACTAAAGCATGTTATTCTGAAATGATTGGATCAGGTTTAGTGTTTTGCTGATCTGCTTTAATTGGAGTTCTCAGAGTTTGTGTCAAACGTTGTCGTAGTCTCAGTAGCAGTAAGACTGAATTTTGAAGGATTTTTACGTGGTTTGTTTTCCTACAAGCACATGTTTGTGTTTGATAAGTTAGCAGGAGGGGTTTTTACACTCTGTAATGTTCTATTCATTGACTCATTGCGACCCAATGAGATGGCTATGGCTGTAATATTGGGCTTTATAAATAAAATTGAATTGAATTGAATTGAAATTGTTGGACCTTTGTTTCCTCTCTGGGATCAATAAAGTCTTGCTGAATTGAGCAGTAAAGATTTGGCCTGACCCTTAATGTGTTAACTCTCTCTGTAATCCAGATCTTTCATCCTTTGGTCTTTGTGACATGGAATATTTTTTATTTCTCTTCCAGGTGAATCGTTGCATAGTTGATGGCTTATCAGTCAGTGTCAACAACAGAAGACAAGCAGATCCAGCTGGATGCACTAGACAAACTAGTTTTCATTGAGGACGCCCATGGAGGAGTGAGGGCAGCATGTTCTCAGCAGAGCTTCTTCATTCCTGTCTTCCACTCTCCTGACCATGAGAGGGTTGTCTGCTGAGCTTCGAAACTGAATTTTGATTGAACAGGATGTCTCCAACCCCACGGACCAAATTCTGGACTTTTTTCCTCCTCTGCTGCATCCTCACCTGCACATCTCTGCTGTTCAGTTACACCTTTACAGACCCCCCCTTTCATTTCCTCAAGTATGCTTCTCGGATTTCAGGCAGTTTTTTCTCCAAAGACATCTGTGCATGTGATTCGTGCATGGCAGATGTGGGGGCCGACGCTTGGTTGGCTGATCGCTTCAATCAATCCATACTCCCTCTAATGACCAGGGGCAACAGCGCCCTCTCTGATGACACCTACAGGTGGTGGCAGGTAAGACTAAAGGGTCTTTATAAGACCCCAAAATCAGGAAAAGGTTTTTATTTTACACTGATTCACTCAATCGGATTCTATAAACATTTCCATGTGGCTCGTGTTTATCTGAATTTCTACAAAGATAACAACATTCCTGACAAAAAACATCCTAATGCATTAGAAAATAAGAAAATCACTTCTTAAATTGAAGCAGATGAAATGTTTTTTAACAATATCAATACATAGCATAAACAGAGAAACCTGTTTGACAGTTTTATTCAGAAGAGCATGTTCTTAAAACATGATCGCTTTTCAAAACCACAATAAAAAGGATAAAAAGACTTTTGACAGAATTCTGCTTTTGTTGTTATCAATAATGCCATTAAAGCCACCATTAATTATAATGTGACCATAAATCACTGATATAATTTAGTTTCTTGTGTGATTTTTTACTAAAATAGAAATGTAGATGTCTTAGATGACTCATCACAATTCTCTTCTCTTAAGTAATTTCTAAAAATTTTAATTAAAAAAACTTTCACTCACTCATTTTCTGAACCGCTTTATCCCTTTCGGGGTGACGGGGTTGCTGGAGCCTAACCCGGCTACTCATGGGCGAAGGCAGAGGACACCCCTGGACTGGTCGCCAGTCTGTCACAGACAGGCCACAGTCACACACCCACACACACACACACACACACACACACACACACACACACACACCTAGGGACAATTTAGAGTGACTGATGAACCTATGAAGCATGTTTTTGGATGGTGGGAGGAAGCCGGAGTCCCTGGAGAAAACCCACACATGCACGAGGAGAACATGCACACTCCACACAGAAAGGTCCCCCTATTGGTGACACAGTTTCAAGTCCCCCAGCCGGGACTTGAACCAGTAACCTTCTTGCTGTGATGCAAGAGGGCTAACCACTGCACCACCGTGCAGCCCCTAATTAAAAAACTGAATTTATAATAATTATTTTGTTTAAAGTCTTTTTTTATTTTTTATCTTATATTCTTACTGTTCTGGTATTAATTTGTGAAAACAAAACTTTAATTGTTTGTGCAAAGAAATTGACTGACTATTGTATTTCAAAAAACCTACATGGATTTTGACCTAAAAACTTCAGTGTTTTAAAGAACCAATCTTCATTTTAATTAAAAATGTGGATCACACACTTTAACACTATTTCTAAGTCCTTATTATCTGAATGTTTGTGAACGTCATGGATTTCAGTTTTTTAAGGGCAGTGTAGAATAAAGCATTTTTCTGCAGAGTTTCTGACAGTTTTGTGGAACTGAGAACATTTGGTCAAATGTTATTACAGTGTAAAACAATTTCTGAAATGTGGCTTAAACTAAAGGTCCAGTTTTTTGTGTTTGAAAGAGGGAAAAAAAGAGTTATTTAATCTGAACAAACAAAATCCAGGTCCAGAGATAACTAACCTGAGATCAGGAAATGTGATCCTTCCTGGAAGAAAGACTGGAAGTCTGAAGGAGGTGTGTCTGCTGGAAGCTTTTAAATTTGAGGATATCTGCTCTCTGCCGCTGTGCCTTTGAGCAAAATCTGCATGTCATCTGTATGTTGAGTGTCCTCAAACATGCTGCATATTCAGCTGCATAAACCTGCTGCAAACAGGGCTATTCAGCTGTGGAACAGAAGACTGATGCACAATAAAACACTTCTTCTCTATTCTGACAATATCCGTCTTGTTGGTCATGTCTTGTACGTACTTCCGTCATTCCAGTCTCTTAAGAACAGTCATGTTCTATGTGTGAAGCATGTTGCCACACTTCAGAATATCCTTGATAGTGTCTTTGTAGCGAAGCAGAGGTCGTCCAATAACTACCAAGATATTTGATGTGATCTACTTGTGTCAGCTTTCACCGTTTACATAGAACTCTGCATTCTCTCGTGTGCTCATGGTCTCTGTCTTTTTGGTGTTGATTCGGAGACCCATTTTCTGTGTTTGTTCAACATAGGAGTACAGGAAATGTTGAAGAGAGGTGGCATCATTGTAAAAAATGCCATATATATTACTAAAAAAACTCAGATCTTAATACTGTGTGTTAAGTTTATGTTTTGAAGGCAAGAAAAAGCAGTGCAGCTGCACACACTCCAAAAAGAGTTGTGGCAAGTTTACAACCCTGTTTTACTCCACTGTTGTACTTGATCGGCTCAGACAGTTCACCATCAATCAGGATTTTTGCTTGTACGTTTGTGTATAATGCCTTTATTACACAAGTAATGGCAGCCAAGCTATTGCAGAATGGTGAAGACAAGATCACGATTTCCACAATGAGAGGCTTTGGTGAAATCAATGAACACAATGTATAGGTTCTGTTTTTGTTCTCTGCTCTTTTCCATTATTTGACAAAGCGTAAAGATGCCATCAACAGTACTTCTGTTTTTTCTGAATCCTGACTGGGATTCAGGAATAACTGACTCAGCTAGGTGTAGAAGAACATCAGCAAAAGCTTTTTCAATGACACTGATCAGAGAGATCCCGCTGTAGTTTTCACATTGGCTGCGATCTCTTTTGTTGAACAAGATGCAGATGTTGGCATCAGTCCAGTCTGATGGTAAGTTTTCTATTGCATGTAGAAGATTAAAGATAGACAACACGAAAGGTCGCAGAGTAGCGTCTTGATGTACTAAGATTTCTGGTAGGATTCCATCTGGTCCTGGACTTTTTCTGTTTGGTGTTGTTGTTTGCGTTTCAACCTCTGTCATTGTTATTGACTCGTCAAGTTCTTCAAGTGTTGGATGTATCTGGATCTAATCAAGGATGGTCCAGTCAGCGTTTGTTGGTTGATAGAGGAGCAAATTAAAGTGCTCAACCCATCTTGCTTTTATATCTTGTGTTGATGAGAGAAGAATGTCGTCTTTTGATCCCACTGGATAAAGGTCTCTGTGATTTTGGCCCATACATGATTGTGTAAAATTCTCTGTGATTTCTTTCTCCTGCATATTGTTCTGCCAGAAGTGCTTTTTGTTAGCACCATTCATTCTGAAGTTTTCTGATTTCCTTTCTGAGTTCACGCTTGTCTCCGCATAGTTTCTTTTTCTTAAGGAGCCTTCGGATCTCCTGGTCTTCTTCATCAAACCAGTCAGAGTTCTTTTTCTTTCTCTTTTCGAAAACCTGCGTTGCAGCATTCTGCAGCACCTCCTTCAACACGTTCCAGGATTTTTTACAGCTGTTGTGTCCAGGAAAAATTCTTGCCTCTCTTTCTTTTTAGCATTTAGTGAGGTGTCTGGTCTAGATGGTGGTTTTGTTTTTCGTGTCTTTTTGATCACAAAGCAGCGTTCTGCGATCTGTAAAGCAGTCAGCATTGGTATTGATCTTAGTCACGTTGATATACTTGTCTGGCGTTTCTATCAGCTAGCACGTGATCGATTTGGTGCCAGTGTTTTGAACACAAGTGTTGCCTGGTATTTTTAAGGAGATCTTTCAGCTGGAACATGGTTCCCATGATTGAGAGATGATATCAAGTCAAGAACACTTGTAGTATTAAACATTCATTTTACCTGTTCCATGCTTGTAATGACTGAAGGCTCTAGCTGCCAGTCTTTCTCAATGTGAGCATCAAAATTGCCGAGGATGATTATGCTGATTATGCTTAGTGTATACTCTGTGTGGTCTTCGCTTTTTTTCCCACCACGACCATACAACGTGGGGCGTCGGTTCCCACGTACGCAGTAGGATTAACCAAATCTTCTACAATACTCCATCTCATTGGACTGACATCAGTTTATGGTAAGAAACAAAAACTCAAACATGAAAAAGTAAACAAAAAACTAAGAAACCTCAGAGTTTCCCACATGAAGGAGAGATCCTCAACCCCGGACGGGCAGGTGATGCACTAGAACTATTAAAGAAAAATGAGCTTAATTAATTCTGTAACTACATGGTTGAATACCAAGTATATGTCTAACAAACAAACACGTCTAGATAAACAGCTAC
The DNA here is from genome assembly GCA_014656515.1 of Oryzias celebensis. Lineage (NCBI taxonomy): Eukaryota > Metazoa > Chordata > Actinopteri > Beloniformes > Adrianichthyidae > Oryzias > Oryzias celebensis. Next base: position 21,681,358 of record BNCR01000011.1, on the reverse strand, counting down.
AAGTTAAAATAACAGCTAAATATTTAAATACACAAAGACATGTTTGAATAGTCTATCAGATGGGCTTCATCCAGCTGGAGTTGTGTAACAGCTGGGGTTGCTGGAAGAGCCAAAGGCGAGGTCACGGCCAAAGACAGAAGCGGGAAGAGCCAAAGGCGAGGTCACGGCCAAAGACAGGAGCGGGAAGAGCCAAAGGCGAGGTCACGGCCAAAAACAGGAGCGGGAGGGGCCAAAGGCGAGGTCACGGCCAAAAACAGGAGCGGGAGGGGCCAAAGGCGAGGTCACGGCCAAAGACAGGAGCGGGAAGAGCCAAAGGCGAGGTCACGGCCAACGACAGGAGCGGGAAGAGCCAAAGGCGAGATCACGGCCAAAGACAGGAGCGGGAAGAGCCAAAGGCGAGGTCACGGCCAAAGACAGGAGCGGGAAGAGCCAAAGGCGAGGTCACGGCCAAAGACAGGAGCGGGAGGGGCCAAAGGCGAGGTCACGGCCAAAGACAGGAGCGGGAAGAGCCAAAGGCGAGGTCACGGCCAAAGACAGGAGCGGGAAGAGCCAAAGGCGAGGTCACGGCCAAAGACAGGAGCGGGAGGGGCCAAAGGCGAGGTCACGGCCAAAGACAGAAGCGGGAAGAGCCAAAGGCGAGGTCACGGCCAAAGACAGGAGCGGGAGGGGCCAAAGGCGAGGTCACGGCCAAAGACAGGAGCGGGAAGAGCCAAAGGCGAGGTCACAGCCAAAGACAGGAGTGGGAGGGGCCAAAGGCGAGGTCACAGCCAAAGACAGGAGCAGGAGGGGCCAAAGGCGAGGTCACAGCCAAAGACAGGAGCGGGAAGAGCCAAAGGCGAGGTCACAGCCAAAGACAGGAGCACAGACGATCCACCTCTCCCGTTCCCCCGAATGGGGTGTGTGTGTGTGTGTGTGTGTGTGTGTGTCCTATATAAGACTAAAAAAACTCAAAAAACTGTAAAAAATAAATTACAAAGACATTTGAAAATCCAAAGAATTATCCTGATGTTTTTAGTCACTTTTTATAGTAATGTATGTTAAGTAATTTAGTGGGAAAAAAAGGAAAAAAGATATAACTGTTGTGTCCAATGAGGTGGGTGGAACCCAAGAGCAGACACGTCTTTAAAGGATGAGAAGGTATGTTTATTGAATAGGTGAATAGTGGAGCAGGATGACAGGGCGGGCAGGTAGGCAGGCAGGAAAGCTTAGCTGTCGGAGCGGGGCTGACAGGCGGGCTGGCAGGCTGGCAGGCTGGCTGGCTGGCTGGCTGGCTGGCAGGCTGGCGAGATGACGTAGTGGCAGGCAGGCTGACACACAAGCGGCATAACGATCTGACAGTGGCTGAAGGTTTGACGCTGCTTAAGAACCCATGGTGATGATGAACAGGTGGTGATGATCAGGAACAGGTGCGGTGCTAATGAGGGAGAAGGAACGCCTCCAGGGCACAACAGTACCCCCCCCTCAACGGGAGCCACCGGGCGACGAAAACCGCTCAGGCCGGCGATGGCGCAGATCCGCTATCAGACCGGCATCCAGGATGGAGGAGCGAGGAACCCACGCCCGCTCCTCAGGCCCGTAACCCTCCCAGTCAACCAGGAACTGAAGGCCCCGCCCCCGGCGGCGCACGTCCAACAGGCGGCGGACGGAATAGGCAGGCCAGCCAGCCACCAACCGGGTGGGAGGAGGGGGCACGGCCGGAGGGACCAAGTCACTGGAAGCAACAGGCTTCAGGAGAGACACATGAAAGGTGGGATGAATCCGCATAGAGCGAGGGAGACGAAGTCGCACCACCGTCGGGTTGATGACTTCTGCCACCTCGAAGGGACCCAGGTACCTGGGGGACAGCTTCCGGGACTCGGTGCGAAGGGGGATGTTGTGGGAAGAGAGCCAGACCCGCTGGCCCACAACGTAGGACGGGGCGTCACGGCGAGTGGCATCTGCGACTCGGCGGCTGCGGTCCTGGGCCCTGAGTAGCGCGGCACGGGCTGATCGCCAGATCCTGCAACACCGGCGAATGTGGTGTTGGACAGAGGGAACGGCAACCTCCTCTTCCTGGGCTGGGAACAGTGGCGGCTGGTAACCTAGGGCACATTCAAAGGGGGACAAACCCGTGGAAGAGGTAGTGAGGGAATTGTGAGCGTACTCAACCCAGTCCAAGTGGTCACTCCAGGAGGAGGGGTTGGCCTCTGTCACACAACGCAGGGCCGCCTCCAGACTTTGATTTGCCCGTTCCGCTTGACCATTCGTCTGGGGGTGGAATCCTGAGGAGAGACTGACAGAGGCCCCAATAGACCGGCAGAAGGATCGCCAGACCTGGGAGATGAACTTGGGCCCTCTGTCTGATACAATGTCTGTTGGCAGACCATGGAGACGGAAGACATGATGGACAAGAAGGTCGGCTGTCTCCCGGGCAGAGGGCAGCTTGGGAAGGGCCACGTAATGCACAGATTTTGAGAAGCGGTCTACAATGGTGAGAATGACGGAGTTACCTCGGGAGACGGGCAGGCCAGTGATGAAGTCCAGGGCAATGTGTGACCATGGGTGAGTAGGAACCGGTAAGGGGCGAAGAAGACCAGCAGGAGCTTGATGCAGAGGCTTGTTCCGAGCGCAGGTAGAACATGCAGCGATGTATTCACGAATGTCCTTTACCATGGTCGGCCACCAGAAGCGGCGCTGCAGCAGGGATAGTGTTCGAGAACTGCCCGGATGACAAGCATGACGGGAAGCATGGCCCCACTGGATGACCTGGGAACGAACAGAATTAGGGACAAAGAGGCGATCTGGGGGACCTGTACCTGGGTCAGGGTCCTGCTGTTGGGCCTCCCGCACTGCATCCTCCACCTCCCAGGTGACCGCAGCCAGGATGCGGGAGGGGGGTACGATAGGCTCCGGAAGGGCAGAGGAGTCGGGTGCATATTGACGGGACAGGGAGTCTGGTTTCTGATTCTTGCTGCCGGGTCGGTAAGATATGGAGAAGTTGAATCTAGTGAAAAAGAGAGCCCACCGGGCCTGGCGTGGGTTGAGTTGTTTGGCAGTTTGCAGATAGGACAGGTTCTTGTGATCCGTCCAGATGAGAAAAGGGGTGCGAGTGCCCTCCAGCCAATGGCGCCAGTGCTCGAGGGCCAACTTGACAGCCAGAAGCTCCCGATCCCCCACGTGGTAGTTGCGTTCTGCTGGAGTGAGGCGCCGTGAAAAGTATGCGCAGGGATGCAACTTGTTGGTTGCAGCAGAACGTTGGGAGAGCACGGCCCCTACACCAGCATCCGAGGCATCCACCTCAACCACAAACTGCCGGTCGGGGTCAGGGTGTTGAAGGACAGGGGCGGTAGTGAACAGGTCTTTGAGCGTGAGGAATGCGTGGTCTGCCTCCAGGGTCCAGCGGAAGGGCACAGAAGGGGAGGTCAGTTGGGCTAAAGGCGCAGCCACACGACTAAAACCACGAATAAAACGACGGTAGAAATTCGCGAACCCAAGGAAGCGCTGCAGCTGTTTCACGGTGGTGGGTACAGGCCACTCAACCACTGCTCTGACCTTCCCTGGGTCCGCTCTGACTTGTCGCTTCTCAAATATGTAGCCCAAAAAGGACACCGAGTTGGTGTGGAAGGTGCACTTCTCCAGCTTGACATACAGCCGGTTTTCTAAGAGTCGCTGAAGAACCTGTCGGACATGGGATATGTGGTCTGCAACGGTCGGGGAGAAGATCAGTATATCGTCTAAATAGACAAAAACAAAACTGTTCAGGAAGTCTCTTAATACGTCGTTAACTAATGCTTGAAAAATGGCGGGGGCATTGCAGAGTCCAAATGGCATGACCAGGTATTCAAAATGGCCTAGAGGGGTGTTGAATGCAGTTTTCCACTCATCCCCCTCCCTCACCCTGACAAGATGGTATGCATTTCTGAGGTCCAGTTTGGTGAAGATGGTGGACCCCTGGAGGGAGTGGAAAGCGGACTCGAGGAGTGGCAATGGATATCTGTTTTTCACTGTGATGCTGTTTAACCCTCTGTAGTCAATGCAAGGTCGGAGTGAGCCGTCTTTCTTGGCCACAAAGAAAAAACCGGCCCCCATAGGGGAGGATGACGGGCGGATGAGGCCGGCTGTCAAAGAGTCTTGTATATATGTCTCCATAGCAGCTGTCTCCTGCCTGGAGAGATTGTAGAGGCGGCTTGTAGGAAGAGGAGCACCGGGGAGCAGGTCTATACCACAGTCATAGGGCCGGTGGGGGGGAAGGTGTAAAGCCTTGTCCTTACTGAATGCTTCTTTAAGATCATGATATTCAGGGGGTAAAGAGGACAAGTCCGGGAAGACCGGTGGTTGGACTGGGTTGGTAGGTGTCGAGGGAACCGCGGACAGAAGACATGACTTATCGCAGAAAGGGCCCCAGCTTATAATTCTGCCATTACACCAGTCGATATGGGGATTGTGTTGAGCCAACCAAGGGTGCCCAAGGACGATTGGGGTAGTGGGAGAGTCAATAAGGAAAAATTGGATGGTTTCGTGGTGGTTGCCTGAGATGACCAATCTCACCGGTGGGGTCTGTGAAGAGATGGTGTACAACAGCCGTCCATCCAGGCCCTTAGCTGTGATGTGAGATGAAAAGGGCTCCGGCCGCACTCCCAGCTGAGACGCCAAAGCACAGTCAAAAAAGTTGGCCTCAGCCCCGGAATCTAACAGGACCTGGACTGGATGGGTCGTGGATAAACACAAGGTGGCTGGCAGGAGCGTCTTGGTGTGGGGAGTTGATCGTGATAAATCAGCGGTCGCCAGTACCTCCATTCCTACGGGCGACCGTTTGTCGTTTGACCGTGAGGGACATATGGCAATTCGGTGGTCTCCCAGTCCACAGTAAAAACACGCCCCACTAATCCGACGGCGGAGGCGTTCCTCCGAGGTGAGGCGAGTCCGGCCCACTTGCATGGGCTCATCAGATGTGGAAGATGAAGGCAGGAGCTCGGTCGGGGTATTTGGCAACCTGGATCGTACCCGCCGCTCTCTACCGCGCTCACAGAGACGGTTGTCGATCCTAATAGTGAGGGCAATAAGATCCTCCAACGAGCGGGGCGGGTCCCTGGTGGCGAGCTCGTCCTTAAGCCGTTCATTAAGACCATGGGAAAAAGCGGCTTTTAGGGCAGCCTCATTCCAACCAGAGTCAGCTGCCATGGTCCTGAATTCGATGGTGTAGTCGGCTGCGCTGAGTGCCTCCTGTCGGAGCTGCATAAGGCGTTGTGCAGGATCTCCTCCCCGCGTAGGATGATCAAACACCTTTTTCAGTTCATTCTTGAAGGCAGCGTACGTGATTTGACCAAAGCCCTCGCTCTCATATGCCGCCTCCGCCCACGTAAGTGCCTTTCCTTCAAGGAGACTGATCACATATGAGACCTTGGCGCGGTCACTAGTATAGGTTATGGGCTTTTGGTCGAAAACCAGAGAACATTGAAGCAGAAAACCTCTGCATTTGCCTGGAGTCCCGGGGTATGGCTTTGGATCGGGGATGTGAGCCTCTCTGGATGTGCTGGACGAAGGTGGAGGTGGAGCAGCTGGCTGTGGAGCGGGGACTGAAGCGGCATGGATGAACGAGGCTAGTTGACCGACCTGCTGTGCAAGTTGAGCCACCTGGGAGGCTGTGCGTTCAGCGTATTGTCTCTGGGCGTGGCTTAGTTGTTCCAGCCGAACGTTGATCCAGTCGGGGTAGTCTGGAGGCAACGGAATGTCTGCTGGGTCCATGCTGGTCAGATCGTTCTGTTGTGTCCAATGAGGTGGGTGGAACCCAAGAGCAGACACGTCTTTAAAGGATGAGAAGGTATGTTTATTGAATAGGTGAATAGTGGAGCAGGATGACAGGGCGGGCAGGTAGGCAGGCAGGAAAGCTTAGCTGTCGGAGCGGGGCTGACAGGCGGGCTGACAGGCTGGCAGGCTGGCTGGCTGGCAGGCTGGCAGGCTGGCGAGATGACGTAGTGGCAGGCAGGCTGGCTGGCTAGCGAGATGACGTAGTGGCAGGCAGGCTGACACACAAGCGGCATAACGATCTGACAGTGGCTGAAGGTTTGACGCTGCTTAAGAACCCATGGTGATCAGGAACAGGTGCGGTGCTGATGAGGGAGAAGGAACGCCTCCAGGGCACAACAATAACGAAACAAAAGCTAAGTGCAGGATTCAAACCCAGGGTTCTTCCGATAGCAAAAATAACAAAGCCTGGTGAGTGTTGTGTGTTGAAGTTGAAGTATAACTGCATTACCCAGCATGCCAGATTACCCAGCATGCTAGATGATTAGTTACGTGTGAAGACACGACATGGTGAGAGGGAAGCGAACTGGAGTTAGCAATGCACCACGTAACGCTGTAAGAAGTGGACTGTTCAATAAAGTCTGTATAACTCAGCCTTAGAGCATCTTTGCTTACATGACAATAAGCAAGACAACACATGGTGTCAGAAGTGAGCAGCAAGAGAACAGAAGAGGAAATCTTCGACTTGCGGTGTAACAAGTGATGTGCTAAATCACGTGGTGGCTACGTGCGACAGCAACAGTGAAGCCGCGGTAAATGTAAATGAGGAAGAGGAGTTTGTTCCTGATTTGGTGGATAACGCACAGCAACAGAGAACTGTGGATGCACAAATACCCCGACCCGTAATGGAAAAGCTAAGTCCGCCCACTTCTATGCAGTTGAGAGGTAATCTTGCTGATAACTGGAAACGTTTGAAGCAAAGATTCAACATTTATTTGGCAGCAAGTGGAGCGGGGAACGGTGATGAAAAACTTAAGGCTAATATCCTTTTGCATGTCGTTGGAGAAGATGCTTTGGATATATATATAATAGCTTTCAGCTGGATGAAGTTAACCTCACTCTGGCAGAATTAATGACAAAGTTTGAAGAGTACTTTATACCCACACAGAAGCTGACCTTTGAAAGGTATACGTTTTTTACCCATGACCAAAAGATGACTCAGAGAAAGGCTTCTTAGAGACAATGGACTTACACTGACAAGTGTGTTACCATGAGCAGCAGAAACTACAAGAGCACAAGCAAAGGAGCTTCGTAGAGATGAACAGAAAATATATCCAAAACAAGAGGGGAAATATACAGATTTTAGATGCAGCAAATGTGGAAACAGCCACAAGCCAAGATCATGCCCGGCTTATGGAAAATCCTGCAACAACTGTGGAAAAAGCAACCGTCTACAAAGCAACAAGTTCACACAGTAGATGAGGAACAACAGAAGGATGAGTTCATTGCAGATGTGCTACATGCTAGTTCATCAGAAAAAGAAGAATGCATTGTACGACTCGAAGTGAATGAGACAATAATTCCCTTCAAAACAGATACAGTTGCACAAATAAATATGTTGTCTATAGAGGACTACAAAACACTGACAAGGAAGAGCAAAATTCATCCAATAAGTGCAAAGGTGACTGGATACACAGGTGAACGGGTTCCTGTAAAAGGAGGATCCATTGCAACATTTAAACACAAGAACAAGAAAATAAAAGCACAACTGCTGGTTGTGGACAAGAAGGTGCAACCAATCCTTGGACTAAACACTTCTGTAAAGCTGAACTTGGTTAAGAGAGTGTTTATGGTGACATCACCAGAAGCTACAAACAATAATGACTCACTTATGATGGAGAATAAGGATTCCTTTGAGGGACTAGGATGTCTGCCTGGAGAGCATAAAATATGTGTGGATAAAAGTGTTCCTCCTGTCATGCACCCCTGTAGGAACGTGCCATTTGCACTGCGGGAAAAACTGAAAGACGAGCTAGCACGCATGGAAAAACTAAAGGTCATTAAGAAGACAGATGAACCAACTGAATGGATCAGCTCACTAGTTGTTATGCAAAAGAAAACAGGTGCTCTCAGAACATCCCAAGACCCAAGAGATTTAAACAAAGCAATCAGAAGAGAACATTTCAAGTTGCCAACAAGAGAAGAAATCATGGCGCAGTTTGCTGGAGCCAAGTGGTTTAGTAAACTAGATGCCTCGTCAGGTTTCTGGCAGCTTAGGTTAGATGAAGAGAGTTCAAACTCTGTACATTCAACACGCCGGAGGGCAGGTTCAGGTTTCTTCACCTACCATATGGGATTCGATCTGCACCTGAAGTCTATCACAAGACCATACACATGCTTTACCAACACATACCAGGAGTAGAGACTATGATGGATGACATCATCGTCTGGAGAGCTACTCCAGAAGAGCATGACAAAAGACTGAGACAAGTGTTGGACAAGACAAGAGAAGTGAATCTGAAATGAAACAAAGACAAATGTGAATTTGGAGTGAAACTTACCTTTGTAGGAGATGTTGTCGGTCAGCAGGGAGTAATGCCAGACCCCAAAAAGACATCAGCAATTAACAACATGGAAAGACCAACCAACAAAGATGAAGTCAGACGGTTCTTGGGGATGGTAACACATTTGGCAAAGTTTGTTCCACAACTGGCAACCCTAACAGCACCCTTAGGAGTCTTCTGGAACAGAAGAATGAATGGATGTGGTCTCATGAACAGGAGCAAAGCTTCCTAAAACTGAAAGAGGTTCTGACACAAGAACCTGTGCTAAAGTTCTATGATCCGGGGAAGAAGACCAGAATCTCAGCAGATGCGTCACAACTCGACCTGGGAGCAGTGCTGTTGCAGCAATATGACGAGCAGCGGCTACCTGTAGCCTATGCATCAAGAGCACTGACCGGTGCAGAGACCAGGTATGCCCAAATTGAAAAAGAGCTGTTGGCCAGCATGTCTGCATGTGAGAGGTTCCATCAAGACGTCTATGGTCAAGCATTTGAAGTAGAAACTGACCATAAACCTCTGGTGTCCATCATGTCCAAACCACTGAATGACTGTCCTGTACAGATACAGCAGATGTTAATAAGGCTGCAAAAATACGACGTGCACATGATGTACACGAAAGGAAAGTACATGTACACAGGGGACACGTTGTCTAGAGCAGTGGACAAAGGAGGACAGAGGAAAAGGAGCAGGAATACAAGATATGCGGACATGATTCTGACATCCCTGCCAATAACAGTTGACCGAACTGAACAAATACGGACTAAGACGAATGCCGACGAAACAATGAAAGAACTAAAAAGAACAATAATCAGAGGATGGCCTGACAACAAAAAGGAATGCCCTTCAAAAATACAAGACTTCTGGAACTGCAGAGCAGAGCTCACTGTGGCAGATGACATAGTGTTAAAATGAAGCAAGTTTGTTATTCCAACCTCTCTGCGCAAACAGATGCTTCAAAAGATACATGAAGGTCACCGTGGAGAAGTTAAATGTAAGCGAAGAGCAAGGGATGTAATGTACTGGCCAAGAATTAACCAGGACATCAGTCAGACAACAGCTTCATGCGAACTTTGTTGCACTTACAGACCGAAACAACAAGCTGAGCCACTAATGCCTCATCCAGTTCCACACAGACCTTACTTTAAGGTAGGAACTGATCTGTTTGACTATGGTGGCATAAGTTATTTGGTGGTGACAGATTACTTCTACTACCACGCTGAAATCGAGGCGCTGCAGTCAACAACAAGTAAAGCAGTGATCAGTTACCTGAAGTGTGTGTTTGCCAGACACGGTGTTCTTTGCGAACTGTTTTCTGACGATGGACCGCAGTTTTCCAGCAGTGAGTTTGCTGACTTTGCTAAGGATTGGGGGTTTAGACATGTTACATCAAGTCCGAACTATCCAAAGTCCAATGGCTTGGCAGCTCTGTCAAAACAGTGAAGACACTACTAAAGAAAGCACAAATCAGAGATGACTTTCAAAAACGCTTTTGATCCGAAGTGCACCTCTACATAATGGACTGTCACCAGCTCAGATGCTGATGGGAAGGCGCATTCGCTCCAACCTCCCAGTGCATGAAGATTTGTTGACGCCAGAGGCCGCACTCAACATCAGGCAGGCAAAAGAAGCTATAAAGGCAAACCAAAAGCGACAGCAAAGCATTTGCCTTCTCTGAAGCCTGGAGACACGGTACATCTCAGAGATGTTTGTACACGAACCTGGAGTCAACACAGATTTGTGCAGGAGGAAGTGGCACCTCGGTCCTACAAGGTTCAAATGGAGAGTGGACAATCTCTGCAGGACGTTCTCCTGCTTCAGCCAACGGGTGAAGACTCTACAGTCACGGATTCAAGCCAGCAGGACAACACAGTGTCGTTAGGTCTAACTACCATCGATCACAATGAAAGTGGTCTGATAGCAAGGTCTGTATCACCTGCTGAGGTGAGACTTCCCGATTTGTCCAAGTCTCCAGCCGTGGAAAGACTGCCGAGACCTAAGAGACATGTACAGTCACCCAAGAGGCTGATTGAGACATGCTAGGATTTGGTTTTATGGGCAGTCACTGAGCCTCAAAGTTGAATCCCTGATTGGTTGACACAAATGTGGCGACCTTCCCAGAGTTTAGATTGTATTAGTCTGGCTCGCCACACCCACTGCTGAATTCACCCCGTTCGTGCTGTTTCCAGACTTTCGCGCCTCACTGGCTGCTCACTACATGCCGAAGAAGCACAATTCGCACCGAAACCATTGATTTTACATTGAAATTGTCTGCCTTCGCCACGCGATTCACGTTCGGTGTGAACGCACCTGAGACTTAGGTGTACTTTTTTATTTTTTTCTTTATTGCTGTTCATCGTGACTCCAACACACAGTGTCCAGTTGCAGCTTTGCAGAAGATCACTGTCAAACTAAATGTCAGTTCTCGTCTTCAATGACAATGAAATTTGTGTTCTTCAAAGTCAAATTTCTGTTCAATATCAGATTTCTCAGAAGGTGTAGTTTATTGTGTCAAACCAGAGTGAAGGGCCCCCCATGCTATTGTTCCACTGGTTCTAACCCACTCAGATGTTCACCTCAATAATTTGTGACAGGAACACCCAAACAACTCAAAGTTTAGCTTGTGACTCATGTGAGAAATGTCCCTTTTTTGGCTGCTTATGGACATTTTCCTCCTTCATGTCATCACAGAAGTCATTCTTTCCTTTTGTGCTTGCTGCTGCCTCTTTGCCCCAGAAATGTTTCAGTCCCACTTTTGATTTTTAAAAGACCATCAACCTCAGTGGAGGTACACTCACAGATCATTTTACATCCTGTGTGCTTATTCAGCAGCGGTGGTGGTTCATAAAGCATCATGTAATCTCACCAGGAAGAGGCGGGGCCAAATGAATCCCTGCAGACCTGAGGGCCCCTCATATGTACCCCTGGTGTCTCCAGCTCCTCTGCCAGGTTTACTTATTCTAAAGTAAGTGACCCTTCAGCTATGGCTGTCTTTGCTTTTACCAGTGGCTGCAGAGGGAGGGGAACCCAGCAAACTACACCAGGGTGGTGGAGGAGCTGTTCAAACTCATCCCAGATGGGGGGGTTTCATGGACGCCGGTCCGCAGCGCTGCAGGACGTGCTCTGTGGTGGGGAACTCCGGGAACCTGAAGGGGTCCAATTATGGAAGCCTCATCGACACCAGTGATCTGGTCATACGGTGAGTTTCATCTGTTTCATAGATCTGCAGAAATCCATCGTTTGAGGTTAAACTTTGTTTATTTCATGAAAGAAACTGAACTGAAATATGTTTTTTTTTAACTTTGAAACAACACAAAGTGTACTAAAATCATTTGACTGCAGCGTCAAGAGTCAACAACGCTCACATCAGACACTGACATCATCCGTCTAAAGGTGATTTCAGTCTCTGGTTAAAGTCTAATGAAACAAGAAAAAGAGCAGCACCAAGGAAAAGCTGCCTTCCAAAAGTTCAAACACCCTGAACGCAGCATCCTGAAAATTAACTCAGCATGATGAAAACACAGCAACCAGCGCAACAACAGCGGCACAAGCAGGAACCAGAAAGCCCCAAAAGCTAAACCCAAATTACAGAAAACACTATAGATGCATAAGGTTTGACCTGGAAAAGAGGAAAAACAGCACATGAAATGTGACCTACAGCATGATCAAAGACATAGCTTCACTGCTAGTAGTTACCTGGAGAAACCCACTCGGCCCATGCTCGAGGCAAGAGCAGAGCCTCGGCAAGTGCCTCCAAACACACCGTGGACTCAGCAAACGCCGGTCGCAGACAAGCGGCGCTGATCATAACAGCAAACAGAAATGAAAACACAGTTTATTCCAGCCAATCAGTGGGGTGGGGGTCAAATCAATGATTAGGAGACGGACTTCCTGCCACACCTGTCCTCTCTGGTGATTGACCATATCTATTTGGACCCAAGTTGGAATGGAGGGGACGTGACATTTGAGGACTGATTTAGGATTTCATATTCCAGCAGTTCGTGGCAGAAGATACTTTTTTAAGTGATGACCACGGACTAGCCATCTGACTCCCACTCACTGCCTGCACAGGTAGAGCCTGAAGAAGCTCTCCCCACCCCAGACGGACCAGCTGGCATCAGTAAAGCCAGCTAACAGGCCAAGTTCAAATCCAACCTAACAAGTGTTGAACTCTCTTGTCTCCCACTCCAACCACTTTTTTTATTTTGTAAAATCATTCCCAGTAGTCTTTTAAAGATGACTGTACAGTTTTCAGCCAAATCAAAAGGCCTTTTTATCATTTTTAAGACATATTTTATGCCCAGATGCAATAGCTCATTAGAAATACAATTCTGGTTTGTGGGCGGGACTGTTGGCTCAGAGAAACACTGCCCCCTTCCCCATCGCCGAAACCTCTGTTTGCACGCTCACACGTGAGCGGCACAAAAATAATTACAATAATTGCAGAAACTTTAACCTTAAAATATGTCATTCATGGGTTTTGGTTTGTGAACATGAACTCCAGCTCCTCTATGGGGCCTCAAAACCCTTCAGAGAAGCTTATTGACCATTTGGTTGGCAGCAGTTAAAGTGTGTTGCTTAAAATTTCAACATTATTCTGTAAAAACTGTAACAGATGGGAAAAAATCACCTAAATTATTATCATTGACTTACTCTTATTTATAAATGAAGTCAGTGTGTCGCTCCCTTGTTTTCTGTCTATGGTCGCTCCTTCTGAAAAAACACATTTTGTAGAAGTTTTCTTTTCCTTCTTCAGTTTAAAGTCTTTCTGTCTCAGTGGAGATCACTACCACTGACGTGTCTGATCAAATTATTGAGTTTACAGGTTTATAAACGCATTCCTCCATTTAGAAAATGATGCTAAACAAATGAAAGAGTAACTGGACGCTGTGCTTGACCTGCTACCACTAATCCTAATATTCTTCAGCGCAGTGTTGCATTCTCCGGGCTCATCAGCGCCCTCTGCTTTGAGGCAGGTGTACTGCCTGCTTCCCCTAGTGTATTTCTAAAGAGCATTTTTAGCGGATAACGAAATGAGTCACAAACTGGCACCAATGTAATCAGACAGATGGCGAGTCAAATAAACAAATTAGTAATTTTAAAATAAAGCGTCTTTTATGATGATAAAAAGACGGAATTAGTCAAGCGCACGCATCAGCTTCAGCAACAGTCAGTATGCGGCGCTGGGGAGGGGAGGGGCTGCTGCTGACTCTCCCGCCGTTGTCTCGTATTTGAACAGGAAACTCCAATATTCGTTGAAGAAATGTTGAGAACCCACACAGAAAAAGGTCATCATAGGAAAGACAGGTCTTAAAAACGATATTTGATTTTTATTTTTAAAAAAAGTATATTCATTTTATTTCATTTGTGTATTTTTTAAGCTATGGTTTTCTGATGAGGCACAGCTTCAACCTACACGTCACTGAAGAACACGTTCAAACAAATAAAAGACCATTTTCATGTAACTGAGTCTTTTAAAGTCCTCATCTACAGAGTCATCAAGCTCAACAGGTATATGACGTGGGGACAAAGACACAGCAAAACCGTCTGCTTTTGTGCCCTCACAATTACCTTCTAAAGCCTCTTTGACAGCGCTTGGACTTTACAAGACTCTCTTAACTACGGAGCTCCAAGCTCCAAGGTCATGAATATTATTTCAACATTGAAATGATAAAAGAGAACTAACTGACCTTCCTCCAGAGGAGCCTTGAGAACACACTTGTCTTGATTCTTTCACGCTCGGCTGCTGAGGTCTACCCATCTTTAGCCATTTGCAGCAGAGCTTCTTCCACTCAAAGATGGTTCCTCTGACTGACCTCTGACTCTTTAACCTGTCCCAACAAAAACTAATAGGGAGCAAGGGTGCTGACCAAACAAGGACACCAGCTGTTGGATGTTCTTGGTATTATAGCAGAACCTCACCCGTAGCAGACAGGACCTGTCTTGTGCGTCACCAGTGGGGCATGAAGGAGATTGTTCAACAGTCTGCTAAATTACTCAATGCCTGTTACCCGCAGAGTGGTAAGGGGTACTGCTAAACCTTTCAATGCTAACTGTTGAGTTGCTACACCAATGTGTTCTTGAAGCTGAGCCTTTGATCTGAACAAAGCCGTGAAGGAATATCAAACCTTCAGCCTGTTTTCAGGATCCATAGCAGGGAATCAAACGCTACACACAGGTGGCTCCAATCTATAATCTAAGCTGAACAAGCAGAGATGAACTTTGATGTAAAAGTGTTTTAAATTATATTATTATAGTAATGTTACAAGATTTATCTGTGTAATTCCTAAAACTCCATATTTTACCTCATCATTTAATCTTTAGGACTTTCAAAGTCACCTTCAGCTGTAAATTAGACACATAATTTTACCGTTTAGTAAATGTGAAGTAAATGTTAAATTTGAAGTTAAAGAGAGAAAGATTGAAAACAGAAAATGAATGTCATTTCAAAACAGCAAAGATCTGAAAACGGATACATTGTGATCTAAATATAAACATGATGCTGAGCAACTAAAGAGAATGTACAGAACATTTTCAAACCCACAGTCTGTGAATTTCTTTCTTTCTTTTTTTTTTACTTTCCATCAGGATGATCCGTCAATCAAAGCACAGACAGGCAAAGTGCTCCTCAAAGTACCGACTCTAACCAAACAAATCAGTCATGTTGACACCCAAGAAGATTCAGCAAATAAGACAGATGTGGATGTTTTTAACTGAAGTCACATCTACCAAACCTAAAAATTCTCATATGGACATAATCAGGAGACGTGCATGTTTTAGGAGCAGCAACAAATCTGTGTGAACGGTTCAGAAATCTGATGCAGTTATGAATAGCAGTAGAGGAGCATTTAAAACCCCACTCATGAGGAAGCATCTCATTGCATTGCTGCATGACTTCTGCAGCCTTTCTGGTCTGCATGATTCCTCACTCCTGTTACCAGCAGAAGTTAATCCTTTGCTAATAGCAGTAGAGTTTCCTGCAGAAGCCTGTCATGTGTGCAAAATGTGCCCTTTTCTTTGTATTTATTTGGCCAGGCGTCACAATCTAAACCTTGCTGTGGGAAGCTTTGGGGTCGAACAAAGAAGTGGAATAAGCAGCGCAAGAACAACAGCAAAGACCAGTATTCCCTTTATTTAGCTGAAGGCTGCAGGAGAATTAGAGTAATGGTACTCTGTCATTTAAAAAAATGTGATTAGTTTGGTACAGAGAAGATCAAACTAAAAATGAGGAAATAATCTGGATTCCATTTTAAGCCTTTGTAGCTCCTAAATAGGATGAGTCTGTTATGATGCTCAGCACAAATTTCTATAAACATCTTTACATGTCTGATGACCCCCCCCCCAGGAAGTACCCACTGGTCCCTGAAAGCCAAAATCTCATAGACTTTTACACAGAAGGTGGCCTTTCTCCTAGCTGACAGACAATGCTGAAAAATTCAGCATCATACGTAAGTCAGCATGTTAAGTATTTGCAGAAACTTTAACCTTAAAATATTTGTCTGTCATTCATGGGTTTTGGTTTGTGAACATGAACTCCAGCTCCTCTATGGGGCCTCAACCATGTCTTGGATGATGGTCCTGATCTGAAGACCTTACCATCAGATGTTTATGATACATCTGCACAATAGAAGCAAATGCTGGGAGATTTCTTCATGTTGCTCATCCCATTTTCTGCATAATCTCCAGATACTTGGAGATACTGGAGTAGAAAAAGAAAATGTGACATGAAACTCATGCCAAAGCAGAGCCAACAACTATGTGGAAATATGTTACTTTGTTACTTTTTCATTTAAAACACAGAATTTCTGAGCTTTCCCAATCAAGTGTGTGCATGGTTCTAGCAGAGTACATTTAAGCTCCTTGAGGGTTGACCAGAAGCTAACTGACTGACCAAGTGTGTGTTGAAAAGAAAAAAACAGGTCTGATCACAGCACACGTACTCACACTCTTGCACATAAATAATTACTGCAGGTAGACTTTAATTAGATCCTCCAATCTTCAGTCATTTTCTATCTGCATCAGCTCTATAGTCTGCTGTGAAAGGAGAAACCCTCGCTCTCATCAGGTTATCTCATTGCTCATATTTGCTCTGTTATGTTGAATGGGAGGTCGACTCGTTTCAACACTGTTTGCCTTTGTTAATGACTTAATTAAAATGGATCTTTAAAGTCTGCTGCAAAAACACGCGCCCACTTGCTTTATCTGTGGGTTTTCTGAAATCGTGTTTTTTTTCAGTTTTTCTGAAAATAAGTTTGAATTTTTTTTCCTTTCAAGGATCCATCATAATGAAAATAATCTCCTGGGGTTTCTGATTGTCTGGAGCCTCAGCTGCAGAACAGATAAGCTACTTTGAATGAGTAATCATCACGTAAAGCTCAGTGATCAAACAGACATAACACACCAAACAGTTCATCTTTTAGGCCCGTCTCTGGATTCTGCATCTCAACAACTTAATGAACTCTATGCATGGAGCTGTGTGACGTTTTTCCGGTTTAAATAAAACTGCTCTTTTATTTTCAGTTGGGATAACTATGCATTGACTTAGCAAATCTCTGTGTGCTATTCCTGGTATTGTATTTTCTTACATGGCCAATGTTATTTGCGTGTATTTACGTGCGACCAGCATAAATAATGATGGAAATTCACGTTGGCCACACGTAATTCGTGCAGCAAAGATGCTGCTTTGCCCGCATGTATTTTAATTGCATCCAAGGCTGGATTTTGTTTTTGTCTACACATATTTAAAATTATGCTGAAAGTTAAAGTCCCAATAGCTGTCACACACCTAGGTACGTGAAATGTGTTCTCCATATTTGATCCATCACCTGGCGGAGCGAGGAGCAGCAGACGTCAAAAATGGCAGAGTTTACCTTCCTGAAATATCAAACACCCAGAACTCACAAAACGCTACCAAGTGCTGTGTACGTAATCACATGACTTCTGGAGATGAAACATAGCGATATTGGAACATTTAAAACCTGTTCAACTGAACTTCGAACATTTAACCAAACTGTGAAAAAATCACATTTTGACTGAGTGCAGTTAATCCACCTCTGAAAAGGAGTGTCTGTCAGTAGTGTGAGCAGTAGAGAAATGAAGACACTACCTTGACGGATGGTAGACCAGACAGGAGAGGCTTCTGCATCCTACAAGGGCTCCTCTACCGTCAATCACCTGTTAAAGAGGGTGGCATCAAATATCAGCTGGTGGTCCCAAAGGATCTTGTTCAAAGGTTTCTGGACTACTTTCATAACAACCCCTTGAGTGGACACCTTGGTTGCCTGAAGACCCTGTTAAGGATCCTGGAAGTGGCCTGGTGGCCCACAGTATGTAAGGATGTATGGGACCATGTAAAGACCTGCCAAACCTGCCAAGCCTACAAGCCTGACAATCAAAAACCTGCTGCTTTGCTCCAATCAACAGCAGTGGAAGAACCGTGGGAAAAATCGGGTGTTGACTTGATGGGTCCATTTCCTTGGAGTAAAAAGGGAAGCCTTTTTCTACTGGTTATTGTGGACTATCATACAAAATGGGTGGAGATGTTTCCCTTGAAAGACAGCAAAGCACACCGAATAGTGGCTGTCCTTAAAGATGAAATCTTCACTCGGTTTGGTGTTCCTCATGAAATAGTCTCAGACCGAGGGGCTCAGTTCACTGGACATGAGATGGTTCACCTTTGCAGGACCTGGGGGGTGACCCAGAAGTTCACAACCAGTTTCCACCCACAGTCCAACCTCACAGAGCGATCCAACCATACCATCGAAACCATGATCGCCTCATATGTTGGCAGTCAACACCAAAACTGGGACCAATGGATCAGGGAATTTCGCTTTGCAATCAATGCCGCTTACCACTTACCACGGAAAAGCCTCCAGCGGAGCTCTTCCTCGGGAGAGCTCTGAGAGGTCCTTTAGAAAGACTGATAACAGCAACACCTTCACCTCTTCAACCACAATACACTCTCACGGAAAGACAGAAAAACATGAAGGAAGAAGTCAGAAGGAGAGAGGAGCAATGTCAGTCCAGACAAGCCAGGTACTATAATACCCGACGGAGAGATGCGCAGCTCCAGCCAGGAGCCTCGGTCTGGGTACGGACTCATCCGCTCTCCAAACCGTAGTGAAAAGAGTTGGACCACTCTGTTACCAGATACAGGGGAAAGATCCTGACAGAAAAATGGACAACCTGTAACCCTATTACCAGGTCTAGTCTCCTCACCCCAGTTGGGGGGAGGACTGTGACAAAGTCACATTTTGACTATAAAAAGAAGAGAAAAAAACAGATGTGTATGGAGGGGTGTTTCAACATGTTTTTGTCCTGATTTGTATTTTCATTTAACTTGCTTGATGTGGCCGTTGTTCACTTAGGGTTGGGGTGTGGACTCTTTACCTGTCGGGTGAGGAATACACCCAAATGGTGATTAAAACCAGGCAGGACAGGTGTGAGGAGAGGGGAGACAAGGCAGAAGACACACGAACAGCTGTCGTGGCAACCTCTCTTTTCCCTGCATCACGCCAGAAAGATTGCTTGCCCGCTGGATGACCCGGCATCTAGGGGATCTTTTTGTGATGAGGAAGCCACAGAATCTGGACGGGGGGATTTTTGCACGCTCCGGGGAGCGGAGGTGACATAGGATAACAAGGTGCTGCGGCCGGCCTACATGGAAGTTTCAGCTGGACTTTGTGAGTGACTTTATTCAGCGTTTGTGTTCATAAAGAGTGCGGTTCAGAAGAAAAAGAAAATGAAAAAAAAATTCATATTGTACATTAAACTTCTGTTATCTGTTGCAGAGAACGCCTGAATGAGTTACGGGTTTCTTTTGTTGTAGTTTTTGTGTTTAGTGACCGTTATGGACTCAGAGGGAGCATCATTGATAGAACCCAACATATTTCTTTAACAATGAGTGATTGTTATAAAACTGGTTCTACTCTCAGCTACTTCATAGAGCGGTAGCAGCGTGTTCACCTGTCAGACTGCTTTACCTGACTCTGGTAATTACATTGACATGAATATAGAAATGCTCTGCTGTGGAGGAAAACACAACTAACAGGTCATAAAGATAAAGACGGCGATCATTCATGCTAGATAGCATTTGATCAAATGAAAGGGATTATTTGCACATATTTTTTTTAGTTCAGCCAGAGCTGAATTTTTTATTTATTTTTTTTTTTTTGGCCGCATGG
This sequence comes from Oryzias celebensis, assembly GCA_014656515.1. Lineage (NCBI taxonomy): Eukaryota > Metazoa > Chordata > Actinopteri > Beloniformes > Adrianichthyidae > Oryzias > Oryzias celebensis. The sequence continues at coordinate 21,661,890 of BNCR01000011.1, read as the reverse complement.
ATCAGGAGGAAAGGTAAGGATTACGGTTATGGTTAACATACCAAATGGTTCTTGAGGGAGGCTGAGTGCAAACTCACTGCGCTTTGCACTCTGGGTGAGTGACAGCTAAAGCTCAAATTTTTTTTAAATTACACAGATTAAATTTTGGGCACAGAAAACCAGGTTTATTAAAGCTTTTGACTCAGATGCTTCCTCCCAGGCTTTGGAGATAAACAACAGCTCTATATGCTAGAGAGAGACAGGAGAGGGTTAATGATGGCGACATGACTTGAAGCAGGGAAGGCAAAACTGAAAGGAGGCTTACTGAGGTGAGGAGAGAAGACGGCAGAGAAGAAGAAGAAGGTGTGGCTCCAGGTAGAGGCGATAGTGGGGAGAAAATGAATTCCAAGAGGGAGTGGCAAAACTCAGGATCCTGGGGCTTAGTCACTAATTCTTGATGCCATAGGTTAACTCAAAGTCACCAGGGATCTCTGGGAAGGTTTCCATAAAGGAGAAGATGTGGGGACTTAGGAGGCTTTGGAAGAAATGGAGCAGCAGAGAGACAGGGACATGTAAAGGCAGCTGCTGGCAGTAAGACATCTGGATAAAGGCTGGAACACAGGCTGAGCAGTATAGCTGGTAGTCAGGTTGAGTGGTGAACATGAACACAGCTGGAGATTTCTCTGGGAGCTTGTAGTGCAATGATTTGGCAGAAAATGAGGGAGAGATATATAGGAACAGGGACAGGTAAAGGGAATCAGTTGATTAGCAGCAGGCTGGCTGCTGCTTTGACATTTCACTTGGTGTTCTGTTTATGCTTAACTGTTGCTCAAAATTGTCTTTACCAATTACCAATATTTATGGCTTTTGTTTTATTTACATTTAATTATCATTTATATACATTCTTATATTGTTATTATTATCATTATATAGCATTATAATGATACTTATAGCTCATTATTGATAGTGCTAATAAGAAAATAAAATATATTAGTGTCATCTGCAAATAACAGAAACTTGAATAAATAAGGTACGTTAAATATATAATTTGTGTACATGTTAAACTATTTTGTTCCTAATACAGAGCCCTGAGGAACACCACAAGTAATTAGACAAGACTAGAAGATGCATATTTCCCAATGTTAAAATATTGTTTTCTTTCTTTTAAATATCTTTTTGTGCACTTCTATGCAACTCCTCTAATTCCATACTATTTGAGTTAATTGAGTAGAAGTTTATGGTTAATCATATCAAATGCAAGTTAAATAAATCATATGGTTCAGCATAACTGAAAAGTTAGGTCTGCTTTGGTGCAGCGGTCAACCTCTGATCAGATGACTGCAGGTTCAATTCCGCCTTGCCCGCCCATGTGTTGAAGTGTCCTTGGGCAAGACACTGAACTCCACATTGCCTCTGGTGGAAGGTTGTTGCCAGTGTTTGACAAATGAGCTGCCATAAGTTTGTGAACATGTGTGTGAGTGGGTGAATAGGACTGTGACTGTGAAGCGCTTTGGGCCTTCAAGGAACGTAGAAAAGTGCATTCATGACTTTTGCATCACAAATGTTCATCCTGTGAAATCTTTGACTCACCTCTTGGGTAGAGGTCTCTCCCCTCTCACTCCCTGTGCCCCTCTGCCCTGACTCTTTTTGATTAGTTGGGATGAAAAAGTACCGGTAATTCATATTAAGGTATAATAGTTATTTCCACTGATTATAACATGCCTTAATGAGCTCAGCTCGACTTTTCAAAACTAAAACGAGAGAAATCACCATCATGCACCTCGTTCATTATTTAAATTGAGTTTTCTGCTGTCAGTCAGACCCTCCAGGTATTTGCAGCAGGTTTTTGTGATTGTTACAGCCTACGATACCTGATTTTTCGGCAGCTTGTGTGAAAGCGCTATCTGAGCTATCAGTGGCTACCTCTTGAGAGAGTGTCACCTCTAGTTCCTCAGAATATACCGAATTGATGGCGTTGCTTAACAGACACAGCTAGAATTGGTCACAAAGGCCCTTGCACCTCAGTCCACCTCCCTTTAGAGTACGCACAATGAAGGCTAGAGGAACTGTAGATGGGAAACCTTTTTACTTTAGATGTGAACAAAGTGGGTCTATTGCCAAATTCTGCCCTGAAAATGTTAAAACTGGATCAAATGGGACTGGAATGTCTTCAAAAGCAGCGGAAAAGTAGAACCTGCCAGTGTTCAGAACCAAACACTGGTGGGGTGATTGCAAGGCTCCATTGAAAATACCCAAATGAGCACACTGATTGGAGAGTGTGTAGAGGGGGAGGTTGATTTTGCAGGTGTTATGGTTCCATGTCTGATGGATACGGGATCTATAGTCACTAATCTAATAGAAAGTTGCTTGAGAAATGTTTTTTGCCACCTATCTGAAAAAAATGCCTCAAAGATTGTGGTTGGCTGGGTGTGAAAGCTGCAAATGGATTAGACATTCCATATTTGGGTTATACTGAGTTGGACGTCACAATGGTGGGTGTAACCCTCCCTAGCCGAGGCATATTGATTGTTAAGAATCCAACGGACTAGTCCATGAAGCAAAGAAAAGTTTCAGTGCCCGGAGTGTTTGGAATGAATGTTTTTAACCCTTTGTTTTATGAATTACACAAGCAATAAGGCCCAGACCTTTGGGAGGCCCCCGTCTTTAAGGCAGCACCACAGAGTTGGAGGATGGCACTGAGATTCTGCCAGGGGATGGAGGTAATCCATAACTCCCCAGACCCTTATCCTGTATGTGTGCAGAGTCAGAAGCCTGTTTTCATTCCGCTGGGTAGTCTGGTGTATGTCCCAGTTACAGGTCCACACATGCCTGTACATCAACACATAGATCTTTGTGTTGAACCACTGGGGCCGGAGGGTAATGGTCTCCCTGAAGGCTTGCTGGTTTCGCTGTCTCTAGTAAAAGCAGAAAGGGGTAGGACATTTGTCCCCATTATCAATGTAGGTACCAGTGAGGTATGGTTAACCCCCCGGAGGATGGTGGCTACGGTCCTAACAGTTTGTGTTGTACAAAAAAGTGGCTCTGAGGCGTGTATTTTGGTTCATTCTGAAAGTAGTGTGGCCACAGTGTGTGACTCTGGAATGACCCCAGAGCTCATTGACTCAGTTTTACCAAAGCTTGAACACCTGGAGGAAAAAGACAAAGAGCAGATTAAGGCTCTGTTCTTGAAATACAACAGAGTTTTTGTTAAAAGTGATTTTGATGTTGGCTGCACCAATCTAATGACACATGAGATTTCATGAGTCAAACAACCATACAAAAGAATTCCTCCCTTTCAGTATGAGCTGGCACGCAGCCATACTCAGCTGTTTCTACAAAGCCAAGTCATTAGAGAAAGCAGTAGCCCCTACGCATCACCCATTGTACTTGTGCAAAAAAAGGATGGTGCCATGAGGATGTGTGTAGACTATAGACAGTTGAATGCTAAAACCAGAAAAGATGCATTCATCCTGCCGAGAATCGATGAACCCTTGGATCCTTTGGCTGGAGCACAGTGGTTTACGATGCTGGTTCTGGCCAGTGGATACAGTCAGGTGAAGGTAGCTGAGAAGGACAAGGCAAAAACGACTTTTTGCACACCATTTGGGTTATTTGAGTTGAGTCACATGCCTTTTGGTTTATGCAATGCACCCAGCACTTTTCAGCACCTCTTGGAAAAACTTTTCGGGGACTGTGCTCCTGTATTTACATTATTTTATTGTCTTTTCCTCTTTCATTGTACAACATCTGCAATGCTTGGATCAAGTTTTTTGCTGTTTAGATATATAGGGCTTAAAAGTAAAACTTTCAAAATGCAATTTTTTTCAGAAGCAGATGAAGTATTTGGGTCATGTTGTATCAGCTGAGCAAGTGTCTACCGATCCATAGATAGCAGCTGCAGTCCGTGACTGGAGCAGACCGGCTAACTTAACGGACCTGAGATCATTTTGGGGGTTTGCAAGCTATCATAGGAGATTTATCGTTAGGTTTGCAAAAATGGCTTCTCCATTAAATTGTTTGGTTGCTAGGCTACTCTCACCTGGAAGAAAGAGTAAGACCCCTAAAAAGCTGGTGAATGAATTTTGGGATGCAGAATGTGAGAAAGGCTTTCAGGAACTGAAGACAGCTTTAATAACTGCTCCTGTTCTTGCTTATGCAGACTTTCAGCAGCCCTTTTTGCTGATGCTAGCCATGGAGGTTTGGGGGCAGGGCTATCTCAGGAGCATGGGGATAAGTTGCGCCCCTTGGCTTTTTGAGTCGTAGTTGAAAGCCCACTTAGAAAAACATGAATAACTACAGCTCAATTAAGTTGGAGCTTGTGGCACGGTTACTGAAAAGTTCTGTGAGTATCTGCTGGGGAATGTATGTTCAGTGTTCACAGACAACAACCCGTTAAGCCACTTGGCAAAAGCAAAGTTGGGTGCAACAGAGCAAAGGTGGGCTTCTTAGTTGGCAGCATGGAACTGAGAGAAAGACATCAGCTTTGACACAGGAAACTGCAACAGAAAATGGTTTGAGCTGCCGTCTTTGCAGCAGCCCGAGCAGTTTCTGCAGACACAGGGTCAGAGGTATTAGTATGAGCAACACATTTACAAATAACCACATGAGAACGGAAGAGAATAGCATCGAGGAGACTGGCAATCAAGGAATGATATAAACTTGGTTTTCTGTCATATTTGAGGGAGCCCCGGTGCTTCCAGATTGCGCCAAAATCATGAACTACACCAAAAGTGTAGCAAGAGTTGGTGTAGATGTTTACTGAGCGGTCTTTTGCAAGCATGCACACAGAAGTGAGAGCAACACGTTCAGCTGTCTGAGCAGAATAATGGGACCGCAGAGCTGCGGACTCTACTGTGCCATGATCTGAGCGGACTGCAAAATCACCACAGCAGTGGCCAGTCAGTGGATCACGAGAAGCAGATCTGTCTACATACGAAATGAGATCAGAATTGTCGAGAGGAGTGTGGCTCTGGAAATGTCTATGGCCACGCCCACAGGTGGGGAAAAATCCTCTGCCTGTGCCCCGTCCGCAACCAAGCGTCTGGAAATGTATTCTTTACCAAACCTGAGACCGCAGCATATACCAGCCAGACCTCTCTGCTCATCTGGATCCAGTCTTTTGTCAGTTTCTAGAGTCAAAACTTGCCTTGGCTTACTATGTCCAGTGCCACCATAGTGAAGGCAGACGTCAGCTTGAGCGTGTGGCTGTGAAGGAACTGGAGTCGGAGCAGAAACAGGTGCTGGAACTGGTGTCACATGCTGGAGGAAGTGGAGCTGGGCACGATGACGGGCGTCATCCTTCATTTCTTTTCTTGTGGGTTTCTTTCAGTCAGTCTGGTTTGCTGATGACGTGCATGTCTGAGCATGAGACTGACAGAAGAGTCAGTCCACCAACACAGGGCTTAATGTTGTGTCAGGTCAGCTGCTTCCAGACTTTCGGCACCAGATGTCGTTGGTAAATCAGCACTGTGGCTTGAAGTGTCCAGTTTAGGCCAGTTCTCTCCTCGAGCGCCATTGTTGGAGGAGGAGACAGCAGGCAGGTTGTTTGGAGGAGGTGGAGCTGAAGGAGGTAGCATCACTCCTCTTGGTGCTTAAGCAGGGGAAGGAGGTTGTAACAACGGCTCGGAAACGTCTGGATCCAAATGCAAGTGGTTTAATATTCGGGGATAGGAGCAAGACATGGTGACAGTCAAAATCCAGGCAAGGTTCAAAAACACAGGGGCAGGACGGAGAGTGAGTAAACAGGCAAAGGCCATACACAAAGTAAAGGAGCAGAGAATACACATGGAGTGAAACAAGACTACACACTGACTGATAGTCTGAGCATGGCTTAAATAGGACGTGAGCTAATGACACAATGAAGAACAGCTGGGTGTACATGGACCGGATGCAGTGCATGATGGGAGATGAAGTGAGGAAGGTGGAAGACCGTCAATATTCAGTAGAAGATTCCCTCTGGTGGTTGGAGGGAGCGGTACCTGGTTGACTCCTGACAGAGGTTGGTAAGGTGGAGGGGGGGAGTCCAGTGACAAGGTTGACTCAGGCTCCCCACGAAGCCTGCACAGGAGGATAAAGAGAAGAAGGAGTCGTTTCTACTTTTTTCACATCATCTTTTTCACTTTTCTTAGGTTTCCCCTTGCTGACATGCAGCCAGTCATTGCTTTTTTGACCTGGATCAGGTGTGTTCAGTCAATCAGAAACGGTGCTGATTCAATCCAGCTAATCAGCATCTACTGAAGCAGGGTTAGCTGCAAAACAAGCAGGACGGCAGCCCTCGAGGAACAGGATTAGAGACACCTGCATTAGATGGATCAACGCAGCCTTTCCTGGTTTTGAAAACCTGGAGTACCTTAAATCAGCTAAAAGGTTAAACTCCCGTCAGGCACACTGGTCTCTGTTCTTCTCACGCTTCAATTTTGGGTGCTTCACAATTTAAAAGACAGAAACTTTAAAAGGTAAAAGCTTAAGACAAAAACTTCAGAGGTTACCGCTGGGATGTCTTGATCTTTGTAATTTTCTACTGTATTTTATTGCATTTTATTGTATAGTTGCTGGTATTCCAGCTTTTATTAGCTCTTAATGAGTATACTTTTAGTGTATTTCTGTTGTACTTAATGTTTTTATTGCTTTCTGTCATTATTACCAGGGGACCACAGATAAAAACTAGCCGTCTGATTAAACCATGTGTTTTGTTTTGTTTTACCATGTGGTTTTCTCTTAAATTACATTGTCTCTTTTTAAATAAAGTAAAATATTAAAAAAAAAACAGCTGCACGTTCAGGACAACAGACTGCAAAAACAGGCAATTCCACTCAACGTTTAAAGCAACCTTGAGCTTCTACTCAAACATTCAATGATTCCTGCTCTCAAAGAGTTCTCTTTAACTGAGGAGAAACCTTTCTTGGTTCTTGTTTGCTTCTTCTTTTATTTATTCACTTCTAATCCATTAGAAGTGAACCCTGAGAAGTGATTAATACTGCCTATCATTGATCTTTTATACAACAATTCTTAGGCTTCATAGACTCTACTATACTGTACAGCTGTTTCACCAAAAGAAGAGCTAATAAACATAACTAATTTTAAGTTAGGAGTTAGGCTAACCCTAACCCAAGCGTTTCCTCTCCATGTGGCAACTAACTCTCTAACTTTTACTCACCAAAGAGAGGAAAAGGCTCACGACTGGCAAGTGTTAATTTTGGACCCTCTAAAATAAAAGTCTATTGCGATGAGCTCATTTTACTATTGACTCAAAGAGCCTGAAGCCCAGGAGATCAGCAGAAGCATGTTATAATGAGAACAAGGGCCAGGGCTGAGACTGGGTTCATGTATTGATAAGGCCGAATCAATAACAAGGAATGTGACCATTCTCAGACCAGAGGACATCCAAAGTCTTGTGTGTCACAGGGGGGCTCATAGACTGGATTTCCATACACACACACACACACACACACACACCCGTCACATAGATCAAATGGTTGTGGAAGGATTGACCAACAAAAAAAGGGGATGGGACATCTTTTCCTAAACAGACTCTGGATTGTTGGAGACCCTTGACAGATGTCTCAAACACGTTCAAGCAGAAGCGTGTTTCTCTGTCAGAGCTCCTCTTTGTCTACCCTGCAGGATGAACAAGGCGCCCACCAAAGGCTTTGAAATGGACGTAGGAGCCAAAACGACGCACCATGTCATGTATCCAGAAAGTGCTGTAGATCTGAGCAACACCACCAGTCTGGTGCTGGTCCCCTTCAAGACTCTGGACCTGCAGTGGATCATTAGTGCCCTGACCACCGGCACCATTCGAGGGTAATTGTGCTGAATTACACATAAGGTTGCTCTAAAGATGTACCTTTCTGCAAAATAATGGTTTATGCAATGAAAATATGGGTCCTACCTGAGATTTAAACCATTTCAAAAAAAGTGGAGAGTCCAGGTTCACGGTCACTTTACAGCAGACGGTTTCTCAGCTCTGTAGCTCTCACAACGGCGGCAGCAGTTAAAAGATGCATGTGCTGCATTCACTTCACCCTCCTCCTTCTGTATTCCAGTCACACCCCCTCATCATTTCTATCTGTCATGTTGCCATAACAAGGCTAATCACTGAATTTCAGCATTTCAGTGAATTTCACCTTCAGCTGCTTGATCTTTTTGTGACTTGTGGTCATTAGTCTGATTGCTGTACTTCCCAGAAAAAAGCTGAGCCGCTGCCAAGTTATGCCTCGTCCAATAATTCAATTACTGCAACAAGTTAGAAGGCAGATAAGTATCTGAGCAAATGTTGTCCCTAAATGGGCAGTTATCCTCCTGCCTCATTAAATTTAAGCTTTACTGGCAGAAATGTCAGCGTTATTCTAAAAGAACCAGATCAGAACTGAGGAGAGTAAATTATGTGTGTCTGACCACAGGACCCAATAATACTCCCACCCACCTCCCCTTCTATTCTTACTTTTGAACAGTTCAGGCTTTTATTGTTTGAGCTTCTTGGGTCATAAAATTTTGCGCATGAGACTTTTCATTCCAGGAGCAAAAGTTTCTCACCTGACCAGCTGTCAAAGGTGATTTTCTTCAGTTTGTTTTCTCAAGGTTTATTTCACAAACCCCTAAAACAGGCTGTGCCAACCTTAAGGTAAAACTACCAAGTTAATCAATCTGATCTCTCATGTTACAGAACATACATGCCTGTTAAGGCCTGGATAAAAGCAAACAAGAATAAGGTGAGTCTACATGTTTTTTCGGCTGTCTTTACTCAAATTCTAATGGTACAAAATGACTAAGCTTTCTTTTTTTGCTATGTATCTTTAAGCAGCAGCCAAATGCTCTTGACTAATAAGATTCCTCCAGAAGCTTAGAGTCATAAAAACCTCACTCGAACCACAGAACACAGAGCTTTAGCACTCAGAACGTACTGGCAAAACCTTTTTTTTCAGTTTTGATACAGTATTTGCATGCCTTTGCTCTTCTCTCATGATGGTTAATGCCTCAATAACAACTGCCGTGAAGGGTGGATATTAGCTGCCTGTTGGCAAAATTTCTGCTAACCTGCAGAGGGCACACAGGTGACATGCACGATATATCAAGGTTGTAGACTGCTTGGTGAGCCCTTAGAGTGAAAATGTTCATGTACATTTTTTATGGGTGTGCTGCGGGCTACAGGTTGTAGCAAACACTTATACAACACGCAAGGGTAAGTAATAGGAAAGTAGGTGAGACGCAGGCGGGTCATACTTATTTTTCTTTTGTTTTATCCCCCCAAATCCTGCAGACTGTGCAAAGAACCTGTTAGTGCTGTTCACTTGTTGCTTTCACACTGTGTTTGCAGCTTGACTGTTTGAAATTAGACAATTCATGTGGACATTCTACAGGCTTCCTACGTGTACTTGTGTATCACGTGCACACCCCATGTGTGCAGCATTTGCGCGCTGTCGGTAAGGGTCTAGAAGGGTCTAGCACCACATTAATGACAAGAGTGTGGAGCAAAGGGCACCACACAACAGCGTCACCCAAAATGTCATAAGTTCACAGAGCTTACATCTTCCTTACAAATGCACTTATATGTTCCTCTCAATGACCCACCATGGGCCTGTATGGTCAACCCCCATACATGGTGCTTATGATGAAGACTAAAGGGGAACTCACACCAAACGCAAATCGTGTGGCGGAGGCGGCCAGTTGAACAACTTTGCAATTTGTAAAACAGAATTGCAAATTCACGCACAGGCATGGCAAGCCAGACTAATACAATCTAAACTCTGGGGAGGTCGCCATGTCTGTGTCAACCAATCAGGGATTCAACTTTGAGCGCGTGGCGGTTTCAGTGACAGCGGTAGATCATCCAATATGGTGGATGGATCTCCTGAACTTGCATTCATTTTCTTAGCCTGATGGATCCCTTTGGGACAGCAGGTTTCCTGAACTCTTCCCGCTCCTGTTGGGCGACAGTCTGCTTCAAACACGGTCAGAGAGAGACGGAAACGCCGTGGAAGCCGCCGTCATCCTGACACAGCAGGACTGAAGCTCGCTATACCAGAGAACCTCTAAATCAGGAATGCTCACACTTTTTTAGCATGTGAGCTAATTAAAACTCATCAAATAATGTGAAGTTTTATTTTGAAGTGTTCAAACATACAACCAACATGCTGTTACAACAGAAACACAGGATTCCTGTTTAAAAACCATGAAACTTCCATGGAAGAACAAATCCTTTCATGATAACCTGAGTGAGCCCTTCACTCTGCTTTGTGTGGGTTGCTGTCTTTATAAAGTCACAAATCCTGTTGTGGAGCAGCTGTTATCATGGTGACTGTGGTTACTCACCAGGCTTTATTTATGTTATCGGAAGAACCCCGGGTTTAAATCCTGCACCCGACTGTTGTTTCATGGAATATTTTTTCCTTTTTTTTTCCACTAAATTACTGAACTCACATTACTATAAATATTAACTAAAAACATCGGGATAATTCTTTGGATTTGAAATGCCATTAGAATGTATTTTTTACAGCCATTAGTTTTTTTTTTGTAATCTAAATAAAGTTAGTAATACAATTAAATGTAGTCCATGAAACCTTTAGTTTAAAATGTCTTATTGGTTTTGAAAAGATGTTCATAGAAATTTATTTATAAAAATATATGTATTCTTTATGCTTAATAAAATGCAACTATATATTTAAAAGTACAACACAACAACACTGAAAGAAGTTTGCTATTTGATCACTGCATTTTCCTTTTTTTTGCGTAGATGGTTTATTTATTCGTTAATTTCTTTTTGATGACTGCGACCTACATGAAGGCGTTATCACCAATGTTTTTGTAGAGCTCTTTGAAAAAGAAAAACAATTATATCTAAACATAATCCTGTCTTCCATGCATTTTAAATGAAAGGCAGACTACGCTTCATGTAGTGATCAATAGCATTAGCTGCTAGCTTCATGTAGTGATCAATAGCATTAGCTGCTAGCTTCATGTAGTGATCAATAGCATTAGCTGCTAGCTTCACGTAGTGATCAATAGCATTAGCTGCTAGCTTCATGTAGTGATCAATAGCATTAGCTGCTAGCTTCATGTAGTGATCAATAGCATTAGCTGCTAGCTTCATGTAGTGACCAATAGCATTAGCTGCTAGCTTCACGTAGTGATCAATACCATTAGCTGCTAGCTTCACGTAGTGATCAATAGCATTAGCTGCTAGCTTCATGTAGTGATCAATAGCATCTTCTGTTCGAAAACTAAATCAGGATTAACTGAGAAAAATATGGGCGACCACAGCTACACTTCCTGTTAGCTTGTACTGTTTTTAGCAGCTAAACATAACTGTTAACAGCTCAAAAATGATATTGTGTTTTATTTTTCTGAAGAAGGGGGTTTAGACAGTTGCGCTGTTAGTATTTAAGCCTATAGAATGGAATCCAGCATCAGCACTTGCTGTCAGACATCTCAAGCATTCTGTTCTGGTTTGTTGCAGGTGTTGGTCATCAACCCAAGATTTATTAAATATGTGTATGAGTCCTGGCTTGAGGGACACGGACGTTACCCTTCCACCGGCTTCCTGACCTTGATGTTTGCCCTCCACATATGTGATGAGGTATGCTTAAATTATCAGGTACTAAAAAGCTCAAACTCCTCACCTAAAGGACAGATGGAGCAAACGTGGACAGCTTCTGCGTTCTCCCAGCCAAAGCCTGAATTACAGACGTTTGTGGAACTTTGATGCAGTGACTTTGTCCATCTTGTTTTGTTTCAGATCAGTGTGTTTGGATTTGGAGCAGATCATCATGGAAACTGGCATCACTACTGGGAACACAACAATCTGGCCGGAGCTTTCCGTCACACTGGAGTCCATGATGGAGATCTTGAATACAACATCACCTTAACATTAGCAGACAAGCACAAAATCCAGGTGTTTGGTGGTAGATAGTACCAACCTTATGGGGACTTTTTAATATCTGCCACTTTCTGCCTTGAGCAGAATATTTTATTCATACATTTCTATTTGGGCTTTTACTGTCTGTTTTTTGTTTGTTTATTAAAGCTGCAGGGTAAAAAAAATCATTTTCTTTTCAAGTCAGTAAACTTTTTTGGTTAATTTCATCGACCATAAAGAAGCAGCGCTGTCGCTCTCCAATATTAGAGGACAGACGGAGGATGCCTGAGAGGTCTGTGCAGGCGTGGGGTACCACAACCTTCAGATGTACAGATACTCCAACATACATCATGTCAGAGCGTCAGCATTTGAACATAAAAAGCCACACAGTTTTAAAATTGTCTGCTTGCAGATAAAAGGAAAAGTGAACCAGATCTGAAGTCAAGGGTCAAAGTTTAAACCATTCTTTCACAGTTAGGGTCACAGGGGTCATCTGAGTTTACCTGCACTTTATGAAAACAGAGGTAACAAACATCCAGAACAGACTCGTTGTCAAGTACTGGTGATGAAGAGCCCAGTATGCAGAAAACTGGGCTTTAACATTAAAAAATAAACTTAGATATAAAAAAATTGAGAAACAAAAAAATGACAAAGCAGATGATCTGAAAACCACACATGGAGGACTATTAACACAAATCAAGACAGTTGTGGATAAGTGGCAACCTAAATCTGATGTGACTGACAGAGGGAAACCAGCAAGAAGAACATGAGCAAAAGCCAAACTAGAGTGCACAATCCTCACACTCACAGCAAGACCCAAGTAAACTCACAAATCGACCTGTTGGACGCATTTTTTAAGTATGGGAGGTAGCTGAAGAGAGCCCACATCTGCTCAGGAAGAAGATGCAAACTCCACACAGACCTGGTCAGGATATGAACCAGGACTTGCTTTCTTTGAGGAGACTGGGATGTTATCTGCAACTAAAAAGCACATTTCTGCAGTAGCGTCCGTTTGCAGTTCCCTGGCTTTTACATTTTTTTCTGTGGGATGTCCAAAGCAACAACCCTGACCTCAAAAAAGGCAGAAGTATTAGAAACCGGCCCAAAATCAGAGGCTCCAAAGGTGATGCTGCAGCTGCACGTTTATGGTTAGAATGTCATGTTAAAAAAACAGGTAATTATTCATTGGAAAACAGTGAAGGCACCAGACTGACTCAATCGGAACACATCGTGCACACATTCAATTTGTGAGTTTGTGATAAGGCTCCTCCAAAGAACTGAAATTAAAAGAGTTTCCTGTGGTTTTTCTGAAATCTAAACCTCTAAAAAGTCATCAGAAAGGAAACCTTCAACACAGACGAATGCTTAATGAGAAGGAAAACTTCATGAATGTTGGATCAACAGATGAAAACGTTTTCTGTAGAAATATAAATGTGTGCTGCAGGCATTACTAGGTCAGACTTTAGTGAGCTTATCAGACTGGGATGTGCAAACAGGACTTCTTTCCCAAAGCCGTGCAGTTACCAGCCCACAGCATGATGCTGCTGTCACCATGCAACATTGTTCATAAGGTGTTCTGCTCTGATGGGCCACATAAGAAGCAATCCCTCATTTCAAAAAGTCCAATCCTCCTTTCAGATATGTTTGTTTTCTTCATTTTCTCTCCATGACACACTTCATGGAAACTTCTTAGATAAATCTAAACTCAGCTCCAGAGTCGAGCTACCCCCTACCTTTAAAAACACTGAATAAATTATTTTATGAAGGCTATGAAGAGTCCTGGATATTTTTCTAGCATCCCTGACTTTCCCCTGCAGAAGTTGCACAAGAGTTTCTGTCCTTCCTGCTAGTGCTTTCTCAGAACCCCTGAAGTGCTGCAGAGAGTCTGGATTTACAGATTTAGTACAGGTCACTTCAACTGCTTGTAGAAAAACAATGTCATATCATTTGGAAGGTCACGTTTTTGTCCTCATAAATAGACATACAAACATTTGCATATTTTTTTGGTCTATTGAAGGGGTTTTCAATTCTAAATTCAAAGAACAGAGGTGTTTGACGGGCAGCTTTTGACCCCTGTTTGTTAGTACTTATACAGCCTATGCTGGATGCCTTATTACTGAAACCAATGAGATATTGTATGTTTTATATGTGCATTGCGGCAAACATTGTAGTGCCTTTGATGGGACTTTTTTAAAGCTTTATTTTTCCATTCAATTTTTCTGTAAATGTGTTATTTTCATAGTTCTAAGAGGGGGTTTCTGTAATCCTGATACTTTCACTTTTCCTTGTAAGATTTTAACATTCATCCGTCATACTGGGATTCTCCAATGAAAATGGTGAATTTTTGTAACTGCATGGTCTTTTCAAAAAATCAGATGGAAATCTCACTCTCTGGTGTCTTCTTTTTTACCGAAGGACAACATTTTTATCTCAGGTTCATCTGGACTCTTGGAGAACATTTTTACAACCAGGCTGAAAAAGTTCAGCCTTCGTTCAAAGAATTGTTGTTCTGTACTGCCATCTAGAGGACAAGAAGGAATGGTGGTTCATCTTTGATTGGTCTTCACCAAACTTTTAAATGTTCCGTTTCTTATTGAAGGTTATGTAGTTTACTGACTGGTTTTACTCTATAAGAAACTATATCGTTAAATTAATGGCAGACTGAAAATTAGGGGTGTAATGATTATTTGACCTAACTGATTAATTGATTTATGTTCCAATAAATTCCCTGGATTTGCCATTAATTCTTGTTTACTTGTTTGTTTGTTTGTACACATATTTAATTTACACTTTATTATGTTGCAATAAATACAAGGAATCTGGAAAACTTCATCTGCACTGTTCAGTACCAAGTGTTCATTTCTAAATCAGACTGGTTGAAGTTTTGGTTAAAGATGTCCTGGTTTTAGGTCAGAGAATCAAATAGTTCAAAATGAAGCAAAATCGACTATGAGTCGGATCGGGAACGGCAAACTTTTATATGAATCGAATCGTTAAAGTCAATCGTTACACTCCTAACTAAAATGTGTTTTGAACTTCTGCCTCATCAAACAGCTGAATGGAGTCACCACTGTGGACGTCGATTCATTTCCGAACCAAAAGCTAAAAAGACAGTATAGTTCAGGGTTGAAACACACAAGTCTTGAACCTCCAGTCTGCTGAAGCCTCTGCATGTGTTAGGATCCCCATCTTTTTTCTCATTTATCTCCAGGCTTTAAGACTGTGGGCTTGCAATGTCACTAAAAGTGTTTCCAGAGCTCAAACAGCAGAGAAACACATTCACTTTTAAAATATAGATCTGATGTTCTGAATAAAGAAAATTGTTGCTATACAGTTCTGGAGCTAAGCTTTGTCAGATGGTTCATTAGCATCCACCAGCTTCAGATGTTCTTCATTGGGTTTTTAGGGCTCCTGGTTTGGAAATGAGGAGGGTCACCGCAGAGTCTTTGATCTGGTTGTCTGTCCACAGCTGACTAAATAACTTTCTTAAATATGTTGGAGCTGGAGAGTGGCATTTATTTTCCAGAAAAACATCTGGAGTGATCTTCACATAGCCAAATATGTACAGTTCTTACTGAGGGTTGAGGCCTCTTCAGGTCTAACCTCTGGATGAGCAGGTGTTGGTTAAAACTGGACTCATAGTGAATGCTGATGATCTTCTGCAAACTTCAGCATGGCTTTTCTTCACATATTCTAGTTTCTAGCTGTTTTACTTCTAGCTTCCCATGCCTTTGCTGCCCCATGTATGTCTGTGTAAAGCCTTGCTCTTTCCCCTGCTGCCACTGACCTTGCTGTTAGATCATCTCGCTGGTCTTCTCACCCTGGAATCTTTTGTCTGCTCTAAGGGTCTGTTTATTCCAGAATAAATTCAGAAGATCTGCAGCATCTCAAACCAATCATTGATCCGAGCTCAAATGAAGAGATGGAACAAGCCCCCCACTCTCTGTTACTCCAGCTCTTCATAGAATAGAGGATCACATTACTCAACCTCGCTTTACTGCAATAACAAAAACATGTTTTCCTGGCAGAATTTTATCGAGGATTTCTGGCGCGACACAGGGAAATTTCTGGCTTTACATTCGCTCTTCATTTTTCTTTCCTGGAATGAATGAATGAAATCATGATTAATCATGGGCTTGCTCTGGTTATAATTCCAGATGTTCTTCAGGCTCACTAGGTCCATTTTGCAAAGATCGACAAGGAAACTTGTAAAATGCAAAGCAGAAGACATCAATTGCGTAGCAAAAGCTTGTGCACGGCCAACCAGGGTGTTGTGTCATTCCACCAGGACCATGTCTACGCCCTGGGCTGCTGCCCACTGTGCAGCCACCTCCTGGTCATCCATGGATTCCTTCACCAGGTTCTACAGGATGAATGTATCTGACCCCAACCCATGGATGGCTCTTCCAGGCTCTCTGGTTTGCCGCCCTGAGGTGAGGCGTGTCCTGTTCTGGACCCCTGGGGACTTTGTTGGCATTGGTCATTCAGTACTTGAAGACTCAGGAGGGATGAAATATAACAAAAGTTACATATGTAACGATGGTTCTCTGACCCCCAGAGTTCCCGGTCCCTCAGGTTCCTTGCATTCTTCCGAGAAGTGGCGGGACCATGCTCCTGGTGTCACGTGACTTTATACATGAGGCTATAAAGTCACGTGACATCAGCAGCATGGTCCCAACACGTCTCGCAAGAACGCAGAGAAGCACCAGAAGGTCACAGATGATTTTGTTGTCATTAAATTCTTGAACTATACATGCGCAAGAAAGAACATTCAGTGCCTGAAGCACCGCCTCTGGTGGTCATCCAGGATTCATAGAATTGTAGTTATATACGTAACTTTCGTTTTTCAAGAACATAAGTCTTCATCAACGCTGGTAGCAGCAATGAGTTAGCTCCAGCTGACAGCAGAAAGTTCCATGATAGCTGAGAGGCAGGTTTAAATCAGCAATGCTGCCTGTTCCCTTTCAAACATGGTTGAATTGTTGCTTTTTTTATTGATGTCATTGTCTGACCTATTGTGTGAGACTGATTGTGCTGTTCCTTTAAACATGTTTTAAACCTGAGGTTTTATTCAAGAGAGTCAAGATTACAAAATGGAGAGAGCCAAGAGATCTATATGAGTGACTATATTATTGTTGAGGGTTCTATGTTAGTATTTTATGTTTTACTTTAAGTTGCAATTATTTTCATCACGTGCTACCAAAATGTAATCTGTGTAACTTCAAAATATTTGAGAACAACTGATTACTGTGTTGTGTGAGCAAAGGTCATGACGTCAGCCTCTATGTTGGATCAGTTATCAATTCAATTTGTGTTAATATCTCTTGAAGGGTCAGACAGGCAAGGCGAGACAGAAGAAATGCAGCAGGAGGATTAAGAGGCAGACAAAGATCTGAGTATTCCAGGGAAAGGAAAGCAAACAGGCCAAGAGAGGGAAAATGACGAAGCTGCTGCAGCAACTCATTCCACCACAAGATTTGATTTAGGTGACAAAGACACAGAGCCCAGAGAGGTAAAGCTGAAGAGATACCAACATGATCATTTTGGTACACAGAAGCGAACATTTCACCACAACTGGTTTGAAAAGCAGATTTGGTTAGAATATTTAGTCAACCAGAA
This sequence comes from Oryzias celebensis, assembly GCA_014656515.1. Classification (NCBI taxonomy): domain Eukaryota; kingdom Metazoa; phylum Chordata; class Actinopteri; order Beloniformes; family Adrianichthyidae; genus Oryzias; species Oryzias celebensis. The sequence goes on along the minus strand of BNCR01000011.1, from coordinate 21,644,438 downwards.
TACAGCTTTCTGCTTCCCATGTAGTGTTTGTCAAAGCATCAAACATGATAGTTTAGTCAGCAGTGGTTGGAATGGAAAACAAGCTTTGGTCATCTTTGACAAGCATGAGTTGGTACAAACCTATAAGGACAGTGGTGTTAGATGGAAAAGCTACTAGAGAACTAGCAAACAGGGAAATGTTGCACAGATGATAACAAATGCGCTATGTTTGTTCATATTGTGTACATCTCTTGGGGGCTAAGCACCCCTGTTCTTAAAACCTAGTGAAGAAGAGCAGCAGCTTCCAGTTCAATAAAACTTAACATAATCTGATTTGCTTTATTCATTTGAAATGCTTAGTGAATAAAAGTTTGAATGAATTTGTAGTTGCATAGCATACTGTGTAATTCTGATTTTTCCACAGAGGTTGGAATTATTTTATAGGACCAAGCTGCTCTTTGGTGAGAATTACAGTTGGAGGTGCATGCCAGCAGAAGTGTCAACAGGAATGTGGGTCCTAAACCAGCTCATGTGGAGGATGGGATTCACAGACCAGTGGAAATAAAACAGTTCATCTGGGGAAGAGTCCACAAGGAACTACAAGTGATGAAGGAGGCGCAAAGGACCACTCGGAGATGAAGATCCAACCTACCGTTTGCATATGCATTGTGTTTAAATTGATGGGTCAAGGGTCAGAGGGCGTCTTCTTCATCGTGCCTGGTGTTAGAACGTCCATTTAGACGGTAGCAGATAGGGACATTTTGAAGACCCAGAGCTCTGTCGTTAGCACTTAGATGTTAGGAATACATTTTTTGGTGGAAAACCTCCAAACCTCGTTCCAGACCTCGATTCTTGAACACGCATTTAGGCATAATCGGCAAATTATAGCCTACACTAGTGACGCCCCTGGTTTTAGTTTCAGCTTTAACATTTTCAGCAGCCACATTCAGCTTACCAGTGGCGCTTTTTGATAAAGGCGACATGGGTGGTCGCCCGAGAGGCATTTTCCAGGGGGCCTAACGAACAAGGGAAAACAATCCTTCTGTTTCTTTAATATGAATATCGCAACACGCTTGTTCTTGTTATCTAAAGGTGAATTTAAATGTCAACTGTGTGACCGGTGGGTCACACACTGGTAATGGGGAGTATGGTCTAAATTACTAGTCTACCAGTTGGTCTACATATTTTTTAAAGAATTTTACATTTTTCTATTCATATTAAATGCACTTCTAAAATATTTGTGGCACATATTTATGTTTCTAAGAGATCAAGTTTATGGTGTATTTTGAGGTTGATTTGTGATTTTTGTATTTTAAAACCCCAATTAAATGTGTGTGTGATTATATCCTTTTAAAAGTTGCTATTTTTCCCATTTTAAGTCAATTAATGACAGCCTAAAAATCAATAAGAATTTTCAAACTTTAAGTTTGTACTAGTTGTATATAGTTTTATTGAATCTTACATTGGAGGTCATTTTAAACTTCAAGCAAACATATGTGTGATGTTATCTTTACAAGAATTATCCTTACTTTTAATATTTTTTTATAACAATCCTATAAGCTGTAAAAATATACAAACTTTTAGTTGTACTGTATGTACAAGTATAATGTTTAAGTATTTGCTAAATATTTAAACGAAAGTTACGTATATAACTACGGTTCTATGAATACCGGATGACCGCCAGAGTTCCCGGTCCCTCAGGTTCCTTGCGTTCTTGTGAGAAGTGTTGGGACCGCGCTCCTGGTGCCACGTGCCACGTGACTTTATAGCCAGGAGGTCACCAGGACGCCACAGGTGACTTTGTTGTCATTAAATTCTCGAACTACACCTGTGCAAGAAGGAACATTCAGTGCTTGAAGCCCCGCCTCTGGCGGTGAGGAGGGATGAAATAGATGAGCATGTCTGTGCCCTAATGGGGGGCACTGAGGGGTGCAACTGGTGTGTCTCGCCCAGGGCATCATTTGTGCCAGAACCGCCACTGCAGCTTACAATATTCACACTAGCATTATCGCAGGTAATGCTATTATTCTAGTATTTCCATTAGATTTATTCCACGTGTTTCATGACATAATGCTGACCTTCCCTCTGACAGAGGACACATGATGCTGTCTGTTGTTCTGGTCTGTGCTCTTCAGCTCCGAGGGCGTGTCTCTTTCAACGCGGATGGATACGCAGAAGACGTCACACAAGAACAACAAGTAGCTCTCTGCTGCGCCGCCACACATAGCGCCGATGTTTACCTTTTAGAACAGGTGAGTATAAGCCAAGTTAAAGCCAGACAAACCTAGTTTTCCCGTTCCAGTATATCTGCGTTTCAAAGTAACTTTGAGAGAAACCCGTCTCTCCGGAAGAGCTAACCGTCCCCGCAGAGTTTTTCCGCCGTCACAACGCGGAGTCCCGCTGAATCCCTGCAGGTCAATGACTTCTAAAAATGCGCCACAATAACGCCGTCGGTACGACGTCGCTACTTTAGTTTATTTAACAGCTTCTTAGCGTTTTAACAGAACATTAACGCCACTGGACGTCCTGTTGGACCAGAGGTTAAAGTCTGCCAAGAGTGTCTAGTCTCGAACTTCCGCACTCAAAGTGAAAGTGATGAAACGCCTCACCAAAAGAAAAATAGGCCCGTCTTTCATTCAGCTTCAGGGATCAAGTGTGGCTTTCTGGACCCACCAAGCTAGTATACACATTATACATTTTACTTCCGTAAAAATATGTTGTAAACGAATCTTTTTTTCGAAAAACACTAATCTAAACAAACGAGGAACCAGGACTTTCCACACAATACAATAAAAGCTGCTAAAATCACCTCAATGCCACGAATTCCTTTAATCAGAGTTGTGCAACACATAAGGAACAGTCAGGAGTCTGAACTAATTCCTTCATAACTAACTTGTAGTTTAGACTTTGACACCGGAACTTGAGGTAAACAGGAATGTAGCACATGTCCACTTGTTTGTTTTTTTTAAGATGGTCCCATATCATAAGACTTCCTCCTCCATTCCTTAGAATGTGGATCTGATGCGTCTGCTCTACCTGGGGCTGATTCATGACAGATGTGTGCAGTTCCCACAGGATGAGCAGAAGTGTGCAGCTTCCTGTGTGTTTCTGTCTGCAAATGCAGTTTATCGGTGATGTTTGTTTCCATAACTGGCCCTTCTGCTACAACCTTCTTTTCCTGTTTCGGTCATCAGGAGAGCCACTTCCATCCCAACATTTCTGAGTTTTTACATTTGTGGTCAAAGTTTGTTCAAGCTTTCTGGTCATGAACAAACTTTATGCTGGTCCTGAAAGTCTGACTCTGGTGTCAAACCCCTCAGGAACTTGAACTTCATAACTTCAGTTTTGTGCTTTTCTGTTTAAAGGCCAACTTGTTGTGTGTTTGACTCCCTTGCCTGGTGTCAGGATGTCTGCTGAAAGCCAGGAGGACAGGAGCGTGGAGGTGCTGGCCCCACCTGAAGAAGTGGACGAGGAGCTGCTGTATCTGTACTTTGAGAACAAGCGGCGTTCTGGTGGCGGTCCCCTTGAATCTGTGCAAAGGATAGACGGCTGTACCATGCTGGTGTTTGAGGAGGCAGAGGGTGAGATGTGGCCTGAGAGTCTTTTAAGAATTATCTCCTGACGTTTGTTATACAGGGATGGGGGGCTGTAGCTCCCTTTACTGTCAGTCAGAGGTTCAAATCCCGGCTGTGGCAAGACGCTAGCATCTAATATGGAAAATATTTTTAACCTCTTCAGCAACATGTTGACGTTATCTTCTGGATTCAAACAGTATCTTTCTTCCTGTGTCTAACAGTGAGATGTGGTGGTTCTGTTTGACAGCTGCCGCCAGGGTTCTGTCCAAAGGTTCCCACGTTCTTCACAATGTGAAGCTGCAGGTGCGAAGGTCCCCGCCTAAAGACCCGTGCAGGCTGCTGCTACGGGGGATCAACCCCAACACCAGCAATGAGATGGTCGAGCTGTATGTGGAGAACATGATGGACCTGAATTTGGGAGAGTACACCCTGTTTCCTTTCCCGGAGAGAGATGTCCTCCTCATTCATCTCAGCCAGCCCATCTCCAAAGGTTAGCATTTGGCTTTCATAAATGACACAGGACTTTCCAAATGAAACCTGCTCTGTACTGAAGTCATGATACTACAAATAATATTGTAAAAAAAAAAGTACTTTTTGATAGAAATGTTGTACAATTAAAAAACAACAAAGAAAAGAACAGTTGGAACCACTTTGTAAGAGTGAAAGAGACTTTGTAGGTAAACCAGAGAGCAGAGCATTACAATAATCTAAACGACTAAAAATAAAAGCATCAGCACCTCTGTGCTGACAAGAGAGAGGAATGAATGGACTCTGGTAATGTTTTTAAGATGATAAAATCCTGTCTTAATGACATTTTTAATATGTGGGATCAAATTTAGCTCAGAGTCAAAAAGTACGCCCAAGTTTCTCATGCAGTGAGGTTTAAAATTCTGCAACTTTGGTAAAATCATCTCTGTCTTGTCTTCACGACTGATGGTTAAAACCTCAGTTTTGTCCTGATTGAGCTGTAAGAAGTTCTCTGCCAGCCATGACTTTATATCTAAAATACAAAAGGGTGTTAAAGAGAGTGTTTACAGCTTCAAGGTCATCAGGAGACAAGGCGATGTAAAGCTGTGTATCATCAGTGTAGTTGCGAAAGTCAACACTGTGTCTCCTGATGGCATCCCCAAGAGGCAACATGTATAAATTAAAAAGTAAAGGCCCTAAAATGGGCCCTTCGGGAACCCCACAACTTATTGGATTCTTGAAGAGCGTGTATCCATACTTACATAGAAGTGTCGATCTGTAATATAAGAATAAAACAACTTCAGAACATTTCCAGAGAGGCCCACTAGACTTCTAAGTCTATCTAATAAAATCTGGTGATCTACTGGATCAAAAGCAGCACTAAGATCCAGCTGCACCAGAACAAAAAGTTTCTTGGGGACTAAGAAACCTCTGGGTTTCCCACATGAAGGAGAGATCCTCAACCCCGTACGGACAGGTGATGCGCTAGAACTATTAAAGAAAAGTGAGCTTAATTCAATCTATAACTACATGGTTGAATAACAAATATATGTCTAACAAACAAACACGTCTAGATACACAGCTACAAGTTAAGATAACAGCTAAATATTTAAATAAACAAAGACATGTTTGAAATAGAGTAGCAGATGGACGTCATCCAGTAGGAGTTGTGGAACAGCTGGGGTTGCTGGAGGAGCCAGAGGCGAGGTCACGGCCAAAGACAGGAGCACAGGCGATCCACCTGGAATCAGAAATCTCTCCCGTTCCCCCGTAGGGGAGTGGCAAAGAGGGACAACATGTGAATTGCACTGCACCAAACAGAGGCATGATAAACCAAATAAAATAAAGCAATGGCAGATGACAAGTGATGCAATGAAGATTGCAGGTGGAGAGGGGGGTGGGAGAAGGATACAGAGATAGGGTGGGGGGTGGGGGAAATAAAGACCCGGGTTAGGGTGGGGGTGGGAGAAGGATAAAGACCTGTGTTAGGGTTAGGGGGGGGGTTTAGGAGGCAGACGAAGAGTGAGTAGGAGCGAGTAGAGCCAGTGTGGTAAACCCCATCACAGCAGGTGAGGCAGAGGAGCAGTAAGTTAAATATTCTCTAATTACTAGCTAGCCTGGCAATAATCCTGTCCAAAGAGGAATATTTAAGTCTAACTTTGAATGTAATGTAGAAACTGTGTCAGCCTCTCTTACATGAGTTGGGAGCTTATTCCAAAAAACAGGAGTTTGGTGGCTAAAGGCTCTACCTCCAACCGTGCTTTTAGAGATTCTAGGAACCACAAGCAGTCCTGCATTTAGTGAGTGAAGTGTTCTGTTTGGTTGGTAAGGCTCTATGAGATCTTTAATATAGGATGGGGTCATACCATTCAAGGTTAGCGGGAGGATTTTGAACTTGATTCTAGATTGAACTGGGAGCCAGTAAAGTGAAGCTAACACAGGAGTAATGTGTTCTCTTCTGCTGGTTCCTGCTAACAATCTAGCTGCTGCATTTTGAACAAGCTGAAGACTTTTTAAAGAACTTTTAGGACACGCTGCCAGCAAAGAGTTACAGTAATCCAGCCTAGACGTAACAAATGCATGGATGAGTTTTTCAGCATCGCTTGTAGATAATATGTTTCTGATCCTAGAAATATTGCGTAGATGAAAAAATGCAGTTTTACAAGCCTGTGATATGTGAGCCTTAAATGATGAATCCTGGTCAAATAAAACCCCCAGGTTTATAACTGTGGGATTGGAGGCTATATTTACACCATCCAGGGAGACCATCTGAACAGGTAGGGTATTTCTGAGGTATTTTGGACCTAGTATAATGACCTCAGTTTTTTCTGGGTTTAGGAGGTCATTAACTGTCATCCAAGTCTTGATGTCACTAATGCAGGCACTAAGTTTTTCTAAGCGGTCATTCTGGTCGGGTTTAATGGATAGATACGACTGTGTATCATCCGTGAACATTAATGCCGTGTTTCCTGATTATGTTCCCTAGAGGCAGCATGTAAAGCATAAACAGGATGGGTCCTAGAACTGAGCCCTGTGGGACTTCGTGGCTACCTCGACTATAATGGGAGGAATGTCCATTTACATGAACAAACTGGTACCTATCAGATAAATAGGATTTAAACCATTGAAGGGCAGATCCTCTGATCCCTATGTCATGCTCTAGTCTCTGGAGTAAGATGCTGTGGTCTATAGTGTCAAAGGCTGCACTAAGATCTAACAGGACCAGAATAGAGATTAGTCCCTTTTCTGTGGCCAATAACAAGTCATTAGTGACTCTAACTAGTGCAGTTTCAGTGCTATGGTGAGGTCTGAACCCTGACTGGAAATCTTCAAAGAGGCTATTGTCCTGTAGGTGGCAGTATAGCTGTTTAACTACAACTCTTTCTAATATCTTTGAGATAAAGGGGAGATTTGATATTGGTCTGTAATTGGCCAGAATGCCAGGATCTAAACTGGGCTTTTTCAGAAGAGGTTTAACAACTGCATATTTAAAAGACTGTGGCACATAACCTGTTTCTATGGAAGTATTTATAATATGTAAAACTGATTCATTAATTGAGAGGAAGGTTTCTTTAAAAAGCTTAGTGGGGATTGGGTCTAAAAGACAAGTTGAGCTTTTGGAGGATGTAATAAGTGATGTTAATTCTGATAGATCTACAGCAGTGAAGCAGTCTAATGTTACAGAGGTTTCTATAGATGCCTTTGTTTCTACTGTTTTAGCCTGATCTGGGCTGATAGTAGGGATAACTTTGTTCAGCTTTTGTCTAATATTTAGGATTTTACAATCAAAGAATGAAAGAAATTCCTCAGAGCTGAGAGTAGCAGGAAGGCACACGTGGACAAAATTGTTGGTACCCCTCAGTTAAAGAAGGAAAAACCCACAATACTCACTGAAATCACTTGAAACTTACAAAAGTAACAATAAATAAAAATTTATTGAAAATTAAATAATCAAAATCAGCCATCACTTTTGAATTGCTGATCAACATAATTATTGTAAAAAAACAAACTAATGAAACAGGCCTGGACAAAAATGATGGTACCTCTATAAAAGATTGAAAACTATTTGACCAGACTGACATGATTAACTCAGGTGTGTCCTTTAATTGACATCACAGGTGTTACCAAACTCATAATCAGTCAGTCTGCCTATTTAAAGGGAGACAAGTAGTCACTCTGCTGTTTGGTGAAAAGGTGTGCACCACACTGAACATGGACAACAGAAAGCCAAGGAGAGAATTGTCCCAGGACATCCGAAAACAAATGATAGATAAACATCTGAAAGGTAAAGGCTATAAGACCATCTCTAAACAGCTTGAACTTCCTGTGACAACAGTGGCTCATATTATTCAGAAGTTCAAGACCCACGGGACAGTAGCCAACCTCTCTGGACGTGGCCGCAAGAGGAAAATTGATGACAAATTGAAGAGACGGATCGTTGGAATTGTATCCAAAGAGCCCAGAACAACCTCCAAAGAAATGAAAGGTGAACTCCAAGGCCAAGGTACATCAGTGTCAGATCGCACCATTCGTCGTTGTTTGAGCCAAAGTGGACTTCATGGGAGACGACCAAGGAGGACACCACTGCTGAAAAACAATCCTAAAAAAGCCAGACTGGAATTTGCAAAAATGCATGTTGACAAGCCCCAAAGCTTCTGGGAGAATGTCCTCTGGACAGATGAGACCAAACTGGAGCTTTTTGGTAAGGCACATCAACTCTATGTTCATAGACTCAAAAACCAAGCATACGAAGAAAAGAACACTGTCTCTACGGTGAAACATGGAGGAGGCTCAGTCATGTTTTGGGGCTGCTTTGCTGCATCTGGCACAGGGTGTCTTGAATGTGTGCAAGGTACAATGAAATCTGTAGACTATCAAGGCATTCTGGAGAGAAATGTGCTGCCTTGTGTCAGAAAGCTTGGTCTCAGTCGCAGGTCATGGGTCTTCCAACAGGACAACGATCCAAAACACACAGCCAAAAACCCCCAAGAATGGCTGAGAGAAAAGCGTTGGACTATTCTAAAGTGGCCTTCCATGAGCCCAGATCTGAATCCCATTGAACATCTGTGGAAGGAGCTGAAACATGCCATTTGGAGAAGACACCCATCAAACCTGAGACAACTGGAGCAGTTTGCTCATGAGGAGTGGGCCAAAATACCTGTTGACAGCTGCAGAACGCTCATTGACAAATACAGAAATCGCTTCATTGCAGTGATTGCTTCAAAAGGTTGTGCAACAAAATATTAAGTTATGGGTACCATCATTTTTGTCCAGGCCTGTTTCATTAGTTTGTTTTTTTAAATAATTATGTTAATCAGCAATTCAAAAGTGATGGCTGATTTTGATTATTTAATTTTCAATAAACTTTTATTTATTGTTACTTTTGTAAGTTTCAAGTGATTTCAGTGAGGATTGTGGGTTTTTCCTTCTTTAACTGACGGGTACCAACAATTTTGTCCACGTGTGTATGTGGTTCCACTGAGCTGTGACTGCTGGTCAGTCTGGCTATAGTACTAAAAAGAAATCTCGGATTATTTCCATTCTGCCATATTAAAGTTGAATAGCATTGGGTTCTGGCTTTACGCAGAGATTTTTTATAGTTTAAAAGGCTATATTTCCAGTTATTCAGGGACTGCTCTGAGCCGGATCGGCGCCATTCTCTTTCTAACTTACGGGTTACTTGTTTAAGGGAACGTGTTTCAACGTTAAACCACAGTGATACTCGTTCATTTTTCTGAACCGCTTTATCCCTTTTGGGGTCACGGGGCTGCCGGAACCTAACCCGACTACTCATGGGCGAAGGCAGGGGATACCCCTGGACTGGTCGCCAGTCTGTTGCAGGGGCCGCAATCACAGACCCATGCACACTCACATCCACACCTAGGGACAATTTAGAGTAAGCAATTAACCTATGAACCTATGAAGCATGTTTTGTCTAAATAGTTTTGGTTTCAAAGGAGCCACAACATCAAGCATTCTCCTGAGGGCCTCCATGGAGTCATCAACAAACTGATCATTTTTTCTGGGACTGAAACTGTGGGAGCTGCTCTCAGAGTCTTTGCTCAGCATGTTACTAAATATTGGTTGGACTGTAAGTTTAAATTCAGATACAGAACGGTCAGTCAATGTTCTTCTGAGCTGTTCTTTATTTATCGGAGCGGTGGAATTCTCTAGAACAAACTGAAAGGTGATTAGAAAGTGATCTGAGAGTGTGGGATTATGGGGGAGCACACTCAGCTGATCTCTATACCATGAGTTAAAACAAGGTCCAGGATGTGCTTGTGACAGTGAGTGGGTTCCTTTACATTTTGTGTGAAACCAACATTATCTAATGAAGCTGAGAAACCATTTCCTAGACAGTCACTAGGATCATCAACATGAATATTAAAATCCACTACTATTATTATTTTATCAGAATCTAAAACAATAGTTGATAGAAAGTCTGCAAACTCAGTTATAAATTCAGAGTACGGGCCAGGAGGACGATAAATAATTATGAATGAAACAGATTCTGGAGTTTTCCTGTTTGAGTGATTTATAGACAATTTGATGTTTTCAAAGGAACTATAAATGTGTTTGTCTTTAGTGTTAGGAAGTAAGCTAGACTGTGATATTACTGCTAACCCACCTCCTTTCCCAGAAATCCTGGATTTCTGATAGTTATTATAATTAGGGGGGGTTGCTTCATTCAACTTAACATAGTCATCCTGTTGGAGCCAGGTTTCTGTTAGAGCTAGCAGGCTAAGTTTGTTATCATTCATTAACTCATTGACTAAAAGGGACTAAGAGGAAATGGATCTAATGTTTAGTAACCCACATTTAATGACTAATAACCCACATCGTGACTTTACTTGTTGTTATTGAGAGTATTAGTAGCTTTTACTTTTAGGTTTCTGTATTTTACTCCTTTCACTCGCCTTTCAGTACATAAGCTAAAGCTAGCAGCTGCTGGACTAACTCTGTGTTGTTCTGTGGTTTGCACTGACGCTAAAGGGAACTCAGAGGAGAGTTTTAAACTGCTGCTCTGCGCCCAGAACCTGTCCCTGGGTTGTCAGGTTGTTCAGTTAATGCTCGCAGAAATGGTCTTAGAAAGAAGAGCGGCGCCGTCAAAAGTAGGATGGATGCCGTCTCTACGCATGAGACCGGGCTTTCCCCAAAACGCGCTCCAATTGTCTATAAAGCTAACGCCGTTTTGTGGGCACCATCTAGCTAACCAGCGGTTAACTGATGAAAAGCGGCTGTACATTTCATCACTAACTAGGTTCAGGAGTGGACCAGAGAAAATAACAGTGTCCGATATCGACTTAGCAAGTTTACACACAGATTCAACGTTTAATTTAAGAACTTCTGATTGTCTCCGTCAGGCGTCATTACCGCCTGCGTGAATCACAACTCGACGGAACCTGGGTTTACTCTGAGCGAACATTTTAAGGTTTCCTTCTATGTCACCAACTCTGGTTCCCGGATAACACCTGGCTGTGGCTGTCAGGAGCTTCACCTGTCTAACTTCAGAGGAGCCGATAACTAGAGTTGACGGTTCATCTGGCGTGTTGCCGAGGGTAGAAAACTTATGTAGCGGGAGCTTCAGTAGCTCTAAGTGTTTACGTTTAGCACTATGCTTCCTTCACACCTTTAGAACAGCAGCTCAACACTGTAACCCCATGAGGAGAGCTGTCGGTCAATGAACATGATCACATTTTTAAAAAGAATAAAGTGGCATAAAAGTAATTCATAAATGTTATGAACGCGTTTTTAGTGTCATATTTTCCTAATTCTGCCTCCAGATGATGATTTTTTTTTTCATGAAATCAAATGTTTGTATGTTTTGGATTCTATTCATGTTGTTACTGACAGTAAAAATGCAGCACTTTTACAATCAATCTCGTACAATGTGCGCTTGTATTCCTCGAGTGCGGACAGCAGAGGAGCATGAAAATTCACCAAAATGAGCAGAAATGTTCTCAAAGTAAACATGAATTCATAATTACGTCGCACACGGATCTTTTGCTGAGCTGTAATACATGAAACTTCTGTTTGTCATAGAAAGTAGGTGGCGATTACTTCACTTGTAGGCTGTGAATTCTATCTGGCTATCAACCACTTTTGAGGCCCCTGATTACACTTGAATTTTATGGGAGAATTTCCCGCAGTATAAAAGCTCAGTTTGCGGCATTAATTTTAATATGCGTGATACCCACAATCCTGCAGCGAAATTCAGGTCCTACAGATCCTCAAGTGAAATATTCCTCAAATGAGGACCACGATAATGAAAAGAGGCCTCACCATGAGTCCTGGTTCTCACAGTGAGAAGAGATTATGGAGCAGAACCTGAGGAGCTAAGAGTTTGGAAGGTTTTTAAGGACTGAGGAAATCCCAATCCATTTGGACATTAATCTTACAATCAATCCTGAAGCTGTCAGGCAGCAGTGCAGAGACTTCAAGACAGGAGTGATGTGGGCTCTCTTCTTTGTATTGATTAAAACGTGCAGCTGAATTCTAGACAGTTTAAAGTCTGTTATTAGATTCCTTAGGAAGAGCAGAGAAAAGAGTGTTACAATAGTCCAGTCTACAACAGCTCAGTACTTTGTGTCGAGATGTCTCTGTTACTTCAGCCTTTACCCAAAGAGCAGCAGAAAGATGTGGGTTTCAAAGCTTTCTTAAGGTGCTGAGAGATGAGTTGATAACCTAAAAATGGGATTCTCACTCGCTGGATGGTGTGATGAGGTGGACTGTGGAGTACTGATCTGTTTGATGTAGATTTAGCTCTTGTCATCTTATCATCTGCTGAGGGATATTCAAAGCTTTCACTGTGGGAAGTCTCTGTTCTGTGGTTTTTTTGAGTTTCCTAAGACCAAACGAACATTTTACTGCCTGTTGGATGTCACAGGTTTGGGCAGTCCACAGAAAGGTGTTCCAAGCTTGAGGCTGTAAATGCTGCCAAAGGTTCAGCAACTAAGTGTTGAAAGAAGGCTGTGAACACTTCTGTACAAGTCATTTTACAGGTTTGTATTTTGAATACATTTGCAACAATTTCAAGAGAACTTTTTCAACTTTGTCATTATAGGATGTTTTTCAGAGAATGTTTTAGGAAGAAAACGGATTCAATCTCTTTTGAACTAAGGCTGTGACATCATAAAATGTGGAAGAAGTGAGGCACTGGGAATACTTTCCAGATGCAGCGAAAAACTAGCTCTTATTTATTTATTTTTGTATGAGATTACTTAAGTTAGATGTTGTTGAGGATATGGATGCTGATGACAGATATGTGCTCTTTATTTACCTATTATTCTGTCTGTTAGTAGTCCTTTTTCTGTTTGTCTGTTTCTATTTTTTTTCCTACAGAAGGGAGAATTACTGTTTTATATAATATAAGGCTGAACGGAGACAATCCTGGTCTCCAAGATCTACCTCCATGCCTGTTTTCCAGCTCTCCCTGTACTTTCTGCAGCTGGTTACCTGGATCAGGCATGTTCAGTCAATCAGAATAAGGAGACACCTAAGCCAGATAATCAGCAGAAAGCAGTGAAGAGAGAACTGGAAAACAGACAGAGCTGTAGATCTCCAGGACCAGGATTGAGCGGCCCTGTTTTACAGTAACATCCAGACACCAAGAGATGCTTTTTATGCTGCAGGATTAGTAACTGTAACACAGAGCGTGAGAAGGAACTTTGAACTTTTTTCAAGATTCTGTTGAATTGAGACAGTCATGTTGCACAAATTGGATTTGCGCAGTTTCAGAGTTATTGGAAACACCACAATTTCAAAAAACTCGCATTTATTGAAAACAAGTTTTTGTGCTTGGAGGAGCTGGTTTTTGGGTCGTTTCGAAATGGACAAATTTAGCCAAACTTCAAAGGAAACACTTTCTAATTAAATACGCTTCTTGGAAGGAAGTGGCTGCGCTCAACAGCGGGCGCCACGAGAGGCACGGCAGTGTCGCAGCTCCTTAAAAGTCGCGTGTCAAACTGAATTGTTGGAGTCACAGCTCCTCCGTAAAATCATCAACCAAGATTTCATTAAAATCGCCGCTCCCACCCAGGAGGAGCGGTTCCGCTTGCAGCTCCATGGCCTGCTAGAAGTCTCCTTTGACAGATGATGATGAAGGCTGGAGCCGTGACAGAAATCTGAATGGACCTGATGCTATCAAACAGAGAAAAGGGTCCAACTGCTCACTTTTTAGAATGGTTCTTTTTTTAATACCGCTGAACAGGCTTCTCTCGTGGGTCTGTTTATAGAGATTATCAATGGTCTAGCTACGCCGCAGAAGCCGTGACGTCACCCAAACGCTCCCTTTATGTGAATATACTTAAAACAATACTAGTTCTTATCCATCCCTGTGGTTTAGAATGACTTATCGCATGAGTTGCTTTGTGTTTATTCGCATAATTATGATTAAATGGAAACAGTGTCATTGCAAAATTGGGTCATTTCTAGAATGTCGATAAAGTTTTGCACATCTGTGTAATGGAAATGCAGCTAGATATGGTGGAGAAAGGGAGTTATCTGGTGGTCTTTGTAGATGACCACTTTGGGTTTAAATCTGAGCATGTCACTGACAGATGTATTTGTGCATAAAGAGATTAACAGGTATAGACTAGCATACCTGAGAAGCATTTTTCATGCTTCTCAGACTTTAATCACAGCAAGTTTTTTATAAAAATGATCAGAAGCCTCTATTTATTATGAGAACATTGGTCAGCAGATCAGATGAAGACTTCCACCTCCTTTCATGTGAGGAAGGATGTAAGGTTATGTCTATGTTGATAATCTCTCAGTCTAAGTATGTGTAATCCTGAGGGTATGAACAGGAATAATGAAGTGTATCACCTAATAAGGATGATCTGGTCTTTTGAATCTGCAGCAGTGCTGCTCTACATGTATGTTTGGATCATGGGTTAAAACCATAGACTGTATTTTTTTACTGGACATAACATAGTGTTGACATCACCCATAGGAAATGCCTTACCTCTGGCCCTTGCAAAATCAGGCCAGAGCCTTGTTCTCCGTCACTTCCTAATACGTCTACCGCCATATTACAACCCGTCGACAATGATTGCTCTCGGTCTGAGTCACGTTTTTAGAGCAACGACTGTCACCAATCATGAGTGAGCTCGTTCTGGCTTGTTGGAACTCCACACCCTTCCAACTGCTTGGCTGAATCTGTCAATCAAGCATTGGAGGTGGGGCCAGCGGGGACCAAATTCTTTTTCTGAGGCATCTGATTGGTCAGTGAAATAACTTGCGATAAAGAAAAAAATATCTTTAAAAAAAAGATTATACAGAACATGTTAAGAAGAAGGTATCAGAGCAAGAATGGTTATTCTGACAAATAAAATGACAGAGTAATAATTGTCTATTTCTCAACAGAAGTCAATGAGATGTTGGTCTTCTTGCAACCAGAGGGTACTTCCTGTTTGGGACACGAGAGGGGGAGGGGTTGCTACGTCCATTGTTTTTGCAGTCACTCGTTAAAACAGATGTCATGGAAGAGATGATATTGAACTTAAATCTTAAACCGTCACCTAGTGATCAAGCTGTCAAACATTTTGGTCATTTTGTCATTGAGAGATGACTGTGATGGTATTTATAAGGAGTTCTGCAGCTGAAAACACAGGCTAACATTTGGTTAGTGTTCTGATGCTCCAGATTTTTCCGATTCTGCTAACCTATCATAAGATGAGGTCTTCAGAATGTTGACCAGGAGGATGCAGTGCTGCTGAAACATTGACTGTTCCTGGAGTTAATGCCTCTGAGTTAGTTATGTTACCCTGACATGTGTACGCATCCAAGCTGGTGCCATTTTGGAGCCGTGTTGTTACCTCAGAGCTTCATGGTTTGCTTGTTGGAGTGTGGACGTCTGAGAAGAAACTGCTCTGAAAGACACTGCAGATGATTACAAAATGAACTCCAAATGATGAACTGAGACCCTTTCTCCTGCAGGGACGTGTTGCTCATGGTTTTCACACCGTGCTTCATTTTCTCTGCAGACTTCCAAGCTCTCAGCTCACAGATCTCCAAACGAAAATTGGACGGGGCCGTGGTTTGCATTGAACAGCTGAGTCAGACGGACTCTGTGCTGGTAGAGAACCTTCACCCCGACACAAACCCGGACCTGCTGACCTTGTACTTTGAGAGTGAGCGAGGTGGGGGTCAGAAGGTGAAGGACGTCAGAATGCTGTCAGAGGCTGCAGCAAAGGTGTCCTTTGTGAACTTTGAATGTGAGTAAAACTCTGCACATTCATCATAACATCTTTGTCTTTGACACTTTGAAAAGAACAAAAAAATCTCTTCTTCCAGCTGTGGACCTCGTCCTGGATCGCCAACACAAGCTGGACAACACTGAGCTTGCAGTGAAGGCCTACTTTGACTTTCTGCAGCCTCCAGAGAGTTTAACCTCATGTAACTCTGAAACCAAACTGCAGGATGACACGAGGAGTAGATCAGAGAACCATGTTCACATGCAGACTAGTTCATCTCTACCTAATGGAGACAACTCTTCCAGAGCCAAACCTTCAGACGCTACACAGAAAGCTACGGGGGCACATCGCACCTCCAATGCGAAACCATCAGAAGAAAGCATGGACGTTCAAAACGAGGAAGCAGAAACACTCCAGTTCCATGTGGCCATCACAGATCCAGCGAAGCAGGCTCTGTTTGTGTGCAGCTCTTTTCAGAAGGACCTCCAGAAGGCCCATCCAAGCGTAGACATTCAGGTTAAAGATGACGGTGTCCTCATTGCAGGGACTGACAGACTTCAGGTGGAGCAGCTGAGACAGATGCTCCTGGACTTTCTCAGCAGCATGGAGGAAACTAACTTCTCTGTTGCTCTCGAGGAGGCCGAATTCTTCTCTAGAAAAGATGTTGAAGAGCATCTGCTGACAGCCGTTAGGGGTAGCGGCCCGCCCGCCGTGTACTCTGTGTCAGGCTCTGCCCTGACTGTGACGGCGCTGTCTGCAGACGGAGCCGCCACTACGTGCAGCTTTTTAAAGTCCCAGGTAAGCCGCGTCAGCATCCCCATTAACGCGGAGCAGGAGTGCATGCTCCACCTGAGGGAGTGGTTGGAGCTGCTGCAGACTCTAAGCTTCACCTCCGTGAAGATGTCTAATGGAGGTCAGCACCTAGACGTTCTGACTCTGAAAGGAAAAGAGAAGCAGATTGAGAGTACCATCCTGCAGTTCCTGACCTCCCCCATCGAACGGGAGACGGTCATAGCCATGGAGCCGGGCATGCTGAAGTACGTCCAGACCCACTGCCATCAGCTGCTGGCTGACATGAACCAGGTGTCCATTATTCCCTCAGAGGCTGAAGATGTTTGCGGACTTAAGGTTCGTACACAAACTAATGTCTCATGCTGGTGTGCGTTCTCTGGAAGATCGTCCTTCGCTAATGTCTGGTTGGAACTCACCTGACAGATCCATGGTCCTGCAGTTGCTTGCCAAATGGCTCAAGAAGTCCTGCAAGGAGTGGTCTCCTCCATCTGCACCAAGACCATCATGGTGAACGCTCCGGGAGTGACTCGTTTCTTAGAGGAAAAGGAGTGCAGGAGCATTCTAAATGAGATGGAGTCTAAGTTTGTGGTCTACATCTGCCCAAAGTATGTGCCCTGGAGGCACCTACCCCACCAGGTACCAGGAAGATCATTACAGGAATCTCAGAGCTCACCAGAGTCCAAACCATTGACTGTATCTGAGAACTGGACTGATTGGCATTCCAAACAGGAAGTACGCGCTGATTTCGAGAAGCCAAAATCCCATAGACTACTATAGAGAAATAAACAGCTAGTACGCAGTCATTCCATTGGTCAGAATTACCATTCTTACTCTGAAACCTTTTTTTTAACACGGTCTTGATAATCCTCATTTTTTTCATTAATTTTTTTTCTTTATTGTATTTTATTTGAGTTTTAAACTGACCAGTCAGAAGCCTAAACAAAAGTTGTTGGTCTCTGCTGGCCCCCACGTCCAGCATTTGAAATGTTTAATCAACCAATTTAGTGTGGGCTGCTTTCAGGTTGTAGGGGTGTGAACAACAAGCCCACTCCTGATTGGTGAGAGTGGTTGCCATAGAAACGTTGACTCAAAGAGCGATTAGACCAATTACTGCTTTACTGACATTGTCTGGTTCCAACATGGCAGCGTCCATATCGCAAAAAAAAGGTGACTGCATTGACCTAATTTGGTTGGAGCTAGAAGTAACCCATTTTCTATGGATGATGTCACACTCACCCAGTCCAGTTCACAAATACTGTCATAGATTTAAACAAGGAGAACAAAAATGGCTGATCTGAATTGGAGATGTTTGCTGTAAAGTTGGTCTTCATTTTTAAGAGTATCCTGCTCTCCTTGCGTGTATCTAACGCAAGTCAGCAGTAAGCCTAACTCCTTCTGGAAACATGAGCAGAGTCAGGATGTAGCCTCCATAGCTCCAAATTTATTGCTCCACAAATGTCTTCAAAACAGAGTAAAAAACTGTAAAACATAAAAATAAACCTGTCCTTAGAACAGTCAAAATATGAACAAAATTAGCTTGCAAAACATCAGAATGCACATGGAGTAGTCACAGTATGATGCTTAATCCACCATCATTTATCAAGTAGTCAACAAATATACATTTTCCCTGAACGTTTTTACACAAATAAAGATTCAAAATTGCAGTTCTAGTGAAAATAGAGCAACTTACAGACGATGATGTCAAAAGCTTGAACACAAAAGGCAGATGTCAGAGGATGAACTAAGTCCATGTGCTTGCTGAGAGAAAAGAATAAGATGGCCGACTTCCAGTAACAACATCCTGTCTTAACAGTGTTTTCAAAATAAAAGACCATAAAAATGCAGAATACAACGTATATAAATTACTCTGGAAATAAAAAGGACAGAACAAAGAGAGTATCGCAGAAGAACCCGGACTGATGTAGAAGCTGGTCTGTGTTTCAGCTTTTTTTGCACATTTTAAGGTTTTTCTTATCAGAGAAAAAAGCTGTGAGTGGGATCAGTACTTGTCTTTATTCATGATGCAGTAGACTGTTTCCCGTTCTTTTCATCATGTTTAATTATTTCTCATTTGGGCTTAAATCATCTTCCTGATATTAACGAGATAGCTTCACTTTCTAATATTTAGAAGTCTCGCTATTGGTGGCTCTGCTGGTTCCTGATTGGTTTACTTTCATGAAGGATAGTAATAAACTCTACACCAGAAAACCTCGATCCACTATTTGGTGAAATCCTCTGTTCTGTTAAGCTGAGTCAGAAGCTCTAAAAAGCATCCGTTTTAAAGAACATCCTCCTGAGGAGCTCAGGTTTGCTGTGTTATCTTGAGGTTTTCTCAGGTTGACTATAGAGAGAAATGTTGACTTTGTCTTTGCAGGATATTTTTGAAACCGCCTGGGCGATGATGTCTCAGAAAAGTCTCCCAAAGATGGCAGTAGATGCAAAGCAAACTGGTGAGGATGACTGCTGCCTCCCATCCAGGATGATGATCTTCCATCTCCTTACTCTGTTCTTCATTTGCCTCCAGGCCTAAAGGAACAGATGAAGGGGAGGGTTTCTTCCATGGGTGCAAAGAGAAGAAAGCCAGTGTGGGATGCAGACCACCTCCATGACCTGGAAAACCTGGACCTGTACTCCAACCCCAGAAGCCTGTCAGACCGGAACGCTGCGACTGTCGTTGCGGCTCCTGAGCTCTTTGCAGATCTGAATGGAGCCAGTGGAACTTTTCAGCTGCCAGATGGAGATCAGGGACTCTCCAAACATCTGGAGGAGGAGGCGCAGTTGTCTCCAGCCTTCCTGTACTCCATGGAAGCAGAGAAGCAGTGCACACAAGATGAAGAGGAACAGCTTCGAAAGGTTTTGGAACTGTCTAAGACAATGATCCAGGAGGGGGGCTCCACCGAGGCAGCAAAGAACTGCGGTTCAGACAAACGGACCAACGCAAACATCTCCTTACAGGAAGCAATCCAGGCGGCCGACAGCGTCCAGCTGGATGTGTTTGCAGGTTATAACTGCGACCTGATTCGGGTGGACATTGCCTTCAAAAAGAAGGTTTCCCAACGACAGGTGGAGGAGAAGGTGGAGCACAAGACCGTTGCAAACATGTCTGACTACCATAAGACCTGTTTAGAGATGATCAAGCGGAAGCATGCAGTTGCAGTTGCCGTTCAGGGAACCACCATTGCTGTTTCAGGGTTTAAGGACTACGTGGCAGGGGCCGTGTGGGACATAAAGTTGCTGCTGGAGAAACTCTCCAAGTCTGTGTCTGACAGAGAAATACTCAAAGCGGTCCAATGGGTGCAGCACAACCCAGTCTCACCCGACCCCATCCCTTACTCTGACGATGCCACAGTGTTCATGGAGAAAGCCTGGAGGATGAAGCTCAAAACAATTGACATCCTGTTTGACAACCAACCGCACAACATTAACTTTGAGAAGATGCAGGAATACAACTTAGCTTCAGGAAAGTCTGTGAAAATATCCAGGAAGTTGCTGGAATTGGGAGCTTTGATCCAGGATGTTCCAGGTAAATGAGCATTTGTGTAGCCTACTTGTCTGTGGAGTCACAAAACTGAAAAACGCAGGTCAACTAGGTTCTGTGCAGACCAGTCGGCTTTCGTTGGAGCTTCTTTGTGCCTTGATGTGAAATAGGAATAGACCATCTTGAAACTGTTCCTACAAAGTCATCACAGATCATACAAATATCTAAAATCAGTTTGTCTTTGGGGGGCTGTTTTAATAATTGCATTGGCGAAAACCTTTGTCAGTTTTGTGGCCCCGCCCCACTGTTATTCTGCATTCACACCAAACACGATTTGCGTTACATTCGTAAGTGCTGCCTCTTTTTTGAGGCACATCTGATTCTCTGCTTGACGCTTGTCCAAACGTGTCCAAACTTGACAACCCTGATGCCTGTGGGGGAAGCTAGCATCAAAAGTTTTGAGCGCCATGACTACATGGCAGCACTGAGTGTATATCTGTATATCTCATTTACATGCTGTGTTCCTTCCCTAACTACTAAACAAAGATGGACAAATCCAAATTCTTCCCTTCGCCCTGCCGCTTCTCCCTTCCTCAACATTTAACTCTCCAAACGGAGAGTTGTGGAAAAATAGTGTCTCTGAATTCAGACGTCACTACCACTCAATGATGTCACCAATAGTCGCCAGTCAGCTACGTTAGCGCGTGCATGACAATGGCGGTTTTAGAACTTTAAAAAGGTCATGCTAAAACAAAAAGTCATTACTTACATTTACATGTAAATTTCTGTGCTTTAGAGCGCACCCATGTGAAGAAAAGTGCTTGCCAAAACTCTGAAAGCAGGCCGTGCCACCCAAAACGTGCTGCTGCCAGACCACAGCGCCCGACACACTGCAGGACCTCAGCTCGCATCTGTACATTGACCTGAAACTGGACACCCCTGATGCGCAAATCGCATTTGGTGTGAATGTAGCTTTAGACTTTGTGACTGAAAAGAGAAGATGCTAACATGGCTGTGTGCTAACAGAGGAGAATTACTCTCTACTGTCAAACCTGCCTGATGCCACCAAAATCACGGAGGATTCAGAGGAGTTTCAGAACGTGGTGAAGGGCTTTTATGCCACCATTTACGAGCACCACAGCAAAATCCGGATCATACAGGTGAAGACGGCGGGCGGCGCCACGTTTCTTTGCATGTATCTCTGTTGGTGTTTCTGTCCTCACCAGGGTGGTTTTCTGCAGGTTGAACGGCTCATGAATCATCTTCTGTACAATCAGTACAAGCTGAAGAAAGCCAGCGTCCTGCAGCTGTCCACGCACCCCGTGGTAGAGCGAACTCTGTACCACGGGACGAGTGAGACTAGTGTTAAGGAGATCTGTGTTCACGGCTTCAACAGGAGCTTCTGTGGAAAGAACGGTCAGCTCAGGACTACTTTGAACTTTTGCTCAGCTGGTTGGAGCGTGACCTCCATCTTCTAACCCTGTGTTGTTGTTTTTGGTGTTCACATACAGCCACCGTCTACGGCCAGGGAGTTTATTTTGCAGTCAACTCCGCCCTGTCTGTCCAGGACCAGTATTCACCCCCCAATGCAGATCAACACAAATTCATTTTTGTGTCGAAGGTCCTGACTGGAGACTTCACCAAAGGCTGCCATTCAATGAAGACTGCTCCACTGAAGGAGACCGGGGACATTCCCCTCAGATACGACAGCGTAACTGACAACGTCAACAAGCCCACCATTTTCGTCATCTTCAACGACACACAAGCTTTTCCAGAATATCTCATAACGTGTCAGAGAATGCAGCGCTGAGCAGCCAACCTGGAAGTTGCACTTTGTGTTCATGTGATTAAAAGGCCTCAGTTTAGAGGGCTGTGTTTCTTCAACATCTACCTTTCAGCGCTGGCGTTGCAGTGTGATGCAGTCAAGAATCAGCAGACTTTCAAAAATCAGGTTGATTGCCTCAGTCCTACTGACAGGTTTGCTCTCACTGACCGATATCTTTCTTCTGTAACGACTTTCTTTTGAATTTTTAGGAGACATTTCTTCAGAAAGTGTATGACACATTCCAGAATCAGTTTATTTTACCCGCATCAAAAATAACTACTAGGAAAAAAATCCAAAATTCCTTCTTTTAAAGGGCTTTGAATGCATCAAGCTGTTTGGAGGCAGGGGTTACCGAGGCCACAGCAGAGAGATTCTTCACAGCTCATATTTATTTTTATGTAAACATTTTCAGTTGTTAAAGTTTCTGAACATTATGAATAAATGTCTGCTTCTTTCATTTAAAGCTCTGATGGCGTCATTATTTTGACAGACAATACGTTTTAGTTTTCTTCAAACCCTTAAGTATTAACCGGACAAAGATCAGACCATGTAAGTTTAAACTAGGCTTTGGCAATCATTAAAACTAAAAAGCCATTTAATCGTTTTCTGAATGTTTTACTGACCCTAACCCTTTGAGAAAAATGAACTTAAGTTATATTTAAATTGAGACTGTCAATATCAAACACATTCATTTCTGAGAATTCACAGTTTGTCTGGTATTGTCCCACTTATACCATGGTCACTTACAAAAGAAATAAATATTCAATTGATTTTTATTACTTTATTCTTGTTATTTTTACAGTTTAGATCTCTTTCTCTCAAAGACTATTGGATTGGTGGAGCGACCTGTTGACCTCGATTGAGGCAGCAAAGGAAAGTGATACATATATGCTGATCGTCACGATTGGTTCAGTAAAGCATCAGTTCAGAGAAAACGTTCACCTCTTACCACTCGTTTTTGTCCAGATTAGAAGAAAAGGTTTGTTTTAAGGAAGTCTGTGCAGTGATATAGATAGTTTGGACTATGTGACCGGAACTTTTTTAGATGCGTGGCAACTCCCCACAGCCAATCAGATTTGAGTATTCCCCCAGACCATTTATAGTGCAAAAACTGTTTCTTATAAATCGTTTCTTATAGCTGTATATCAGCATCTTTGTTTTCTTGGAGTAATAATGCAGACATTCAAGTCGAGTTCTGCTTATCTCACTATTGACGTGTTCTGTGCACACAAATTGCATTTCTGGGATATCTGAGTTAACACTTAACAAATGAAGTCATTTCAGACAATAAAATGAAGGAAACATTTTTTCTTTGGCCTTTTTTTTGTTCATAAGCCGCATATTGTTGTATAAAATTTACCTAGAAAAACATTGTGATTAATTTAGATGAATAACAATCCAGAACTGTGATTAATCTGATTCAAGTATCGACAGCACTAATTCTAAATCTGAGATGTCAAAATATTTCTACAGAAGTGACAAAACGTATTGACTAAAAAAACCAAAAGTACAAACCCATTATTTATTGAAATCGTTTGCATTCTCTTCAAAGCTAAAGATCAATATTGGAAGGATCATGGAGCCCCATGTGATTCCGGAGACTCAGGTTTCATACTCCTGGTTTAAATCAGACCCTTTCCAAAAATTTAGAATATTGTGGAAAAGAGTATATATTTCCATAATTCCATAAAAAAAAATCATAGAATACTACTGGGAATTGAACTATTTAGATGCTGCATGAATGAATGGTTCGAACTGCTCATCTTCTGCCCTTTCTGTCGATGTGTCAGTTGTTTTCCTTGTGTGGGGAAAATGGTCTATTAAGGATTTTGGATTTCACCCAAAATATATGAAGGTAAATATAGAATTGAATAGAAATGTATAGATCCCAACCTACTGATTTGTTACCATTCCATATGGTATAGTTACCATATTTTTACAATATAACCATTTATACATATAACTACTGACCGATGAGCCTCCATACAAGAGCAACAACTGTAGTAAATGTCCTCAGTTTCTCTGTTGAGTTCTTCAGGCTCTGTGGTCACTGCTGTGGTCACTGCTGTGACGACTGCTTTGGTCACTGCTGTGGCTAAGATGATGGCATCACAGCTGATTGGCCTTATATGATTTAATTCATTTAGTTTCAATTCAATTCAATTTGATTTCTAGAGCCCAATATCACATCCATAGCCGTCTCATTGGACTGACAGTTTATGGCAAGAAACAACAAGTCAAACATGTCAAAGTAAACAATAGCTGGTTGTTAAACAGACTAAGCTGAACAAACATCTCTGTCCTTAAACCCTCCTTCTTGGTGAGGAAGAACTCTTTAAAAAACTTGTTGGGGGGAAAAACTAAGAAACCTCAGTTGCTCACATGAAGGAGAGATCCTCAACCCCGGACGGACAGGTGATGCACTAGAACTATTAAAGAAAAATGAGCTTAATTAGATCTACAAGTAATAACAAGTATAACTCTAATAAACAAACACATGTCTAAATAGAAGCACAGGCGATCCACCTGGAATCAGAAATCTCTCCCACTCCCCCATAGGGAAGTGGCAAAGAGGGACAACATGTGAATCGCACTGCATTAAACAGAGGCATCATAAACAAAATAAAATAAAGCAATGGCAGATGACAAGTGATGTAATGAAGAATGTAGGGAGTGGGGTGGGGTGGGGGGGGGAAAGGATGCAGACCCTGGTTCGGGTAGGGGCGAGAGGAAGAGGGGGAGGGTGTAGGAGGCAGACGAAGAGTGAGTAGGAGCGAGTAGAGCCAGTGTGGTAAACTTCATTAGGCCTTATTTCATGTCTGGAGACATGATGATCAAATTTATTACCTGAATGTTCAATTTGTATTATTATTTGCAACCTACTGTTACGGGTTGTAACACAGAAAGTTAACATTTGCACAAGAAAAGGGCTTAATTATGAATGTTTTTGTCACCTAATGCACTTTAACTGAAATACAAAAGAATGTTAAAGTTTGTGAAAGAGCACACATTCTGCGTGTGTCATCATCCTCACCTGCTGTCATGAGATGTAAAGCCTACAAATAATAAAATAAATGTGGGAAGGGTTTTGATTGTCCCTTTAGTTTACTAAGCATATGCTAGTAATGCTTCTTTATTTTCATATTTACATTCTTGACATTTGTATTACATGTCCTCACTTTCCTTTTGATTAATCATGTAGGGCAGCTGTGGTGCGGTGGTAGAGCGGCTGATACGTTTCTGAGAGGATTTTTACTGTTGTTGTTGGACAAAACTTTCTTTTAATACACAACTAGAAAAATGGTAAATGGTGTACACTTCTATAGGGCTTTCCTACCTTCCTTGAAGGCCCAAAGCGCTTTACAGTCAAAGTCCCATTCACCCATACTACATACCGCTGCTGAACACTGGCACCAACCTCCCACCAGAGGCAATGTGGGGTTCAGTGTCTTACCCAAGGACACTTGACATATGGGCGGGAAAAGGAGGGAATAGGACCTGCAATCTTCCAATTAGAGGTCGACCACCTTTCCGCTGCACCGTGGCCGTCCCCTAAACACCAAACACTTTTTAGAGTAATCTCTGGTGATATTTCATTTAGTACTTAATGTTTTATATAAAACAATCGACGGTTTTTGAGAATCAAACCTCTTTTTGTTAGATTTCACAAGGAGAGTTACTTATATTTTATGGAGGTTTAGGAGGGATAATATGAAATATAAACACCATGAAATCTTTAGATAAAAGTGTCATTAATTATTTAAAATTGGAAATCAATAAATACATGTTTAAATATATGTGGCATTAAAATATTCAAATTGCCATTAAAAAGCACTTTTAAACATTTTAATGACATATTTATTTATTTCATTGTCCAGTGTGGGCTAAAAGAGACAAATTGAAATAAATATTTTTAAAATGAAATTTCATTCGTTTCATGATTTAATGACATTTCATGATCTGGGTCACACCATTTTATGACGTTATCTGTCAAACTGTCCCATCAAGCTCAGTGGGCGTGGCTAACTCAGATCATCTGGCCTCCATTTCTCTGGCCTGGTCTAAACCTCATGGAGGCTTCAGTGACTGGAACTTTTGTGACAGAAGTTAATATAACCCTAGTGAGTTAACCCTAGTGATAGGTTAACAAACTTGAACTGATACCTGTTATCCTCTTTCCTTCTTTTTATTTATATATTGGATGGTTTTAGGAAACTAAATGTTTGGGGCTGGAAAGCCATGACTCTATCTAGCAACACTGGCAAAGGTTAAATGATGATTTGTAGAGATTGTTTTTAAAAGGGCTGAAGAAAGACAAGTTAGGACGGAGAAGAACAGAATATGAACAACACAGAACGCTCGCCCCCCATCCTGTTGGAAGCCTGTTGGTGTGATGGGACAGTTGTGCTCTTTGTGCGCAATCTGGCCATTAGAATTTAGAAAATTAGACATTCAGAGCTTAGTTTGTGTGGGTATCCTACTGGCATCCCACAGCCACTTACATATCAGGTGGACGTTCTGTTTGTATAGCTTTTGCTTGGGTCAGTGAGTCAGTGCCAAAAACCTGCAGCACCCAAACGGGGTCCTACGGGTGTATGACGGACAGTGTTTCGTGTGCTGCGCCGCTTTCTCTGGTAACCACAGCCGTTACAGTCATAAAAAACATTATTTTTGTCTTTACATTATGTTAAGTTACTTAAAATGAAATAGACTACTAAAGTGAGTAAATTATATTTTGATCTTTATGCCACAAATACCCAAAATCCATACCTGGAAATGTAAAATCAAAATAGATCTTGCTGATGTTTAACTCAAAAATGATGCAAGAGTGAATCAGTATTGGATTGTGCGCACACGTGTCCACATCCACAAAAATAAAGAATCCTTCTAATTGGAATTTATGGATTATACAAATGTTTCTTCAACCTCAACAGATACATAAAAAATCAACCGGAAAAAAGTAACTTAAACTGTATTTCAGCGTGAAAGATAGAGGTGTCTATCTATTTTATGTCATGGTCTGATGACATTTTTGGGGCATGGAAAGAAGCATGTTAAGAAATGTTGAAGAACTTTTGTGTCTGAATAAATGTCTGTTAAACCAAAGAACAGTTTGTGGCTTTCATGGAGCTTGAGAGGAGTAACAGACAGAGGGACGGACCAGCTCCATCCCTCTGTCTAAATGAGCACTGTGACCACACCCACATAGACACACATACATGCTGGCGCACACAAAGACACATATTATTACAGTCAATGGGCGCACATCTATGTTTTCTGTAGTGTGTTTTACTCTTCTGACTCCACTAAACAGTTGTATTAGTGTCCACACATGTAGTCATCAGTTAAGTAGAGTTAACTACTGTGGTAATATGGCACAAACTGTGTGGTCCACATGTGTGTACACCGAGTCTTAAGAGATTTTATAATTTTAACGTCTGTTTCTGAGACAGCTTTTTCTCATTTAAATTATTTGCTTTTGTTTCTTTAATTTTCTTGGTATAGTTTAATTGTATTAATCTTAGATTAAATAAATGTGAATGTAAACGTGAAAGTAAAGGAAGAACCTCTGTGAAATGTATTGTAAAACATAGTAAATCTGAGATTAAAAGTTTTTGAGTAAAATTACTAATTGGGTGAGAGTGGCCATAAGAGGTATATATGGACGTACCTCACTCCCACAATGGTAGGAAGTCAGTGGACAGAGAAACACAAACTGATCAGCCTGCAATAGCAGAGAAAGAAAAAAAAACAGTCAAAGACAAAGCTCATGAAGGGGGGGTCGAAAAGCCCCACTCGCGTCCCCTCCTCCTCCTCCTCCTCCTCCTCCTGACCAGGGTGATCTCCTGGTTCTCCAACCCAACCAAACAAGCAGGAGACTCACTGTCCGGCCACAATAATGTCGGATTTCGTACCCATACGGTGACGTTTGGTTTCGTCCTTTTACTTATCTCGCTCAAGCGCTGAAACAAGTCTCCTGCTTCATCTGGTCAGGCTCGCCGCCCCGCGTTTCACCAGTTCTGCCTCGGCCTGGGGTGTCGTGGCCGGTGCCTGAGCATCCGTCTCAAAGTCTGTTCCTCTTTTTTCGTGGCCAAGTTCCGAACTCTCCTTTACAGTCGACCAGGTGTGACTGAGCACTGCAGGACGTCATCATGTCATCAGTGTGTTTAACCCAACTCATTTAGAATCACTTTAAAACATTAAACATAGAAAACATGCACAACCCAAATAAACCCAAACAAAAAAACTTAAATGAGTTCCAGTCAAACAGTTACTTTCATTTTGGTCGTCCCGGCCAATTAGTCTCTATATCGTTCAGGGGGCTTACCAAGATTGGAACTGTGGGAGCGCCTCAATTCAGGCTCTGTGATTCCCTCTCTTTCTGGAGGGTCAGATGGGTCATCCTGCTCTGGAGCTGCTGCTGGTATTTCTGCCTGCACTGCTGGGCTAACCTGATTAAGGATTAACCTAGGGAGCCATCGTGTTGGAGGTGGGAGGCTGAGTCGAATCACTTCTGGTTCAGGATTAGGGTTTGCTCCATTGCCCTGCAATAGGCACGGCCGAAGATTATTTCTATCCACAGTCTAGGTTGGGGTGTCTTTACCTTCAGGATGAACTAGGTAAGTCGGATGATTCTCCCCCAGTTGTCGCACAATCACAAATGGCTCCAAGCCCATCTAGGTGCCAACTTTCCTTTAGCCCTCCAGCGGAAGTTTCGGATTAGCACCCATTCTCCTGGGAGCAAAGGGGTCAGTCTAGCATGACGGTTGTAACGAGTTTGTTCTGGACCACGCCTGTTCTCAGAGTGCTTCTCCACAGCCTGATTGGCGTGGTGTAGTGCCTCATGATGAGTCTTTACCCACCCCTCCAAGGTGTGATGTGAGATAGGAGGGTTGAGACCAGTCACCCAATCCACAGGCAACTTTGCATGCCTCCCAAACACCCCAAAATGAGGGGTTATTCCAGTGGTGCTATGAATGGTGATATTGTACGCTTGGACTAAAGCAGACAACCTGGTCGGCAGCTGCTGCACTTCTGTTAAGGAACTTAGCAGTCTTTTCAGTGTTTGGTTAAATCTTTCACAGGCACCGTTGCCTTCGGGGTGGTATACAGTAGTCCTACTCTTTACATCCATAGAGTTGGCAGAGTTGAATCATCAGGGCCGATTCAAAAGCAGCACCACGATCAGCCGAACTGTAGTCTCCGCAGTCTGGTCTCTGGCAGGCACTGCAACTGCATATTTAGTGAAAAGGTCAGTGATCACCAGTATGTATTGTACCTGTCCTCTGGATGACCCAGGGAGAGAAAATCCACTTTCTGACAGTAACATTTTCCATAATGACTTTCTGAACCGCTCTCAGTCTGGCTTGTGACCTAGAAACCTGTTTGCAATGGGAGACCCTAACAAGAGAGTTAACCCAATGCAGCACAGCTTCTAGGATCACTCAAGCCCTCAAACCCCTCCACCACTGTAAGGTGGCGGTTCACGGAGGGGAGTTTTTTTTTTCTTAACCTGGTATTTTTTTGTTTTTCGGGACATTTATTGACTTACACACACACTCACATATGCACACTTAGGGACACGTATAAACACTATTTTATTGTTTTTTTAAATCTTCTAATTCCCACAGAAAACTTTGAATGGCTCACTGAGGGTGAGTGAAACAAAGAACTAACAAAAGCTACAAAACTCTAACCTTAAATAACAAACTAAATTAAAGAAATTAACAGAACTTACAAAACTCTAACACTAAACACTAAATAAATAAAATAAAAAGACAAAACAGATGAAAATAGGAATAAATACACGTTGGTTTTTTTGTGGTTTTTAAAATTTTTCTTTTCTTTTTACACATTAATTTTTTATTTTTATTTTTTTGTCTCAGGACGTGTAAGTCGCAGCATTGCAGCGAAACAAAGGCCGTTTTTTTTTTTTTTATGCTGATGGTTTTTCTCATTTTTTCTGACGTCTGTGGCCTGAGACATATAGCATGCCATTGTTGGTTGAAGTTTCCTTTAATTCCTTGCTTTTTTCCAAACTAAAGTCTAGAGTTTGTGTTGAAACTGTCTCTTTTTCAACACCCACTTGAACTTCGTTTGCAGTCTCCACTGAGATTTTGATCTCTTCCATCTTCTGTTTAATCTCTTTTTCTGCTTTTTCTCTGGGTAGAGTTGTAAAACTACAGGCTATAAAATGCTGGAGCTTTTACCCATTACAATCATGAATGTTGGTCTAAAGTGGGCGGGGCCTGTCCACACACTAAGCTGTTACAAACATACCTGCCGGCTCCAAGAGTGTTCACAAACGTGTCCACATACAGTTCAAACGCACACTTGTGCATACCAACCAACACATGTAAAGCATTATATTCTGTCACGTAAACTATTTGAAGGTGCAAAGGTGAGCCGACGCCTGTGCTCAGGTGAATGTTATGTTAAGCTGAAGTGTATGATGGAATGAAAAGAAAAAAAAGGAGGGAGAGCTCCCAGACATCCCCACACCCCCGCCAAGGCAGCAGCGGCGACCAAGGCCCGCCCCCGCACCCATACTGTGGAGCCAACAGAGGAGATCCATCCACCCGGCCAAGGATCCAGACCAGGGCCCGCTGAACCGCCACACTGGCCCCCAACACCCGAGCGCAGTGAGGTACGGAAGCACAGAGTGCAAGGCCCAACCCAATCAGAGGATCAGCCCTCCCACCACGCCAGGGGGTCCAGCACGGGGCCCCACCACCCCAGACAAGCCGTCCACCACCACCCAGGAGTTCTGAGCATCCTCCCACCCCAGCCCCGGGTAAGAGCCAGGGCCCCCCAAGGGAGACCCTCTCCAAAGCTCAAGGCAGCTGCGGAGATCCAGAAGAGAGCAGGGGTCAGCTACCCCCACCTAGAGGAGGGATGACCAAGAGAAGTGGGGGTCCCCGAACTGTAATTTGTTACGTTACTCTGTTACTGACAAAACTAGTTAAATTACAGTAACATTACAATGTACATTATATTGTAATGTGTTAATTACATACATTCTTTCCTTGGAGGAAAAAAGTCACAGAAGAGTTATTTAGAATTTTATTTACTTATTTTTTTAATGGAATGTGTTTTGGGTGAAAATCACAAAATTTAATCCTTTTTTTTTATTTTTAAAGGGATATATCCTCCTGTTGGCCTCTACAGTGGAAAGGCTTTGAAATTAATATAAAACATGTTTTAAAAATGAAATTGTACGTTTTTTTTTTAGGCCAAAATAGATAGAAAATCACACAAAACAAAAATCGTAAGACACTTTTTCCCCTTTCGTTCTCAGGAGGTTAAACCAAAGCACCCATTGAAGTTTTCTGTCGTGACAAAAACCTGAGCGTTTCTTTATGTAAACGACAGGGGGCAGCAGCGCGCCTCGTCAAAAAAGTTTAAGTCAAGAAGAAAAAGTGAACGGAGGCTGGTTCTATACAGCTAGCTCCTCGAATTAATATTTGTTCAAACAAATATGACCAAATAAACGTAAATTAAAAGAATTAAAATACAAATAGAAACATCGGACATCTCTAATAACGCAGAGGACATAGGTACGTTGGTAGGGTTAATTTAGATCATTGTAATTTAAACACGCTGTGACGTGTGTGCTAATAGCATGCTAGCTGTATTTGCCGTTTTCTCATTCATTCTTGCTTCAGAGCTAGCGGCTAACCGTTAGCAGAGTCAGGGACACTGGTTAAAAGCATGAAATAAAGAGTCGGTGACCGTGGAGAAAAATAATTTAGTTGCAGAAAAAAACCGCTCACCTTTTTATTTCAGCATGTTTCTTTAGCTTTGCAGTTTAACGGACTTTTGGTTCTTCTTGTGGTCCTGAAAACGAACATTTTTGCTTCGGTTTGCTAGTTTGGAGGCTATCAGGGGAGGATGTATGCTGTGTACAGGCAGGCCCACACCCCTACCGCCGTGGAGTTCTCTGTCTACTGCAACTTCATATCCAGCAGAGAGAAAAACCTGGTGGTCGCCGGAACATCTCAACTGTTTGTTTACAGGATCATCCATGATGTGGAGGTACAACAAATTGGAACCTTTTGGCACACATACTAGGATTTCAAGCAATGGGAATGGGATTTTTATTGCTTGTGTCATATATTTTCGTCTTTCTAGAGTACTTCATCGCTGGAAAAGTCCTCTGGTATGTTTGCATTGATGCAAACATCTCAGCTGTGTATTTGCCAAAGCTAAATGCACCTCTTTCAGATGCCAAAACCCGCAAGGAGAAGCTGGAGCAGGTGGCGTCCTTTTCTCTCTTCGGCAACGTCATGTCCATGGCCAGCGTGCAGCTCATTGGAGCCAGCAAAGACGCCCTCCTCCTCAGTTTCAAAGATGCAAAGGTGACTGTGATCTGAACGTGGTTCACACCTGAACTGCTGAGGTCTGCTGTTCACTGATTTGGGCACATCCTTTCTGCAGCTGTCAGTAGTTGAGTATGATCCTGGGACGCATGACCTGAAGACGCTTTCTCTGCATTACTTTGAGGAACCAGAGCTCAGAGTATGTGTGAGAGCAAAAACAGCACTAGAGGGTGAGATTCATCAGGTACCGAGTTTCTCTCTGACGTTATTTTGTATCTTTTTTAGGACGGCTTTGTGCAGAATGTGCACATTCCCATCGTTCGCGTGGATCCAGAGAACCGCTGTGCCGTGATGCTCATTTACGGCACCAAGCTCGTGGTGCTGCCGTTTCGGAAAGACACACTGTCTGATGAGCAGGAGGGTGGAGTTGGAGAGGGGTACTGCCAAATTTTAGAGGAGGTTTTAGCTTTTTGTCCCGCTGCAGTCTGAACTCACACCATCTGTTTGGTTCATCTACAGACCCAAATCCAGCTTCCTGCCCAGCTACATCATAGATGTTCGGGAGCTGGATGAGAAACTGCTGAACATAATTGACATGAAGTTCCTTCATGGTTATTATGAGCCCACGCTGCTGATTCTGTTTGAGCCCAACCAGACGTGGCCTGGGTGAGTCGGAGATCGTTTCCTTTCTGCAGCTTGATGCTGGCGTTTGTTCAGACACAGCAGTTTGTGATCATTTCTTCCAGGCGTGTAGCCGTTCGTCAGGACACCTGCAGCATCGTGGCCATCTCCCTCAACATCATGCAGAAAGTTCATCCAGTCATTTGGTCTCTCAGTAACCTGCCCTTTGACTGCACACAGGTCATGGCCGTCCCCAAACCCATTGGTGCGCTCTCTCTGCCTTTTAACGTGGCCGACCTGCGTGAAGGCGGAAGCGATCTTTGACCTCTGTCCCGTCTCTCCAGGAGGTGTGGTGGTGTTTGCTGTGAACTCAATGCTGTATCTGAACCAAAGTGTCCCGCCATATGGAGTGTCTTTGAACTCCCAAACCAACGGGACGACGTCCTTCCCATTGCGTGAGCACTGCGCACTCAGCACGCTGAGCTCGGTATTCTTTTTTGAAGCTTATGATTGTGGCGGTTTTACACAGGTGTGCAGGAGGAGGTGAAGATCACGCTAGACTGCTGTCAGTCTGACTTCATCGCTTATGACAAGATGGTCGTCTCCCTGAAAGGAGGGGAAATGTGAGTTCTTTTGATCTCTGACTTTACCAACAGTTTGGGCCTCCTTACCGACCGCTGCTGTTTTGCAGTTACGTGTTGACCCTCATAACAGACGGCATGAGGAGCGTGCGCGCGTTTCACTTTGACAAAGCTGCAGCCAGTGTCCTGACAACCTGTGTGAGTTCTGCGAGCGCTTAGGAAACCAAAGCTGATTCTTTTTGCTGTTCTTTGGGCATGAAAATCTTGGCCAATGCAGCAGGAACAGTCCTCTGATGAAGTTGTGATTTTAAAACTGTCAGTTTGTTTGTCTTGGTTAGATGGTGACGATGGAGCCCGGCTACTTGTTCCTGGGTTCCCGTCTGGGAAACTCTCTGCTCCTGAAGTACACAGAAAAGCTGCAGGAGGCGCCTGCAGAGGACGCAAAGGACAAGCAGGACAAAGAGAAACAGGCATGTCTGCCCTGCAGATACTTTTCTTTTAATCATCTGGCAGAAATATAAATGGTAAATTCCCTCAGACTGCCCTCTTAATCATACTAAAACTACCTCTACCTTTCAGGAAGAACCCCCAAACAAGAAAAAGCGAGTGGAGTCTTCCACCAACTGGACTGGTGTGTTCACTATTGCCTGGAAAGTTTCTCTGGGTCTGGTTCTGCAGGCTGTTTTACTACATATTTCTTTGCCTTGTCAGATGAGGTGGATGAAATCGAGGTGTATGGAAGTGAGGCCCAGTCAGGCACTCAGCTGGCCACCTTCTCCTTTGAGGTAAAACAGTGGCTTGGATGTGCTCTGCGCAGAAATTTGAGTTCTGCTGTTAATCACCTGATTCATCACAATTAGATGTACTATGAAAGCAGCTACTTGTTGAGTATAAATGAATGAATTTTGAAGACAGTCCTGTACCTGCAGTTCTTTCCAGCCGACCTGTGTGTTCACTAATGTCTGCAAGAGAAGTTCTTCAATTCAGTAAACTATATTTCAATTTGAAAGTGACTACTGCACGGAATTTTCTAAATACATGCAGCCAGAGCTGAACTTTTTTCTTGGCCGCACAGACCTGGAGGAAGGGTTGGGGTGAGGTTAACACGTGCGACCAACAACAACATGTAGCCTTGGCCGCACGTGTGAATAACGTCAGCCTTTTTGAAGAGTCTTTGCTGCTCACCTAAAATGCATTTTGAGTTCCAACCAACCCAGCTTATGTGAAGCTTGTCTGAGGTTTAAGTGACCTGAATGACTGAATTGTCATCAGTCCGTTTGTTTGGGACTCGTGGCAGATGCAGGCATCAGTCTGCAGTCTGTCGGTCACGTGCGCTGCAGCAGTTTGTGCACAAGAGGCTTCATACTATGAGCTTGTTAGTTTAGTGCTTCCAGTGAGTTTGCAACCAGAACGTAGAACAAAACATAAAATAACTTGTCGATTTTTAACGAGTTTTATTTGATTGTTTTTAGAGCCCG
This sequence comes from Oryzias celebensis, assembly GCA_014656515.1. NCBI lineage: Eukaryota > Metazoa > Chordata > Actinopteri > Beloniformes > Adrianichthyidae > Oryzias > Oryzias celebensis. The sequence continues at coordinate 21,609,626 of BNCR01000011.1, read as the reverse complement.
TTATAGAGATTGACCGCTGTGGGTTTTTCAGGGCCACTATCAATTATTAGTAGTCAAGAAGGCCAATAATCAAAATTTGGAGCCAATATTCATTTAGAGTCAAAGTGAACATATTGACTTGAAAAATTGGAATAGTACAAACACAAACAATTACATTTTTTATGTTTAAAAACAAGTAAATAAAAAAAGCAAATACATAAGTCCTAATGTGCAGAGAGTAACAGACTCAGCTGCATCTTTTATTGTTCTTTTAAGCTAAACAGTTCCCTGAAGTTTTGTCAAGTCAATACAACAAAGTTAAACACAATTTTGAGAAAAATCGTTAGTAGTGTCATTTAAGAAGGACAGGATTGTGGTGTCAAAAGCAAAGTTGTTCCGTCTGTTCTCCAAGCAAAGGGCTTCTCTTAGGCTTGTAAATTGCAGAGACCTCTCTGAAGATGTGCTCACTCTGGACTGATGAGGATGGAGCACAAAGAAACTTTGTTCATGTTTTACAAGATGCTCGTAGCGCAGAAGGGAGGGGTCGTAGTTATACCTGCACACACAGCCGCTGAGGCTCTGGCGCAGTTTTATTCTCTGCATGGGGAGGACAAACATTCATTTTTTAACACACAATTAACGACATTGGAAGTGACAGTCCTATTTGCTAGTAGTGTCACATGCAGAGGACCAAGTGAGTGCTCAGATCACGCAGTGGGTGGGACAATGCTGGAAACAAAATGGCGCAAGTGCATCTGAGCCAAAATAACCAGTTCTACTTCTGCCCGTCAAATTAAAAGACGCGATGAAATACATCAAAATAACAAACCTCGGTGCCAATAATCAGTCAGCCCCTAGTCTGTTATGAACAGGTACGGTTCTTTGTTTAGGGTTGTGTACGCTAGCAAAGCAGCTGGCCAGTGAACTGACGATTATAAAACAAAGCTTTGTGCTGAAGATGGGATAAAGGATGGAGCTAACCCTCTTTCATTTATTAGAGGGTTGTTCGTGAAAAGTGTGGGCTTTGTGTGTTTCCTGACAGGTGTGCGACAGCATACTCAACATTGGACCTTGTGCGAATGCTTCCATGGGTGAACCTGCTTTTCTTTCTGAAGAGGTAGACACTTGGAATCCAACGCAGCTGACTGTCTGTGCCACAGCTCTAAGTCATTCACAGAAATGTCCTTTTTCCCACAGTTTCAGAGCAACCCTGAACCTGACTTGGAGATCGTTGTATGCTCTGGCTATGGCAAAAACGGTGCTCTGTCCGTCTTGCAGGTATCTTTGTCTGCTCTGAGTTTGTTTACACATCCAGTCGGTCCTGCACAGTCCTGAAACCTGTGGTGGCGAGGGCCGTCTGCCACAGGTCCTGAGACGGTGCTACAGCACAGTCTGGGTTTACCACGGCTGCCTCAGAGATCCACGGAGCAGCCAGTAAACATCCCAGGCACACGACCACGACTTTTGTCTCTTTCTGGAGATTTCTTTTCATCTTGTTACTTTTTTCTTCCCAGAGGAGTATCCGACCCCAAGTAGTCACTACATTTGAGCTCCCAGGTTGCCACGACATGTGGACGGTAATCTCAGGTGAAGATAAGAAGGTACGCTCAACAGAAAAATGTTTTCTGCAGTTCCACTGCCAGTTTGATTTCTCATTATTAACTTTTTGATTTCCAGAGTGGCAAAAGTGAGGAGTCAGAGGATGGAGGGAAGGTAGAGACAGAAGAAGAGAATGAAGGAGGAGAAAAAAAGGAAGCGGACATGGAGAAGAAAGAAGAGCAGGAAAAAACAGAGCCTCCTCTGGAAGATGATGCAAAGAAGCACGGCTTCCTCATTCTGAGTAGAGAAGATTCAACTATGGTAAAAAGGCCAATACAACATTCAGACCTCTTTCATAGACTTGTATTGTCTTACACTCAACCTTTTTTTCACCTCAGAAGGAGAAAAAATGTTTAATGAAAGGTAACCTCTTCCTCTTAAAGATCCTGCAGACAGGTCAGGAGATCATGGAGCTGGACACCAGTGGCTTTGCCACGCAGGGACCCACTGTGTTTGCTGGAAACATTGGAGACAACCAATACATCATCCAGGTCTCCCCTATGGGACTTCGCCTTCTGGAAGGAGGTGAAAAGAGGCTGGATCTATTTAACGTTGAAGATGAATACATTCCAGAATATAGCAGCTAATAGAAGATTCCCCCTGGAAATGGTGTTTAATGCCAGCAGCAGTAGATGGAAGCGCCTTCAACTCTCTTCATTTCACCTTTCAGTGAAACAACTTCACTTCATTCCAGTGGATCTGGGATCCCCCATAGTTCATTGCTCTGTGGCGGACCCGTATGTTGTTATTATGACCGCTGAGGGCGTGGTCACGATGTTTGCGCTGAAGAGTGACACCTACATGGGGAAAACACACCGACTGGCTCTGCAGAAACCTCAGATTTCTACAGTGAGTAACTTCTGCTTCACGTCCTCTAGGTTGCTTGTTTGCTCCCCCTGCTGGCCAATCAAAGCTGCTGCGCTGCAAGTGTTTGAAACCCTCTTTCCCCACAGCAATCTCGAGTGATCGCTCTGTGCGCGTACCGAGACGTCAGTGGGATGTTCACCACAGAAAACAAAGCCAGCTGCTCCACCAAAGAGGACGCCGTCCTCGGGAGTCACTCTGAGGCAGAGACCGTCTACCAGGACATCAGGTAGGAGGTCGCATGCCCTGCAGGACCTCCCATTGGGGTGGCCCCTGCTCCTCCTGCTTATTGGCAACAGTCTGATAACCTCCCCCTTTTGTGTGGTGCAGCAATACAGTGGACGATGAAGAGGAAATGCTGTATGGCGACTCCGGCACCAGCACCACAGCTGTAAAAGAGGATATAAGCCGCAGCTCCACAGCAACAGTGCCCTCCGGGGGTGAGGGGAGTGTGGTCAAAGCCGAGCCCACCCACTGGTGTGTGCTGATCCGGGAGAACGGCGTGATGGAGGTAAGCCTGTTCCTTTTGTTCAGTTGCTCTGGGTCCAGGAAATGTGAGGGAGAAGTAAGCCCTCAAACTCTTTCATACCTGTCAATCAAAAGACCACACCTACATCTGAGCTCAACTTTGAGGTGTTACGGAAAAGTTCATAATAGTTACCTTTTTCAGTGACTGTGATTGAAAAGGCTGATTTTGATTGTGTAGCACTCACCCTCACCAGTTTGACCAGTTAGCTTGTTTTCAAAGGTGTTTCAAACAGGAAGTTGAAATGTTTTGTCCTCCTGCATCATTTGTTGGTCCATTTAGAAGAAGCTCATGTGAAACTTGTTTCCAATCAGGATCTTTCCCAACAGAAGCCTTTCACAAACCCTGTTTAAGTGGGTTATCTGAGGTAACCAGCTGGACCCTGGATAACCCAGTGTTTCCAGACCTCACTGGTTTAATATCTCCTGTATAATCCAGTGTTTTAAATGAGAAATACAGATGCTGCTGGAATCCTCACAAAAATGTGACTGCATGGATTTTAGCTGAATCTCAAAGCCTGGAATCAAACTGTAACCTCGCTGCTCACTGAATTCTGCAATGTTTACGTTCACAGACCATCTGAATGAGATTAAACTGAGTTTCAGTAGTTTCAGTCTCCTCTGATCAGGAATGATTCTGCTGTGGTTCACTTTAGTGTCTCTGCTGTGACTTTTTCTTGTGTTACAGATCTACCAGCTGCCAGACTGGCGATTGGTCTTCCTGGTGAAGAACTTCCCAGTGGGTCAAAGAGTGCTGGTGGACAGCTCTTCTGGTCAATCAGCAGCGCAGGGAGACGGGAAGAAGGAGGAAGTCACTCGACAGGGAGAGATCCCGTTGGTCAAAGAGGTGGCGTTGGTTGCTCTCGGCAACAATCGCAGCCGGCCATATCTGCTGGTGAGTTTTCCCCTCTGACAACTCCGTGCTTTAAGTGGACAACAAGAAGTGGCTGGTACCCTCTGTTATGGAAGTCGAAAATTAAGAGAATCTTGAATTTAAAATTGAAACAATAAAAATAAGTTATGTTTTCTATGCGTCATAATGAATTAAGAAGGAAGGAGCTCAGGTCAAGTCTATAAATAAATGTAGACATTTATTGTTAAAATTATTTCAAATGGTTGAACAATTACAGCACTGACTTTCATTTGATTTAAGAATAAGCAAACGTGAACTAACAACAGTGTGACAAAAACTGTAGGGCTGTCAATGGTTAATCGACTAAAAAAAATCATCAACACTAATTTGTTATAATCGACGCGACGTTCTCTTTTTTTTGGAGGGGGGGTTGTCAACGGGAACGTTCTTTTTCCTCCCTGAGCTTTACGTTCACATAAAAGCTCAAACCAGCTCATCCTTCTAACTTCAGATGCAAATATCACTGGAGTTGAACACCAGACTCAAAAGCACCTCCATGAAAGAAGGAAAGAGGAGAAGAATCAGGTGTGGAGTGGGGTGTGGGAGAGGGGCGGAGGTGAAGGAGAAAACAACTTTATCACACATGTGCAGTTGGAAGACTCGCTGCTCCGGGACTCGATGTTTACGCCTGTGACCCCGTGACGTATTTTTGACAGCGATTTAACAGGAGAAATTCGTATTCAAGACAAAGAAAAGTCGTATTCAGAACAGACGTGAAATGTAAAACTAAAGGTTGTATTCATATTTTTTCTGCACAAATGTATATTTTGTGCACACCTTTGTATTTATGAAAACAACCTTTTCTTTATGAATACGTGTCTTATTGACAGCTATCTTTCCTCATACCTTTGTCAACGTTTAAAGATTTAAAGACATGATTAGGGGGCTGTACCTTAGCTACCACCTTTTGCAAACTAATGGAGGAACAATTATTGTAGAATATCTTAGTGTTCACTAATTGAAATAAAATAAAACACGTGTTCATTAAAATATGTCTGCTTAATATTTCTATGGGAAGTTTAGACAATGATTTAGTGCAGCGATCAGGAACCCTTTCACTTGTGAACCAATTATGGCTTTTTTATTCGAGCGTCTGTAGCTTTTTATATGTCAAATTCATGAACTATACATGAGCATTTTCAATTTCTGTGAATGCAGCAAATGCTGAGCACTGGTGGTACCATACCTGACGTGAACCTCCATGGTTGGTACCTGAACTATCACCTTTTGGGGAAATAACTGCACATGTAAACAATGTAAACAATAATGAACTCGACCATGCCAAATAAAAAAACAGCAAATACAATAACAGACATTGTTCTAGGTCTTTCTCTTTAAAAAAAGGTCTCAACAGGTCTAAAGATCCACTTTTCATGCACTTGGGGTTTCACAAGTTGACTTTTAAAGTCCACATTAAAACACAAAAGCACAGATGATTTGTGCTGCCTGTAACTTATTAGTTCCTTTTGTTCCATAATTGCAAATGTCTCTCTGATGTTTAACATTGAAACCTAAATGATTATCAATAGATAAAATAAAATAACTAAATGTTTCAAGTAAAATCATTTCTAATGATAAAGTAATGAGTGTTGTTGATTCTAATGAACACAACCATTTGTACAAATATAAATCTTGTTTATTTTTTCATCAGGGATTCAATATTTGCAGAAAGAGTTATCAAATACACATTTTATTCATTGAGCCCCAGCCATTTCTGATCAGCATCACTTTGAAATAGTAGAACTCACGTGACACAGTTTCCCACAATGCATTGTTTTGTAGTCATTCAGTTGTGCTTGCCCAAGTGGACGCCTTGCACCCACTGCTTTCTGGTGATATTTTCATGATGAGTGACATGTGACGTTGGACACTAGCATACACGCGCACCAGTCGATCTGCGCAGCGCTGCGTTCGCCTGGGTCATGGTCACAGGCACTTGGGCCTGCTCTCAGATCCAGCAGCACAAGGGATTATGGGATACCCTTCCTTTTGTTTGTTTGGTTGGATTGGGGTTTAAGTGTGGGATTTTGTCTGTGCTTTGTTGTTTGGCTTTTTTACTCTGCTTTGCTCTTAGTTATTTTATCCTGTTTTTGATTTCTAGAGCCCAATATCACAACTATAGCCGTCTCATTGGACTGACATCAGTTTATGGCAAGAAACAACAAGTCAAACATGTCAAAGTAAACAATAGCTGGTTGTTAAACAGACTAAGCTGAACAAACATCTCTGTCCTTAAACCCTCCTCCTTGGTGAGGAAAATCTCTGTCTCTTTTTGGGGGGAAAAACTAAGAAACCTCAGGGTTTCCCTCATGAAGGAGAGATCCTCAACCCCAGACAGACAGGTGATGCACTAGAAAGAAGAGTTTAATTAAATCTATAACTTCATGGTTGAATAACAAGTGTATGTCTAATAAACAAACCCGTCTAGATAAACAGCTACAAGCTAAGATAACAGCTAAGTATGTAAACAAAGACGTGTTGTGTTGCATTTCTTTCAGTACCATGAGTGAGAGGGAGGTAGAGGATGATGATCACCTTGTGTTGATCACCATCATGTGTGACCAAAGCCTTCGTGCACTTTAACAGTCTCATACATCGAGCATGTTGATGATAGATGCTGCTAGTGAGCAATCATAGACAAACCTAAGTTGTTATTTTATTAATGTCTTTCTTATCATGTATCAATAATAGTTGTGTCTAAGCTCTTGGAGTCGGTGGTTCAGGACTACTTCTGGCAGGTGCTGGGTATTGGGGAGTGCTTCTGGCGGGGAGAAGTTGCGGAACTTTTAGAAGTGCCGGTACTGAGTACTGGAGTGTACATGGCCACTCAAAACACTGGGTTTCCTCCAACTTTGTGTTTGATCTGTGGAAGGTTGAAGGGTTGTCGCTGTTTCAGGTCCACGTGGAGCATGAACTTCTGATCTACGAAGCTTTCCCGTACGACCAGCAGCAGCCGCAAAGCAACCTGAAAGTCCGCTTCAAAAAGGTGAGTCTGGTGTGAAGGAGCTACTGCTTCCAGCGAACCATCTGACGGCGTTTCTCCTTTGGCTCAGGTGCCCCACAGCATTAACTTCAGAGAGAAGAAATCCAAACCGAAGAAGGACAAGAAGGCGGAGAGCGGAGGACCTGAGGAAAATGTGGCTGTGAGGAGCCGGATTGCCAGGTTCCGGTACTTTGAGGACATCTCTGGGTACTCGGGGGTATGAACACCAAAGTCCATTTGAGATTTACCCAGAAGGCTTAGCTCCTGATCCTTCTGATACATGTGTTGTTGTCTCAGGTGTTCATCTGTGGCCCTTCCCCCCACTGGATGTTGATCACCTCTCGAGGAGGGCTGAGGCTTCACCCCATGACCATTGATGGACCCATCGAGTCCTTCTCCCCCTTTCACAATATCAACTGCCCCAAAGGATTCCTTTACTTCAACAAACAGGTAACTGGACACTTCCAGCCATCATTTCTGGGTCTCCAGCATCCACCTTTGGGAAGAGCTGCTTCATATGGGCTCTTCTGCTGGTCCATAAGCTGCATTGAACAGAACTTTGAAGCATCAGTTCCAGCTGCGTGGCTGCTTACTTGCATTCCTCTGTGGCATCATTGAACTGCTTCCGTTCAGGGCTGATGGGACCTTTACAGAAGCTTCAAGCAGAAGATCATTCTGTGTATATTTGTTCAACTTTCAAGTCTGTTTCATTTTTTAGCATTTTTAAAGATTGAAATCACTATTCGCCCTTCATATATCTCGTTTTTATTGTTTTGTTTTGTTTTTTTTACATTTTTTTCTTTTACTGTGACTCAAAAATATTGAACACAACCTTAGTGTTAAACTACATAATAATCTTGATTTCTATAAATGTAAAAGTGAAAGTAATGACTTTACCCTAAAGAGCAGTTCTCTGTTCAGCTGCAAATATCAGCCTCTTGACATTAGCCTGCAGGATTTTAAACGTGCATTTTATAAAAGATATTTTAAATTCTGAAGTGAGGGTGGGTGTGTTCCTTCTGCACAGGGTGAGCTTAGGATCAGCGTCCTGCCCACCTACCTGTCCTACGACGCCCCCTGGCCTGTGAGGAAAATCCCACTGAGGTGCACCGTCCATTTTGTCTCGTATCACGTTGAGTCCAAGGTAAGGGCGCTCCAGCAGTGTGCAGGGTTGTCAGGGGAGAGGAGTTCAAACATCTGACAGCTGATGGAGCTGCAGTCCACAAAGAGCACAAGCAGACACTTGGATGTCTATTTCTAACAGCAGACAGGAGAGAAATCTTTGAGGTTGTAGTTTGACGTGTTTTTCTGTTTCAGGTTTACGCTGTGTGCACGAGCGTGAAAGAGCTGTGCACTCGCATCCCCAGGATGACTGGAGAGGAGAAGGAGTATGAAAATATTGAAAGAGGTCAAAGGACACACACACACCAACTATCTGTCAGTGTTTTATCAAGGCACCTTTTGTTATGTTTTGGACTGTTCTTTTTGTTTTTTTGCAGAGCAGATCTTGTTTTTTTGTGAAAACATTTTTATAACAAAGTCTGAAGCTACGCTCACACCAGCCTAGCAAAACACAAGTTCAAGCAGCCACTTCTAATGAAAAGTCTATGTAAACGTGCATTTAAGTGCTATGCGTTCAAAACTCTCGTTCATGCAGCACTACACACATTTTTAAGACCGTTTTCAGGCTCCACATACAAAATGCTTGTCCATGCAATGCATGTTGAATGTTAAACCATGTAGAGAGTGGGATTGGGTATGAATAGCGCCCCTTTTGATTCACAGAAGTGCCAACCGTTTAAAAATGGATTCTTGGATTATTAATGGATTATTAATAATTGCGGTTTCTGCCGGGTTGGAATTCTATAACACCAAGTCTTTAATAAAACTGAATAGAGCTGTGAAAGTCTGGAGCAACATTCAACAGATTTGCACCACTTTGACAATTCACATTTAGCCTCTTCCAACTGCAGCAAACATGGGCTAGAACAGTAGAAAAAGAACCCCTCTTGTCTCATCCAGTGTGAACGCCATGGGCTAAATGTGCGTTCAAGAATGGGCGTTTAGAGCTGACTTTAACGTGCGTCACGTGCCCGGTGTGTCCGAAGCTTCAGGGTTAACTCCCTATAAAATGAAGCTGCAGAAACTGAGAACTGAGGCAGTTTCTTCTGGGCATTTCTGGGTTTGTGGATGGGATCTGGATGGATCTGGATGATGTTTCTGCAGACTGCGTTTAAACCAGTTTGATGCAGCTAACTTTTCTGATCCATCATGTCACTAGCTGCATTTCCATTACACAGATGTGCAAAACTTTATCGACATTCTAGAAATGACCCAATTTTGCAATGACACTGTTTCCATTTAATCATAATTATGCGAATAAACACAAAGCAACTCATGCGATAAGTCATTCTAAACCACAGGGATGGATGAGAACTAGTATTGTTTTAAGTATATTCACATAAAGGGAGCGTTTGGGTGACGTCACGGCTTCTGCGGCGTAGCTAGACCATTGATAATCTCTATAAACAGACCCACGAGAGAAGCCTGTTCAGCGGTATTAAAAAAAGAACCATTCTAAAAAGTGAGCAGTTGGACCCTTTTCTCTGTTTGATAGCATCAGGTCCATTCAGATTTCTGTCACGGCTCCAGCCTTCATCATCATCTGTCAAAGGAGACTTCTAGCAGGCCATGGAGCTGCAAGCGGAACCGCTCCTCCTGGGTGGGAGCGGCGATTTTAATGAAATCTTGGTTGATGATTTTACGGAGGAGCTGTGACTCCAACAATTCAGTTTGACACGCGACTTTTAAGGAGCTGCGACACTGCCGTGCCTCTCGTGGCGCCCGCTGTTGAGCGCAGCCACTTCCTTCCAAGAAGCGTATTTAATTAGAAAGTGTTTCCTTTGAAGTTTGGCTAAATTTGTCCATTTCGAAACGACCCAAAAACCAGCTCCTCCAAGCACAAAAACTTGTTTTCAATAAATGCGAGTTTTTTGAAATTGTGGTGTTTCCATTAAGATAATTTAGTGTCACAAATCCAATTAGTGCAGTTTCAGAGTTAGTGGAAACACGCCTAACGAAACAGTGCTGAGGTCCGTTTATGTGAAGGCTGCAGCTCCACTGTAAACTCTTTGCTAACAAGGTCCATCTGCTGGTTGTCCTGATCCTCCCTGCAGATGAGCGTTACATCAACCCTCTCCAGGAGAAGTTCTCCATTCAGCTGATCTCTCCAGTGAGCTGGGAGGCCATTCCCAACACCAGGTGAGATGTCTTACGTCATTTAGTGAATTCTGAAGTGTCAGTTCTCCTTAAGGTGCCAGGACTCCTTTTTCAGTCAGGTCCATCTCAAATGTGTCTTTAAGGATCGATCTGGAGGAGTGGGAACACGTGACCTGCATGAAGACGGTGGCGCTAAGGAGCCAGGAGACGGTGTCTGGACTGAAGGGCTACATTGCAGCAGGGACCTGCGTGTTGCAAGGGGAGGAGGTCACCTGCAGGGGGCGGGTAAGCAGAGGCACAGATAAGGACAGACAATTCTCTGAAGAGCTTTCTGCAGCCGCTTCTGCTGTGTTTGCCTCAGATCCTGATCCTGGATGTGATTGAAGTGGTTCCGGAGCCGGGCCAGCCCCTCACCAAGAACAAGTTCAAAGTTCTGTATGAGAAGGAGCAGAAGGGCCCGGTGACGGCTCTGTGCCACTGCCATGGGTACCTGGTGTCAGCCATTGGACAAAAGGTCTCAGCCACACCCCCTATGCATTTCCTGCAGCTTTTATTTGACTGACAGATGTTCAGGCATCTTTTCTGAGCTCAGATGAGCTTCAAAACCTCTCAGCTGTGTTCTAATTGGCTCTCTGTAAAAGATGGGAGGAGCCTATTGGACTGATTATTGATTTCATGATTTATGTTGTGGATCAAAAATGTTTTTGAACATTTCATTAGTCAAATTCTGAATTGTGACATGACAAATGAACGGAAAACCTTTCCTGACTAACAGAAACATGTTTTAGGTGAAGTTTTAAAGGATGTTTAAACTTTTCATTCCTGGAGCAGTCTTTGTGTATTGATCACTTGAGTCACAGACTGGTTGCTGCAGCAACTCTTTATGTTAAGGATCTTGTGACGATTGTCTCCCTGGTTTGGAGCTGTGTGTAACTGAGCATGCTCTGGTCTTTAGATCTTCTTGTGGGTCCTGAAAGACAACGACTTGACAGGCATGGCCTTCATCGATACGCAGCTCTACATCCACCAGATGATTAGCATCAAAAACTTCATCCTGGCAGCTGACGTGATGAAGAGCATCTCGCTGCTGCGCTACCAAGAGGAAAGCAAGACGCTGTCACTGGTCAGCAGGGTGAGGAGCGAGCCTGCAGCATCTTCATCCTGAATATTACACCTCCATGGTGGTGCAGAGGTAGAGCGGTCGACCTCTGATCTGATCATTTCAGGTTCAGTTCCCGCTTTGCCCGCCCACGTGTCAAAGTGTCTCTGGGCAAGACACAACCACCAGGAGGTGGTTATACTGTTATAAGTTCTTTTTCCATTTGGGTTTCTCAACAGGATGCAAAGCCTCTGGAGGTTTACAGTATTGAGTTCGTGGTGGACAACAACCAGCTGGGATTCCTGGGTAAGAATAAGAAAGGAAGCTGGTTTCGACTCCCTATTGTCCATTATCTGCTTTTCTCCCATTTTTTGTCGTTCTGTGTTTCAGTTTCAGATCGAGACAAGAACCTCTTTGTCTACATGTATTTACCTGAAGGTAGATTGTTGGTTCTAAGCTGCAGTGCACTCGTTCATGAGCCACGCAGGCCTTTCAACTGCTGCTGTGTTTGCAGCCAAAGAGAGTTTTGGGGGCATGCGGCTGCTGAGGCGGGCCGATTTTAACGCCGGAGCGCACATCAACTCTCTGTGGAGGATGCCGTGCAGAGGAGCGCTGGACTCCGGCAGCAAGAAGGCGCTCACCTGGGACAACAAGCACATCACCTGGTTCGGTGAGAAAAGCCTGTTTGGTTTACTTAGGTGGTCAAAGCAGCAAACTGTATCCTGTTTACTGCAGAGCCGTGTTTCCATTCACTCCGAGTCCTCCGGTTCAAAAACAGGCTCTTTGATCAGCTTTAATGGAATAAGCTCATCTTCATTCGAAGTAAAGAAGGTAGTTTGTTCTGATGGTTTCGTGATTTTTCTTTCTACAAATGTGGACTTTCCTCCAAAGTCTTGCATCCTCTGAACACGCATACGTTTCCAAACTGTCAAAACAGTTTTTTAGCCAAACAAGTAGAAACAGAATGTACTAATGTCAGGAATCTGTTAAAGAAATCCGGGTCTTTGTCCCTGCAGCGACACTGGACGGAGGCATTGGGTTGCTCCTCCCCATGCAAGAGAAGACATACCGCCGTCTGCTGATGTTGCAGAACGCTCTAACCACAATGCTGCCTCATCACGCCGGTCTCAACCCCAAAGCCTTCAGGTCTGTTTCCTGTAAGTGCCTCCACAGAGCCCAACCCCTACAGGGAGGCTGAAGTTTGTCTCCTCTCGTGCAGAATGATGCACAGCAACAGACGGAGCCTGCAGAATGCCGTGAAGAACATCCTGGATGGAGAACTCCTGACCAAGTACCTGTACCTCAGTACCATGGAGCGTAGCGAGCTGGCTAAGAAGATTGGCACCACCCAAGACATCGTGAGTACAGAGCAGAGTGGCTGCTCCAAAAAGGAGGAAAAAAAGGATGGGAGGAGCCTACTGGATTGATGTACATTGTTCTTCTCCCGCTGCAGATCCTGGATGACCTTCTAGAAATCGACAGAGTCACGGCTCATTTCTGAGCACTGTTTCCTTATGAGCCAGTATTTTCTTTCGTCGGTCTCTCAGCTCCTTCCTGTTTTCCTAAAATATTTTGTAATAAAAACTAAACTGAGTTTGGAGTTTTGTTTGAAGTCTAAAAGAGGTAGAACATTTTATTGTCCTGATGACATCATGAGGCGAACAAGCCAACATAATGTTGATTACAAAGATGCCAAAGACACAGAAAATCAACATAAATATAGAAAACAGTCTGATGAGCCTCTTAAATAATGAAGTCTCTGGGTGAGGCGTACACTCCCATCAGGCTTCAGGCTGTTGATGCTGTCCTGGCTGAATGGGGTTTGAACGTGCGGTGCTTCTTTACATCATGTCAGGAACTCGTACACCTCAGCATCCAGACTGGTGAAACCCAGGACCTCCAGGAGCCTGAGGAGGGCGCGCGTCAGACTCATGGTCACCATCTCCTTCCTGCAGGACAGAGCAGCTTAACTTTAGGAGGGTGTCAGTCTCAGAACAAGAACATCAGAGCAGCCTCTTACCTCAAAGCCACTTCAAACTTAAAGCTTTCCCATGCTGTCCTACACCAGTGGAAGATCCACAGTTTGGGGAGAACTCCCAACTTCTCGGCCTGGATCCTCCCCCAGCCTCGAACCGCGCTGCAGAGAAAGAAGCGTTGTTCAACTGTGGCTCAGCTGCTTTTCTGCAGCACAGACACCAGGACCAGAACCCAGTTGATCCGTATGAAAAAGGCAAACCTCTGCTGGCAAGAACAGCTGCTTACTCTACGTTTATAGGGGATTGTGATGGAGAGCGCTTCTTTACATTGATAATCTGCACTTCAGTGAAGGGGAAAATGTATCAAACTTATTTGATTTCAACTCTCCTACTGCAAAACCATGAACGGGTAACCAGTCAAAGCTGTATATGAGAACTGGACTGAAAAACTCCACCCCCCTGGCATTCCAAACAGGAAGTGCCCGCAAGAAAATCCCATAAAGTTCTACAGAGAAACAGTTATTACTAAGTCATTCTATTTGTCAGAATAACTATTCTTACTCTGATTCCTTTTTTTAACATGTTCTAGATCATCCTCATTTTTATATTTTTTCTTTATTGAAAGTTTATTGAAAGTTATTTGTGTCAGCGTCCTTATTGCAAAAAATGGTGAGTGAATTGACTTTATTTGGTCATTTTCTACGGGTGACACACTCTCTCAGTCCAGTTTTCACATACAACCAACTGGAAGGTCAGAATATCCTCCAACACACAAATGAAAATGTACTGGAGGTAGAAACAGGTCTCCACTCCATCCTGCTGAGGTCAACAGCAGAGCACTCAGCCGTCCGCCCACCACACCCACCTCTTGGCCATGACGAAGTAGCGGTCCACCGGAGCTCCCAGAGTGATGTTGATGCTGCGGACGGTGTTGATGTTCCTGAAGACCAGAAGCATGGGCCGCGGCATGGACTTCAGCACCTGCATGATGCTGTCGAAGCGGTTGATGGCCATGTGGCGCATGTAGGCCGTCTCTTCTCTGTTCAAGATGTTGGACAGGCCTAGCTGGTGCATGGTGATGGGTCGCTGCAGCAGCATCTCACAGAACAGGAAGTACTCTACACAGAGCAGAAAACCTGCAGTCTCTGCTCACATTCAGGCCACGTCAAGGCAGTGAAGGGACCTCCTCACCTGTGACTCCCAGGGCATGGGAGTGCTTCTTCATGGCGGCCTCGTTCCTGAGGACTATGGCTCGCCACAGTTTACAGAGAGACTCTCTGTCCCTGAGGTCAAAGGTCACAGTCAGAGCTCCAACACGCACACCTGTGAAGGTGCTTGGCCATCTTACCGCTCCTCAAGGTATTCGTACAAGCCGTGGTCCAGAAGCACCAGCTCAGCTTTTTTGTCAGGACCACGTCTGACAAGAACTGCAGAAAAGAAAGAAGGGCAGCAGACGGGTTTCAGCACAGATGTGAACAAACGAAAGCGTTTCATAGAAACATCCTGATCAGCTTCAGTCACTTCAGTGAAAGCAGACACAGCTCAGGGTCTTAAACCAACCATTTCCTGGATGAGGGTCAGCGTGGATGAAACCCGTGTAAAATATCTGCTCTGCAAACGTTCTGATGAGCTTATCTGCAGCCTGAGAAACAAACATGAGTGTTTTGAAAAGCACACGTTTTACAGCTCACTGATTTGTAGAAGAACAAACTCACATCTTTCAAACTGATTCCTTGTCTCTTAATTTCTTCCACGTTGTTGATTTTGCAGCCATTGCAAAATTCTGCTGTCAGCACTCTCTTTGAGAGCAAGAAAATGATCGTAAAGTTCTAAATGTAGATGATTAGGAAGACAAGTGAAATCTCACCTTACTGGTGTACTGCCAGAATACTTTAGGTACAACTACAAACTGAAAGTGCTTCAGCTCCTCTGCACACCTCTCGGAGTTCCTGGCCTCGTTTTCAAAGTCCAGCTCTTGAGCCAGCGTGTCCTTCAGGTCCTGCAGAGATGACAGCAAAGGCTTTCTGGAGACACTCCTGACTTCAAACTGAAGGCTGGTAGGGTCTTTTAACCATCTTCTGACCTTAAGAACCCATCGGAAGCCAAAACTTGGATGCATCAGTTTGATTATATCAAGAAGGACCTCCAGGGTTCGGATGTCGCCATCGAAACGATCCCTGAGGTCAATGTACTGCACCTGTGGCGGTCACGATGGACTTTTAGTTCCACACAGTTGGACGTGAGTCAAGACCAGGTCTCACCTTCACAGCAACGGGGGTCCCATCCCACAGCTCTGCCTTATGAACCTGAGCTAAGCTGGCTGCAGCGAGCGGCTTATGGTCAAACGTTTTGAAAAGCTGCTCTGGGGTTTTGTTGAAGTCCTCCTGGAAGAGAGCATCCACCTTTTCCAGACAGAATCCTGATTAATCTCAGTTTCCCCGTTTCAGCTGCTTTCCTGCCAATCGTCTCACCTCTTTGCATCTCCTGTTCAAGGCCTTGTCCTCCAGCACCTGCAGGGTGCTGATGTACTCAGGGGGTAGAAGGTGGTTGAAGGAGCACAGACCCTGGCCTAGTTTGACATAAATTCCCCCGTTCCTTGTGGCTCCTTCCACCATGCATTCTGCTGCCCTCAGGTGGCAGGCGGACATCTTGCTGAGGTAGATTGGGCTGTTCTAACAGGGTGGGACAGACAGAAGACATGACTGTTGGCCGAGCGAGAGCTCATTTTCCTTAGACCTGAAGAACTCTAATGGAAGGTGCTAAGGTGAAGGATGCTGTGGTTGCTTTGTGGTTAAAATCAGCTATTTGTCTCCATGATAACAATATAAGAGGACCAACGATTGTGAGTAATTCATTTGAGTTTGTAGGAGGAAACCACTGAACGCTGGACTGGATCCACATGCTCGTGGTTGATGTGAGCTTGCAAAAATGCAGGAACCGACACCATGCTGCAGTTTTTGTCTCAAAGAAGCGATGATTTTGAAAAAACAAACCGTTTTTATGGTAGTGGCTGGGTGAGACGGAGAACAAATGCTCCTTTCAAGCTGTGACGCTAACTCCACCTCAAAGTTAAAGCCATGGAGAGCTTTGGTTTTTAAGAAATTTGTGTTCAGGCAAAGCAAACCAACACTACCTTATTACCAAACGCCTGAAATATCACATTTCTGCTCATGTTTTCACACACAGATAGATTTGTGACAAAGCTGGACTTTGATTTTTAAGACGAGCCGTCTAGCTAGCTGAAGCCATGGCGATGCAGAGAGGGGGCCTGTTCACCAGAAAAATAGGAACAACACATTGTTTCCATATCAGTTTCTTCAGGCGGTTCTTCAGTTGGGTCATAAAGACTGTCTACAGGCTGCAGTGAAGACGCGGAACACACGAGGCCTCCTTAAAGTCCCACTCTGATCCTCATTTGATCTATTTTCAAAGCATTCCCAGTAGTGTTTTAAAAACACTGCATCCGCAAAGTATTCCCAGCGCCTCACGTCTTCCACATTTTATGATGTCACAGCCTTAGTTCAGAATGGATGAAATCAGTTTTCTTCCTGAAACATTCTGAAAACAATGTTGAAAAAGTTCTCTTGAAATTGTACAGAAGTATTCACTGCCTCTTCATATAAGTGTATATGAGAAAGCAACGGTCACTCTGTCAGAGCGTTCCTCTGTGGAAAGAGGAGAACCTTCCAGAACAACCATCTCTGCATCTCTACACCAATCAGGCCTGTATGGTAGAGCGGCCAGACGGAAGCTCCTTCTTACTGAAAAGCACATGGAAGCCCGTCTGGACTTTGCCAAAAGGCTCCTGAATGACTCTCAGACCACGAGAAACCATATTCTGTGGTCTGATCAAAATAGAACTTTTTGGAGTGAAAACCAGACACCGTTCATGACCAGACCAATTCCATCCCTACAGTGAAGCATGGTGGTGGCAGCATCATGCTGTGGGGAAGTTTTTGGGCAGCAGGAACTGGAAGACTGGTCAGGATAGAAGGAAAGCTGACTGCAACAATGTCCAGAGACATCCTGATGAAAATCTGCTCCAGGGAGTTCCTGACCTCAGACTGGAGCGACGGTTCATCTTTCAGCAGAACCATGATCCAAAGAACACCACCAAGATCTGGAAGGAGCGGCTTCAGAACAACTCTGTTAGTGTCCTTGAGTGACCCAGCCAGAACCAGACCTGATCCAACTGAACATCTATGGAGAGATCTGGTAATGGCCGTGCACCCACGCTTCCATCCACCTGATGGAGTTGAGCGCTGCAGCAAAGAGGAACGAACCAAACTGTCCACAGAAAGGTGTTCCAAGCTTGAGGCTGTAAATGCTGCCAAAGGTTCAGCAACTAAGTGTTGAACGAAGGCTGTGAACACTTCTGTACAAGTCATTTTACAGGTTTGTATTTTGAATACATTTGCAACAATTTCAAGAGAACTTTTTCAACTTTGTCATTATGGGATGTTTTTCAGAGAATGTTTTAGGAAGAAAACGGATTCAATCTCTTTTGAACTAAGGCTGTGACATCATAAAATGTGGAAGAAGTGAGGCACTGGGAATACTTTCCAGATGCAGCGTATGATTGTGCTGTCTTAGCCAAGATAAAAAAACGGACCTTTTCTAGGACATAAAGTCACCATTGACTTGTGGGCAAGACTGTAGGCGCAGATTAAGCTCGCCCCCACTTGTTTACACTCTCTACCATAAGATTACCCCACCACCACCACCACCACACCCCCAAGCTAACATCACCGATGCTACAGCTCTACAGCAGCACATCAGGACAAAGTCATTTACCTCTTCAACTCCACGCAGCTCCACATTCGTGGTCCACCAGTAATCCACAGAAATGAGGAATCCCACAGACAGAGACCTGAGGGGCACGGAGAGAAGCTCTGGACTTTATACACTGAGGTCTGATTGAAATCAGTGTGAGTTTGAAAGAAATGCCTGTTTTTCATAGAAAAGCTTTGTTTCAAAAGTAAAATGTTTCAGTGAATGTGACTTTGAAAAGCCTTTTCATGATGTTCTCTTGTTGAAGGAAGATTATGCTTGAGTTTTTTTAAATACCTCCAAATGTTAAAGCTCTTGGCATTTGTCACCTTTGACCTCATCTGACATAAGGAACAGACCAAGTTCAAAATGATAAATCTGAGATAAAAGGTTTAACAAAGTTGCGTGTTTCCTGTGAAACCTGTGGTCCAACATTCTCCACAGCATGAAGTGAGGTCCAGCTTTCAGATATGCCTGCATGAAAGGGGGCAGGAGCTCCTGGAGCCCTTCTGAATGCCCTCACAGGGTAGAAGCTCAATAAACTCATCAAACACCACAACTTTAGCATAAACAAAACCACAGGGTCATCAAGATCAAATTAAAGTCACGTTGGTTCAATGGGATTAAACATGATAGAAACCTGCAGAAACGACCGAATCCTTCAATCATGATCCTCTTCCTCCTCCTCTCTCTGGCATCTGACACGGCATACTGGACACAAATGGCGCCCACAGACAGCGTCGCCACACTCTTCCACAGCATCCCTCTGCGCCTGCCCCCCCTGCAAGATACACAAACAGTGTTGAAGTGGAACACCGTGCAGATAATCGCCCCAATCCCAGAATGTTCATGCTTTAGTGTACCTGACTGAAGAGAAAGATCTGGATGTTTGGAGTGATGGTCCTGGAGGGGGGCGTCTTCTCAGCAGCGCCATGTGATGCCGACATAATCTAAACTGAAGAGGGGGGGGGGCTTCAGTCACATGACATCTTCACAGCAACAGTCAAAAGCTGCTGGATTTAATATAAAATGTGAAGCAACCAGACTCCTGACTGAGATGTTCTCTGCCCCGAGCTTCAGTCTGTTTTGAGTCAAAGCACAGCAGAACAGGGATGGGGGGGTCCATCTCTCATCAAGGCCAGGCCTTGTTGTTTTTGTCTGCATCTGAGGGACAGAATGTCTCTGCTGCTGACACATTGATTTAGAGATGTCAATGACCCGCAGGCTGACATGTGAAGATGTGCTCTCCGTTCTTCCCATGCAGGAGAACATCAGCTTTCTTCTGACAAAGAGAGATGGTCGTGAGCTCACAGAGGCCAAATACAGCTCCTGTCAGCGGTTAGGCTTGGACACGAGTGTGAGAAGAAAGGCGGGAACGCGGACAGATATTTACAGTCTGAGAAACACAATCATCACCGGCTAGCATGACTGCTAATGAGAGCTAGCTGTTTGTAAGTTCAGGAAAAACCCTCGTCCTATGCGTAAAATGTTGGTTATTTACCACTGCCGAGGTGTCCGCCGTCATTGTTTTTTAAGCAATCACTGCTCTGGGGGGCGAGGGAACTCCAGGATCCGCTTAAGCTCTGAAAAGACCGGAGCCCGCGCCTCCTCCTCCGGAGGCTTCGACGACAGTCGCCACGGTTGACCAAAGAGGGCGACAATGCGAGATGATCCGCTCCTACCCACTTCCGCTGTAGCTAAATACGGTTTTATTAATTAGAAGTAAACCTAATTTATTATTATGTTGACTTTAATTGTGTTTGGTAAATGTATTTTATTGACATTGTATTCAATAACGTAAGTATGCTGCACTTTGTATGCGGTATGTTTATGGATGTCTCATTTTGAGGGCTGTTTTTCCCGGAAGCTTTAATGCTCCTGTAACAGGAACCATCTCATCACACCGGTACTCTCTGTTCTAAACCGGAAAAGGTACGTGTCAAAGGTCATACCATCGGACCACTAGATAATCGATTCAGATTTCAATTCCTCTCTGTTCTTATACTTTATGCGTTTCCCGCATACGTAAACCTTAATGACATGACCTTACGCTGTAACGAAAATGTCATTAATTATTATAATCTCCACCCAAACATGAAGTTGTTAAAAACCCAATGTCAAAGAACCGGGACAATTTCAAGAAGAAAAACATGTACATGTTAAATCCCCCCCCCCCCCCCCCCTTTTTTTTTTTTTTTTAATTGATTTTCTTTTTTAGTCATTTGTACTTTTGTACTAATACATATGTGTTTTTAGGGTAACGTTTTCAAAGAACAACGTAATAGATTAGCTTTCAAAATAAAAGATGCAAATATTTAACTCTTACTGTAACGGTGTCAAGCATGTTTGTGCTGTGCCAATCATCAGACCGTAAACATTATACACGCACACAAAAGAGTCATGTTCTCACTGAAAATTATTTGAAAACGTTTAAATAGTAAATCTGGAATTGTTATTTACCTTGGTATTTTATTTTGAAACGTGGTGTGTTTTGGTTCTCGGCTGCGTACCGGAAGCCGTAGCTGGCCGTGTCAGTGTTGCGCTTTCACGGGCGGGAAGAGCGAACTGTGAAGGGGCCCAGGTTTGGATGTAAACCTCTGGAGCCTTTGCTCTCTGCTCAGCGTTGATCCGCGTTGCACCGGTGGAGCTGCAGGGACCGGACCTCTGCGTAGGAATAGCCGGTTTGGAGTGGGGGGCAGATGGAGGACCCTCCCGCGGGTTCTGGCGGCGCATCAGCGGAGGGCCCCGCGGCGCAGGTGGCAGATATGTGCTGGCCGACCGAAGGGCTTCCTTTGCGGTTGCTGGAGTGGAAAGTGAAGCCCGGGTCACTGGTGAATGTGGACTCTGTGTTAGCGCTGTGCGCCGTCGTGCCCCAGGAGGAGGTGGAGGAAGGCGTCCGGCCACCAGAGAAGAAGGTGAAGTCGGACCGTGCGGGAGTGGTGAAGGAGCTCTGCTGCCAGACCGGACACATCATTCCTCCTGGGTGAGTCTGCTGGAAGCGTTCGGGTCAGAGGGACCCGCGTGGTGCTGTGATGACACGCGGACCATGTTCGTGAAGTGCTCTTTTTCACGTTCTCCGGTTCACCCAGAGACTAACATGCTAAGCCACGTTAGCATGCTAGCAGCGTTCAGACTCGACGTAAACAAACCGAACTTCAACAGACTTTCAAAATAAAAGCAAAGTCCTCTCAGCACGACAGCTTCTGCTCCATTTAAGCATGTAATGCTGTGAAAGAGAAAACAACGAGAAAGTGAAAGTAAAGCAACAAAAAGCGTTTTGTGAACCCTGGACTTTGTTAAATGGACGTAGTAAAAATCTCCGTATTTTATTTTGAAATGTCATCACCTTGACATGATGCAAACGGGCACTTTTCCCCTCTGTTTGTCAGAAACGTTTTTATATTCTTTTGCTTACCTTTTTTTCTTCAGATGATTTTTATACTACATGTTTGAAGAGTTATTTTTACATTTATAAGTTTTATCAAAAAATGGTCACCTAGTTGTAGAGTTACTTATTTGGAGAAAATAAACGTTGTGAATCTTTGTTGTTAGAAATGCAAACATTTAGCTCCACATATAGGTGTACTGTAAGGGTTCAGACTCATAAAGCCTTCAGGGGCTTTCTGTAAACAACCTTTGTATTTAAAATAAAATCCTGACAAAGTGGATTTCACTCGTTCATTTTGGTTCTTTATGTAAATGTTCTCCCTTTTTCTTTATCCATATCTCACTCTAAACCTGTATGGTTTTGTGGAGATTACTTCTTCTTCTTTCTGAAACATGCTAAAAAGCTGTTTGAACCTGATACAGGCTTGTATAATGTCATGTCTAATAATGCATTTAAAACTTCTGTTCTATGGATGTCAAACATGGAATTATACGTTCCAGCTGAACATCCATCATCAGAACCCAACGAATCTCTGTCAGAGTCATGGGTTCCACCTGAACATGACTAGAGAATTTTAGATTTTGTTTTCACTAATCTTTTTTTTGGTTTGTTTTAGGGGTGTCATTGTCAGAATCGAAGAATGCAGCCATCCCATAGTGATGAAGGGTTTATGCGCAGAATGTGGCCAGGATCTGACTCAGTAAGAATACACTGCTTTCTGTTTTTGTCTTGAATTAACATTTTAGAAACATTTGCAGGTTTAGTTTGTGTAGAGTGCTATTCTATTTGACGCCATCAGAGGGCACCAGAGAGCGGACACGCAGATTTCTGTTTACTCCTTTTTTTCTTTTCACACTAAATGAGTCAGTATATTGTTTGATTTTGTGAATTGAGTTTTTAATAAACGTTTAAGTAATGCACCTTCTTGTTCTAATTTTGATTCATGTATTTATGTTCAGTTTTTTTTCATTGTATTGTTAAATATGACTCATTTGCGAGATTTTAGGTTTTTTATGTGCTGCTATCACTTTTACTTTTGTGCATCACTTTAATCCCTCAGTTATAAAGTTCTGTTTGTATTGAGTTGAACTGGGTTGAATTGGACTTTGCAGTCCATTCTTATCTGTCTGCAACAAAACAGGATAACATATTCAGGTTTTGAGGATGCATTAAGGATTAATAAACAATATTACCCAAAATACAGTTTTAAATGAACATAAATTCTCAATCTATGGGTTAGAAATATCTTTTGTCTTTTCCATATCAGTCATAACCACATCAGTGACCATGAAGCCATTTAAAAAAATGACTTTCTTACTCTAATTTACACCCAGCTTTGCATATGTGAGTAAATCTGCATTTATCGATGTTGCTCTGTCTGCATAAATGCTGCGGTGTTAATGCAGGGACTGAATGCTTTATGTTGGATCTGAAACAGACAGCAGATTTCCTCTGACAGTCTGAGGACCTGAGTGGTGAACATGCTGTGGTTTTTTTCTTCTCTCAGGCTTCAGGGTACAACCGGGAACCAGCAGACCCCCATCTCCACAGCAACCGTTTCCATGGTTCACAGTGTCCCTGAACTGATGGTCAGCTCTGAGGTGAGTCACGATGGAAGCTGTCTGTGCTTCTGTACTTCAAACTGAGTTCATATTCAAGATGAAGCTCTCAGACTGAGGTTAAAGAAATGTTCCTGCTTTGTTTGGTTTTTTATAAATGAATTTTTGAAAACAGAGGAGAAAGTTTACCCGTAAGCCTCTCATATTCAGCTCCACTGGTGGGTTTCTCCTTTGTTTGGCAGCAAGCCGAGCAGCTGGGCAGAGAGGACCAGCAGAGGCTGCATCGGAACAGGAAGCTGGTCCTCATGGTGGATCTGGACCAGACGCTCATCCACACCACAGAGCAGCACTGCCAGCAAATGTCCAACAAGGTACTGCTCAAGGCAATGCCCATGATGCAAAGCTGAGCTTAGAATCGACAACAGAGTGGGTTCTAAGAAGTACTGTCAGAATTAAAACGCTGCATTGCTCTGGAGGAAAAGGATCCCTCTGATTTCTGCCCACATGCTTGATAAGAGTCACATGTCAGATTCTGTTGTGGTTTTTGCAGTAAATAGTTTTTACACCCAGAGCTACACCACTTCAGTCTGCTGGTTAGAGGTTCTAGGCTTAACAGTCATTGTGCCCTTGGTGCTTCCCCTCTGAGAGCTTTTCTGGTCTTCCTCAGATGCTGACATCCAATCAAACATCAGACAAGCCTCACTAAAAATCTGACGGCTTCTTTTTATGCTTTCTGGATTCAAATCTCACATTTCAGATCAAACCTCATGTGTCTTTCTGGACACATCTATGTGTAAATGGGCTCGTTTGTTGTTCAGACTTAAGTTTTGTCTATAAACTGACAGTTTGTCTGTAAGAAAACGTGATTCCGTGATTGCAGATTTGATTTTTGAGTTGATTCCAATAATCTTCTGTTATTGGATCTGGGAAGGCGGGAGGGTGGAAAAAGGAAACTGCACTTGATTGTGGTCCTTTTTCCTTTTAGAAACTAAATGTTTGGTTGATGAGAACGTTTAGTAAGAACTGCTTCTGTGTGTTTTTGCTTCAGGGCATTTTCCACTTCCAGCTGGGCCGGGGGAGCCGATGCTGCATACTCGCCTGCGACCCCACTGCAAGGAATTCTTGGAAAAAACGGCCAAACTCTACGAGCTGCACGTCTTCACATTTGGGAGCCGCCTCTATGCACACACTATTGCTGGTAAACAGAGTGTTTGTAAAGCTGGATGCAGGCGAGTGACAGAGACGCTGTCCCGTTAACCATTGCTGCTGTACGTCCTGCATGCATCCACTAGAGGGAGCTGTCCACTCATCACTGCCTCTGTGACGTTTAAAACAAATGACTGAATGACGTTTTTAAAGTTCCATCTGACTTAAGCTGCACTTTCCTCCTCATAAACATTTGACTGCTTTATGGCTTTTAGTCATATGGAAGGCTGTGAGTTTCTGTGGAATCTTCTTGGTATTCATGCTGCACTCTTTTCGTTTTACTATTTATAATGAGAACAGCTTCGTTCTAGCACCGCTCTGCCTCCACATGATGAATGTTTCATGCATTTGAATTGGATTTCTGCCCTAACTGGTGCAGAGCGTCCATACGTATCAGAGCCGCTTTTAGTGACAGATTTCTGCACAAAGCATGTAACAAACATCCATTGTTAACAAAATATGTCGGTTCTATCAATGATGTCCCCCTGAGTCCATAACATATAACAGTCACTAAACACAAAGACAACAACAAAAGAAACCCAGAACTCATTCAGCCATCATCAGTCACAGACGACTTAAGTTTAATGCACGTGTTATTTTTTTTTCCTCGGAACAACTGCACTCTTTACGAACACCCCCGCTGAATTAAAGTCACTCACAAAGTCTGAACGCAAAAATAATGTCTGGTATACCAGGTTAAAGAAAAATAATGGGTACCCACTAATAACAAAAAAAGTCTCGATCTCACCGGCCGGACGCAGCGCCTCGTTATCTGGTGTCACCTCCGCTCTCCGGAGCGCGCAATAATCCCCTCGTCCAGAGTCTGAGGCTTCCTCGTCCCCAAAGGATCTTCTCAGATGCCGGGTCCTCCAGTGGGCAAGCCGTTGTTCTGGCGTAATGGAGGGAAAAGAGGGTTGCAACCGCCGCTATCCGTGCGTCTTCCGTCTCGTCTCTCCTCTCGACTCACCTGTCCTTCTCGGTTTGATCACCTCTTTCTCTGGGCGTGTTCCTCACTCGCCAGGTAAAAAGTTCACACCCCCAACCCCGAGTGAACAACGGCCACAATAAACAGTTTAAATAAAACACAAAACAGGACAAACACCTGTCGAAACAACCCCTCCCCACACGTCTGTTTTTGTGTTTTTATCAAGACAGAATGTGACATTGTCACAAGCATGACTTTCCAAAAACCTCATGACGCACCAGTTTTCTGAGCAGAACAGAAACCCAGAGACCAGATAAACAACACAGCTCCAGGGTTTTCTTTAAAAAGCATCTCAAGGTACAGCTTTTAAAGTACTTCTCTTTTCATCTTTTTTAGGTTTTCTAGATCCCGAAAAGAAGCTCTTCTCCCACAGAATTCTTTCTAGAGATGAATGCATCGATCCGTTCTCCAAGACGGGAAACCTTAGGTGGGGAATGTGTTGATTGCTGCTGCCAGTTTCATGTGTCACAGCAGAACAAAAGACTTGATAGTGATTTTCAGAGACAGATTGAAGCAACTGATCATGTGCCCAACATACTTCCAAAAGCCTTAGTCACAATTTGTCAAAGAAAAATGATCCAACCTGATCCAACACAGTTGGCCCGCATCAAATATCAAGGTTACTGACCACTTGGTGAACCTGTAAAACAAGACTATTCATACACATCTTCTACGCGAATGCCTTGCCTTCATGATGATTCAAAATTTCACACACCTCTTGTCCAAGCCCGCTCGGACAACCCAAAAACCCGCAGCACCAGCGCGGGCCAAACCTTGTCTGGGAGCATGTTACTGAGACAAAAGCAGCTTTTCTCCATCTTGGTCCTGCAGCTTCTACAGCTCAGCTGACTGAAATGCAGGGACCTGAGATTGAGCAGAGACCGTCTGCATTTTACTCATTCAGTGTAGTGAGACCTGTGATGTTTACTCTTCTCTGGGAGGATGGGTTTTGGTTTTAAGGGATTACATCCCATAATCCTCATCCATAATCATCAAATTGTTGCTCTTAGAGAGCCCCCGTTTTGTGCATTGTCAGCGTTTCCTCACAGTCATAGTGGAGGTAGAAGATGTTTGTGTTTCAAGATCAGCGGTCCTGAATGTTTCTGAGGGAATGCTGCGTTTGCAGGTACCTTTTCCCCTGTGGGGACTCCATGGTCTGCATCATTGATGACCGCGAAGATGTTTGGAAGTTTGCGCCGAACCTCATCACTGTGAAAAAGTACGTCTACTTCCAGGGCGCCGGAGACATCAATGCCCCTCCAGGGTCCCGGGAAGCACTGGCAGCCAGGAAAGGTACTCGTACACGCCAACACAGCCATGATAAAGATGACTCACTTCATCCCTCATTGTCAGAGATTAGGCTGAACTCAGTGCAGGTGGAACTTGGCATGCCAGGTTAGGATCTGCTGGACTTACCAGCTGGGGACCTGCCTGCAGTATGGGCTTCTTCTGGCGGGGCCCAGTCTGTTTCACAACTTCCTGGTTGGCCTTTGTGCTCGACTCCAGGGAGCTTGCACTCTGGGCTCCTTCTCTCTAGAAGTGGGGGCTCCTGTGGTGAACTGTCCTCCAACCCCTCCTCTGGTGTTGTCTTTTTAAGGGGTAGATGACCATCAGACTGCTTCTTCATGGGGGATGGGGGATATCCAAGGTCCCCCTACCTTTCTACATTCTGTAGCGTGGTACATGTTAGCAAACAAACGCTCACCTGAGCAAAGATCCCTCAGGCACAGAAGGAGTTTCTATTAATAAACTCCTTCTGTGTCCAAAGATCACAAACGTCCCTTTACAACAGTAACATATTTCTAACTCAAAATGAGTTCAGCTTAAATTGCATTTCTGAGTATTTCTTTATTTAAATCACTGTGAATCAGGAGCAAATGAAAAATGCTGTTGGAAAAGGCGCGTTTTTGTGACGTAGAAAATATGCTGAGCTGGTCACGAGCGCCCTTCTCCGCTCCATACTGATGCATCCACTTGAAGACAAATAGATCCATGTACACCTTTATATTGCTCGCCATTTTTTGTTGCACCGGTTGGGGTTGTGAGGGGCTTTAAGCTAGCAGGAAAGCATGTCAGCAGATGGATGATGGGTTGTAGGAGTGGACTTACTCAGACCCACTCACATGTCAGAGGTGAAATCCTGGTGAACATTTGCTTATCTGCAGAAACTATATCTTAGAAAATGACACCATTTAAAAAAATGTTGGCTAAAAACAGCAAAATCCAATTAAAATGCCGCTGGGAATGCTGTGAATATAGATCCAAAAAAGGTGGGACTTCAAAGAGAGGCAGAAAAATGTTGAACGCAGATCATGAAAACAGTCAAAATGTTGGTGTTTACAAATATAGATAATGTGGACTTTGTCTTCGTACAGAGTTTGGGTCACTTGGAAAAGTGGGAGTTGTTTTTTTCAAGACTTTGCTGCGCTCCTCTTCCAGCCCCCGCCTCTTCAGATGATTTCCTCTCCAGTGCCTGTAGGGAACAAAGCACACAACACGCAAACTTCCTTCCCTCAAATGCGTATTTTTGACAGGCTGGCAGTTTTATTTCACGCTCCAGCAGAGTCGCCCGCTCCGGAGCGCCTGTGATCCCAAAGGAACGTCCTCCTCCTGAAGGGTTTGCTAAAAGGCGCCAGGGCAGCAGTGTTTTTTTTCTCTGTCCCAGATATTTGCAGGGTCATTATTTACCAGCAGGTTAGGGGGGGGCAGCAGTTCATGTACCCATAACATTAGTGTTATTGAGGCTCCGCTTCCTCTTTCTCCACAGATGAAATGTTTTCTTGGGCTCAGGGTCGAACGCCACCAAATCGTTTCAGCAGAATTTCCCTTTCAGGAACGAGGTTTATTTTCCCAGTAATGTCAATGCTATCAGCAGGTTGGGGAGGGGGGCGTGTTCTGCATGTGTGTTGGTGCTGCAGCTTTTTATTTTAGAAGTTCTCTCTGCTGATGTCAGCTGGAGCTGGTAGGAGCTACAGAAAAGATCACCTTTTAGTGATTAGCATCACTGTGAGCAGGTCTCATACAGGTCTCAGACCCCCCACCCCCATGACATCATCCATATGCAGGTGATCATAAGTATTTGGAGCCAGGCATCATAGAGGGATGTTTTGTTGAAACTAGGGCTGGTCGATATGGATTTTTTCATATCAAATGATAATGATTTATATCACGATATAAAAGCAAATAACTATGTCAGTCAAATGTGAACTCTGAGGCTCATTAGAGAAATGTGTAATCATCAGCAGGTTGTTTAGATTAAAATCTTTATTTCCTTTCATACTTTAAACATAACAGATGCACTGAAGGATCATGAAACAGTTTTTATCCCAGGAAACTAAAAAATACATAAATATTACAAACTAAACTGAAAATGAAAGCAAAAGCTTTCAAGTTTCAAAAGTTATCAATAAAACAGAACACTAAACTGCTTGATCAGTTCCATTTAAAAACAAAACATTCATTCTACAAATCAATTCTAATGTTTTCAAGATTTACAGAACAAACATTGTTGTCAACATCCTGTGAATAAACTAGGAACTAAAATCTAATTCTCTGAATTTCTTCTGGTAGTTTAGACTGTTGCTGCTGTGAAAGTGAAAGTTTTTTTATTTTTCTGGAGAATTCTGGTTCATTTCAGTCTGAGATTGAACATGCTCAGTGGAACTGCTTCAGATGATAAAAAGGTTGGTGGGATTTCCAGTTTAGAAGAAACAGGCCTCCTGCACCATTTACAGAGAACGTTACTCTGTTTTGTTTTTTTTTATTTGTCAGAATAAAAAAAAACTGTAATGCCTCCACACAGAGGCCAAAATGAAACATTTGAGTCACTGGCCAAGTTTTCCAGTTGATTAAAAGAATCTATTGAATCTATTGGCCAAACACATTTTACTGGCCAGACTATAACACTGGTTTACACAGAAATACCTTAGATGTTTTACTTTTTGAACTTTCTTAAAGATTTTTTTTCAAAGAAACTGACTGAAATTGGATAAAAGTAATTTCTAAATATTTGAACACGTCTTTATACTGTAAACTCACATTCAAGCATTGTGGAAAAACAAGGACAAATTTATGAGAGATAATTCTGCCTCCAGGTGATGCATTATTCTGTGGTATGAGTCTGGCATCGTGAGATCTGTAGCCAAGTAACCCCCCCCAAAGAAAAGTGGTTGAACAAAGGGAATATCAGGCCCTGATCCTTGTTACTTTCTTTTAACCTCTTCTCAAAGTCCAGCTCCAATGAAAATCCTGTTTTTGGTGCTTTTAACATGTCCTTCAGCATTTTTCCTCATGATGGAGGACATTTAAGAGTCAATAATTTAAGATTCAAGTTGTACTTCTGTGTATTTCTGTATTCAAATTGTGTTGACTTAAAGCAGATAAGAAAATGCTGTTTGAAAAAGCTTGCAGTTGTTACATAGAAAATGGGCACCTAGTCACAAGCTCCCTGCCCCCTTCCATTCTAGTACATCCACTTGCAGACAAGTACATCCATGCATGTCTTTGTTTTCCTCGTCATATCACCAGACCATGTGATATTTCAGTTTTTCTTTTTTAATAAATCTGCAAAAATGTCCATTCTTTTGGTCAATGTGGGTACTGTGAGAACATTAATGAGGTATAAATGAAATGAAAGGATTTTAGCAAATGGCTGCAATGTAACAAAGAGTGAAAAATGTAAGGGGGTCTGAATACTTCCTGTACCCAGTGTAGACGTAAGAATATTTTCCACATCTGACTTTGAGCAGTGACATCGACCACAGATGTAACTTATTTTGTGTCATTTCTCACACTGTCAATCCAAATGAAGCCTGGTTATGTCTTGAACCGTGTTCAGACCTCGCACAAGATTATTGCTTTAGAAGTATAGGTTTTTATTTTATTTTATTTACCTTTATTTAGCCAGATAAATCCTATTGAGATTAACAATCTCTTTTTCAAAGGAACTCTGTAAAATGAAAGACTAGAGGATCTTGTTTGTGTGAAGTTGTTTTTCCCTTGAGAATTTGTAAATGAGTGGAAAAACCTAAAGTAAAGTAACAAGTAGTGAAGTACATGAATTAAAATAACTGACCCAGAAACTAAGTAATCAATTACTTTTTAGGAGTAACTTACCCAACACTGGCTCTTAGGTAGTGTAAATGTTTGTAAAAGAATGAAGAATGAAGGTAAGCTCACTCTGCACCAACAGTTCCGCCCACAATTTTTAATGAACTCCTGCCGCTCTGCAGACACTATGTCTTAGTAAACAACACAGTTTTTTGATTTGGGTTAAAAACGTCATAATTTTAATTAAAAGACCACTGGGAACACTTGACAAAAGATCAAAAGATGATCAGAGATGAACATCTGACAAAGAAACAAGCTGAAATTGCTTGGAACAGCTGGATCCTGAAGAGATGAAATAAAACTCAAGCCAGTTGGACTAGAAACGGAAAAGTATTTCCAAAGGCTAAACGGACCACCAGAACAAGCTAAAGTGATTCTGGTAAGAAACATGAAAGACTTGAATCAATATGAATGACAATGAACAAAAGTGATGACTCTGAAATGTTGCTCCTTTTGTTTTGATTGATTTGTCTCTGTTCTTTTTTAAGAAACTGTGTTCCAGTTGTTACTCGGTAAATTATCTTTAGTTTGTTGTTAAATGACAGATTTATTTGATACTCAAACATTTTGAAAAGTTAGTTGTTCAGAGCACAGCACTTGTGATTTTGACAGCGATGTGGATCCAGAGCTTCATGTTTTCAATCATATATGACTCTTATAGATATTACACAGATGAACAAATCCATGATGGTATTGAACTAGCAAAGACATTTTCATTGATTGATTTCAACTCCTGAAGTTTATATAGAAACTTTGCTCAAATCAAGGATTGTTAGGAAGCATTTACGAGGAAATTTAAGCTAATTTCATTATCTGAGACACGGATAAACAATTGGAAAGTGGTTGATTTTAATATAAATGGTTACAATTTGAATGTTAACGACAGAGTGAATAGAAGTGGAAGAGGAGTGGCTATCTATGTGGATAATGACTCAAAATGTCAATTAGTGAAAGGTCTGACTGCTGTAATTGGTAAATCCTGTAAAATGAAAAAGAATATTCCAGTTATGTGTGTCTATAGAAAACCAGGTTCAAACATGGAAACAGACAGCTTAGAAAACCCTTTGAATGAATTTAAGGAAAATAAAACACTAATTATCTGTGGGGATTTTAACATAGATCTATTAAAAATAATAATATAACAAATTTCTAATGTTTTTTGGATGCACTATACGCTAGAGCACAGCTACAGACCAGTATCTTAACTTTCGCAATTTTCTCAAATATTAGAAAAGTTGTTTGTTCACAGACTGAATTCTTTAATTGAAAAAAAAAAAGTTATGAAATCAACAGCAATTGATGAAAAGAAATACACAGTAGAACTGCTTATAGATTTAAAAAAAAAGCATTTGAAACTCTTGATCATTCTATTTTAATTTCAAAGTTAAATCTGTTTGGGGTCAGAGGAGTGGTCCTAAACTGGTTAATCAGTTATTTGCATAGAAGGCAACGATATGCAAAGTTTGCAGGTCATTCTTCAAAATGTATGCATGGTCCTCTTCTTTTCCTTTTACGTATAAACGACATTTGTGACTTCTCAAATGTACTGAAACTTGTTCTTTTGCTGATGATACAATTATTATTTTATTTAAGGAAAAAATTGTCAAACATTTAATAGAAGAAATTGAAATGGTCAAACTTAAATATTGGTTTAATAATAATAATGATAAGCTGTCATTGAATTTAGATAAGACTAAGTTTGTGGTTTTTGCTAATAAAAAATAGGAGGAAGTCAAACTATCTATTGATGGAGTGAAAGTTGAAATGTTTCTGAGTATAGATCTCTCGGGGTAATTTTGAATGAAAAAGCCTCATGTTTCAAATGTTAAAAGTGAAAGTGGGTAAAATTGTATTTGTTTTGAATAATGTTAAATACTATTTATCTTTTACTGTTTTCAAAAATGTTATGTTGTTCAATTTTATTGTTTTATTTCACTTGTGCTGTAGTGAGGGGTAATACATACAAAACCACTTTAACACCATTATGTCTGCAGAAGAAAAAAGGTATGTGAGTAATTCATAAAGTTGGATATAGGAAACATACAAATGCTTTATTTATGAAGTCAAGATGGCCAAAGTTTGAAGATTTAGTAAGTCAGCAAACTTTATTAGGGATGCTTAAAGTTAAAAATAGAGAGAAGCCAGAGAGCCGACAGAAGTTCTTTGTTTTCAACTCGGAAGATGGAAATCACTGAAGGAGAAATGATTTACAGTTTCGAGTTGCTCGCACTGCCTTAAAGCAGACGTGTTTCTCTTTTGTTGGGGTAAAAGTTGAAATGCTCAACAAGAAAATCTGAAAGGTTGTACTAATAAAATATTATTTACTTAAATTATTTGTAAAGAAAAAAACGTGAGGAACATGTAAAGTGTAGTTAGTGTGTGGTGGGAGGCGCTAAAGGCTTTCTAGGAATTTCTCTTTTCTTCTTCATATGATGTAACAAAGGGGCAGAAATAAAACAAAACTGTTATTCTTCTTACTGCTCCTTTTCTGTCATGTGAAATTCTGTGTTGTATGGAATATGTTAATGTCATGTACTTTTCATAAAAGAAACAAACAGAAAAAGAGTGGGTCTGTGAAGTATGAACTATACAAACTGTTGTGCAGACGGTATTGGCTAAGTCGCCACACATGGTAAGACAGCCATGTTGCTCCTCTGCCCATTTTTATTAATGATTGACAAAAGTCTGAATAACAAAACATCTTCTGTGAACAGGAAACAATGTGTCTGTGTCCTCTAGTGTTCATGTGATGCAAACATTTATGATCGAAACAACTGTTCAAACATTTATGTTCCCAAAACAAAGACACACTAAAGGTTACCAGGATAGAAATTGGTTAAAAAGCACACAACAAAAAACAATTCAAATCTAATTTTTAAAAAATCCTAAAATGTTGCTTACAAGCTGCTTTAGCTGGACTTCGCTTCATTTTTCTAAGAACACTTTGTGACTGTCTGTCTTTCCTTCAGGAGGACCTTCTTACAGACCAGCAGAAAACGCAGAACCACTTGCAGCTGAGGAGCAGAACAACGGTTTGAAGAAACGGGCTAAGGAGCAGAAGGAAGACTCCACTTCCTCTCAGGGAGCTGCAGTAAGCGACCAGACACCCCTTACCATGGTTGAACAGGAAGACAAAGGAGAACCTAAGGGGTCAGAACTGGAGGCTGTGAGTTTGGTGCAGGAGAATGAGCCTCAGCGGGATGACGATGCAGTCATGAGGGATGGAGGAAGGGCAGCAGAAGCACAGGAAGCTCCCAGCTGCTCCAATCACCTGAACTTCAGCATTCAAAGTGACGGTGACTCTGAAACCAAAAAGCTGCAGTCCACCGACAAGGACTTGGAACAAAAGTCCAGCCAAACAAAGGAATCTAGTCAGGAATCAGAGGAGCAAGATCCCTCTGATGGGAATGCTCCAACCAGCAAAGACGTGGAGAAAAGCTCCGAACCTTCAGGGGTTGCCCTTCCCGACCCCGAGCTTGGAAATGGTTGTCTGGACAAGACAGAACCTGAGACGGAGTCCCAGAACAGTGAACAGTCTGGAGTCACCATGGGAGAGCTGCTGGACCAGAGCATGGAGGATGAGGAGGAGGAAGCTGACAATGACCACGATGATCACCTGATCTACCTGGAGGAGGTGCTGGAAAGGATCCATGCGGAATATTACGCCCGCTACGAGGCTTACCTGGGAAAGGAGACTGGCCAGATGCCAGATATCCGTAAGATTGTTCCAGAGCTGAAGAGCAAGACTCTGGAGGACGCAACCATAGTGTTCAGTGGTCTGTACCCAACCAACTACCCCATGGACAGGACTCGAGAGTATTACCACGCCAAAGCTCTGGGGGCCAAGGTCAGCAGGAACCTAGTCCTCAACCCTCAAGATCCAGGCAGGACAACACACCTGATTGCAGCAAGAGCAGGTAAGTGGAAACCACAGCCAGTGTGGTCAGGGTTCAAAGCTCCACAGGAAGTACGTGGGGTTGGGGTGACGTACAGAGAAGAGCTGGGGTGGAGGGGGGAGGGATTCATTTAACAGCTGCAGGGAACCTGCAGAGATATGAAGGAAAGCATGCAGGCGATAATGAGCACCCCCCCACAGCGGAAGGTTCTGAAAATGGACCGATCACATGTTGGTCTCTGGTTCTGACTCTGAAGGCATGTTCTGGCAGACCTGTCCAAACAAGGCCGGTCCTGCAGGAATCCCCTGTAGATGTTGCCTCCAGGCTGCCATCTTTCCTCCATCAGTAGTTTTGAAGCCGTTTTGGTCGAGCATGGACCTCTGAAGATATGTCTGCCTGCTTTTCTTCAGTCCAGGCAGAACTTTAAGGACTTTTAATAAAAAAAAATCCTTACTATGTTTTTCTGCTGATCTTTGTCAAAGACGTTCTATGATTTTGAAGTTCCTTCCTCTGATGTTTCTTCGTATTTCTTCTCGTTTGATGAAGACCAGTAGAGCTGCAGATCAGCCTGAGGTTAGAACTGCCGTCTGCTTGTGTCCATAAAGCTAAACTCTGGCAGACCATTGACTGTATGTGAAAACTGGACTAAGTACCCATGTTCCAAACAGGAAGTACCTGCTGCTCCAAGAAGCCAAAATCCCATAGACTTCTATAGAGAAATAAACAGCCATGACTCAGTCATTCCATTGGTCAGAACAACCATTCTTGTTCCGACATCTTTTTAACATATTCTTCACAGACACGAGGTCTACCTTTCTGCAGAAAACCTTCAGTCCTCTGCTTAGAGGAGAGATGTTTGGACTTTCCCCTCAAAAGACCATGCCGTCTATAAACATGGTTGATCTGTGAGGTTCTGCTCTTCTTCTGATTATCTGCTGCCTTTAAATCTCTAAACTCACATTCATCTGGTTCCTAGTCAAAAATCAGTTTATGTTTCCTCATGTGGTTTATTTTAAAGTTCTGTAAATTGTGAGGTTGCATTATTGACCCTCATCAGGCACAGAAAAGGTCCGACAGGCGCAGGGCTACAAGCACCTTCATGTTGTCAACCCTGATTGGCTGTGGAGCTGTCTGGAACGCTGGGAAAGGGTGGATGAGCAGCTGTACCCTCTGAAAGACGATTACACAAAGACGCCTCGGTATGGAGCGTTTTGCTGATTACATTTTAACATCTAAGTGCACAAAATGCATACATGTTTTCTTGTTCCTCCACTGTTCCTGAAGGAGCAACAGCCCAGCGGCGTTTGCTGAAAGTCAAGGCTCCACACAGAAGTCGGCCTTCCAACCAACCCCCATCCAGCCCAGACCCCCACCTCCAGCCCCAGAGGCTCGGACGTATGACCCCATAACAGGAAAGCTCATCCGCAGGGGCTCCAATGTGCAGCGCCCCCCATCCTACCTGCACTCATCATCTTCTCAGCCCCGAGATCAGCCCAGCCTCAGGTACTGATGCAGAACAACAGCTGCTGACTCAGCATCTGATTGAACCAGTTTAAAGTAAAAGAAAAGTAACAGAAATCTCTGCTAAACATCAAAGATTCCTCCTTTGGTTTGTAACCCAGATGTTCAGTTTGAAAGAAACAAATCCGAGCAGGAAGAGGCCAGGCGGTGCACTGTGACATGACGGAGGTTCACCAGAGTTTACCGCAGTGAAGTTAGTTTAAGGTTAGGTATTCAGCAGACACTCTGCATGGACGTTCACCGCAGCGTTTCTTTCGGCCTGTCAACTAATGAATGAGTGCGTGGTATAGTGAAGATTTTAGTTTAAATCTAATATAAGCAAAATGCTTTGCAAAATGAAATAATAAAATAAAATATTTCCTCATATTATGCTTAAACAATGAGGAATGTTTTTCATATAACAATGGTTAGGTGTTACAAAGAAAGGATTCTAGTGTGAATGGTGGTGGACACCATGTCTTAAAGAGATTCAACTTTTCTGTCCAAAAACATATCAAGATCCTCCTCCCTGACTGCTGTGAAGAAAAAAGAAGAAGTTGTTTGTGGTGAACAATGCTTATTCTTTAGAAGGTTTACTTTGTTTTTCCATCTTCCACTTGGGTAAAACCCCAAACTGCAACATAATGAGAAGGCCGTCTCATCACATGGTGATGGTGGACTGCCAGTCAGAGCTGGCCTTCAGTCATTCAGAAGCTCTTAATGAAGCTCTGTGAGACAAGCAGATGTCTGGCAGATGAAGGTTTTTGCTTCTTCTTCACTCTTAGCTTCAGTTTAATGAAGCGCTAGTTCATTAGTGAATGAA
This sequence comes from Oryzias celebensis, assembly GCA_014656515.1. NCBI lineage: Eukaryota > Metazoa > Chordata > Actinopteri > Beloniformes > Adrianichthyidae > Oryzias > Oryzias celebensis. The sequence continues at coordinate 21,573,233 of BNCR01000011.1, read as the reverse complement.
TCAGGCTGAGCTAGAATTACACGCAAATTTTCCTTAAAAAAAAAAAATAAAGTTTCTGTTCTGGGAGATTTGGATTTGTTCTGTATTCTGATAAGCACTTATACATTATTAGCTGGAGTAGATCTCAAGCATGCAAACTTTTCACCTCCTTTCCGTTCTCAGTTTCTTTATAAAACAGAGCGTTGTAGACACTGCCCCCCCCCAGTGCAGCTGCTCCAGAGGATGTCTGCAGGACTGCAGGCTGGTCTGCTGATCTCTGAGCTTTAGCTCATCACTTCACGTCTGGTCCTTTTGCTCTTGCAGATGACAACATCAGCTCAGATCTGAGAATTGAGCATGAGACTATGGCTCCCCTTCAGATGAAAAGATCTGTGATGATTTGCTGTAATTAAAAATCTCAAGTGGAAAATTGGCCCAATTTATTCCCGGATCGGAGGAGCAGAGGAGTTTTCAGGAAGTTGTGTCCAACGATCAAAGAAGATCTGTTCAATTGAGGGGGTTCAGGAGTCCCCTCTTCCCACGTGCTTATATGTCTGCTGGGCCCTTGAGCCTGAGCACTGTCTGTAGCTCCACCCCCCCACACTCACTCAGTTTTTATTAGTCTTTTTCCAGATTAATTATTTCCAGCGTTCCTGCAGGGATTCATAGTTTCTGTTTACGTCCTCTACAAAGCTGCTCGTGCTGGCTTTTTTCAGAATGTTTTGACTTTTTTGTATTTACTTCAGGGTAGCTACGCCCACTCAGCTAAAGGAAGCGGCAGGATGCATTCAGGACGGCGAGCAGGCGGGGCCATCACAGCGCAGACGGCAGCCCAGCATGTCTGAAACCATGCCCCTGTACACGCTCTGCAAGGAGGACCTGGAGAGCATGGACAGAGAGGTTAGACGTTAGAGTCCATGATCTGAATATGGTCAGATGGTCTTGATGGTTCTAAATGTACAATATGCTGTGGAAGCTAAGAACATTGAAGACAAATGATGGACCTGTCAGCTGTTTGTGAGAAGTGTAATAGACGAACCACACGCCAGGCATCCTCTCCTCCAAAGTGAACTCTCTCGGCATGGTTCCATCCACAGCCCTACCATCTTTAAATGATGACAGGAAGTCTAATTAACCTTTCAAAATAATTTCAACCATCAGTAATATTTTACACTCAGAGTTCCTCCACTTTGCAAGCATCGTTTTAATTTTTTAGGTGTGAAAAAGAAAGCGTTCATGTCCGTTCCCTCCTCTTCTCCCTCATGTTTTCTCTTCTGAGTTTCCATGTGTTCAGGTGACTCACCTGCTGGGGATGGAGGCAGATTCTACACCTGGGCTTTATTGTTGTTGATAGTAACAAAAAACTTTGACAAATAAATACTCTGGAAAGTTGTTCACCTTTTGGCACATCCCCTCAGGTTTCTTCACAGAGAAGCAGCTTTCACTGATTCTCATAGGTGGTTTGGAGTTGTATTCCGGTCGCTCTTCCTTGACACAACCTTGTATTTTATCTGTGCTGGGGACCGACAAACCTAGACTTGGGCTCCCGTGTGGCTACATAGTTGGGCGGTAACATGAAGGATCCACATTGATTTCAGCTCATCGCATCCCCTGGGAAATGAGCCATGCATTAGTCCTTCACTTTACTCCAAAATATGGATAATGATCAAATATTTAGATTTTTTTTTAGATGTGAAGCATCTGTTCTTCAAAGCTGCCTGTCTGTTTTGCTAATGCCGAACGGATCTTTTTATGTTTCAAACGGGGAATTTACATCACATTATTGCTTTAGTGGTGTAAATGTCTTTTTTCTTCATTTTTTAGCATGTGTATGATCTATATTTGTCTTTTTCCACTGTATTTTAGTGTTTTTTCTTTGTTTTTCTTGTTCTGAAAAGGAAGTTTATACTAGAACAGGACTGCCAACAGCAGCAGTTCAAACAGTTCAAACATCCAAAGTGGATTTTTTTGCTTTGAATTTTTCCTGGAAATATTCTGACCTTCGAGGTTACTCCACGATATTCCCAAATCCCACTGGGCTCAAAGTTCATGGAAAATGAAATCCTTCATTAAACAACGTGTAACAGGCGTGTTTAAATCTTGACTGGCTCTCCTCCACCCCCCAGGTTCTGTCAGGGTCTATTCACTGATGTTCAGACCTTCACAGGTAACAGTTTCACACTGTTCCAGCTCAAAATGCAAAGAGGAGCACAGGGATTTACACGCCTGCCAAACATCTGCGTTTGCTGCTCACACCGCTTAGCCTGACATCTTTGCAGCCCTGAAGGAGGAGGGACGGTCTTTGTCGACAAGCTGCAGTTGAAATGTCATCTCCCCGGGACTGCTGACTCTAAAGGGCAGGCTATGACATTCTTAAATTCTGGATCTTCAGAGAAACAAGTGCACCTAATTGGCTGCAGTGAGGAGCGTTGCTGAGTCAGGTAGATGTTAAATGTCAGTGGGGGCTGCATGGTGGGACACCCATTTAACCCGAGCTACATGTGCATGAGTTTCCATGCAAAAAGGAGCAGCGCAGAACCAACTGGATGGCCTTTCTTTGACTGCCATTCTCTTGTTTTCTTGGGGTGGTGGTGGGTGGGAGGTCTTGGGGGCTCCTTCAGAGCTGCAGGTCTTTGGTGGGTTGAGCTTCTTCATAAGTGTCTTATCAACAGTCTGATCAGAGAAGGCCGTCAGCTGTTCTTTGTTCTGCAGGCCGAGCTGAACCCCTCCAGGAAGTTTCTCCTCTGCCTCCCCCTTCATGAAAAATGCACTCCTTGTTTTATCCTTGTTAATTTTATTCAGATTAGATTAGGAGGATTTGAATCCCAGTTTTCTAAAACAAACCTCTACAACATCTATGTCCAGGTTTTGTGTCGGACAAGTGAAATGAATTCATTGGACCTGAACCTTAAAGAGCCACTCCGAGGAAAATGGTGTTTTTGGTGTTTTTAACAGGTTCTTGTTGCACTTTTCTGATGATGGAGGACAATTATAAAGAAAATTAAGAATAAAATTACATTTCTGAGTATTTCTTTATTTAAATTGTGATGAATCAGGAGCAGACAAAATGATCACGTTGGGAAAAGAGCTTATTTGTGACTGGGCGGGCCGCATGCTCCCTGCCTGCTCCATCTGATGCATCCAATTGCAGACACAAGAATGTTTTCACGTTCCCAGTTGGAGCTGGAATCTGGATCAAAACTGTAGAGCCGTATAGCTCCAATATTACTCGTTGTTTATGTTGCACTGATAATGTGAGCCTTGAGTTGTGAGGGGCTGTAATCTAGCAGTGATTGAAAAAAAGATGGATGAGGGGAAGTGGAGGTGTCCATGCCAACAGTCCCACCCACAACATAATAAATAAACCCACTGGGAATACTTTTTCAATTGATGATCGGAATGAGACTTTATTAAATATTCCTTGAATTGTTTGGATTTTTTTGGTTTTTCATCCTTTTTATTAATATTTCAGTTTTGCCCGATGATGAGCTAGCACAGGGAGGGGCAACTCCAGGCCTCGAGGGCCGCAGTGTCTGCATGATTTCCAGATATCCAAGCCCTACTCATGACAGATTACCTTGTTCAGGTGTGTCCAGCCAATTAGAACATGCCAGAGTGTGGTATGTTGGAAAGCATACAGGAATGCGGCCCTCGAGGCCTGGATTTGCCCATCCCTGAGCTAGCATGTAACTCATAAACACTTGCATAGATTTTTTTACGTGCAGTGTGGCTTCTAATTGTCAATTGGGTCTCCGTCAGAGCTGCTTTTCTGGCTATATTTAATCAAGGAGATTGGCGTTTATTGTACTTCATCCTCTGTGCTGCTAACATCAGACTAAACAGGTTTCTACTGCAGCTGAACATGCCGTAATGCCATCAGCAGTGATGCCAAGGACAGAAAGTATAGATGCCAACACCAGCATGAATCAGGAATAATGAATGGAGTGATCTGTGGTTCTCATTTGGTCATCCAGACTTTTGTTTTTAATCAGAGCAGACGACAATAGAATCCTGCCGACACACAAAATATGACGTTCACCTTTCTTTGGGCCTAACTTGCGATTGCTTTGGAAACAAGCTATCTTGAAGCCCAGATCCAGGAGGAAAAATCCTTAGAGTTGCTGATCTTCACATTTTGAGCTGATGCTTAGCAGCAGGTTCATGCTTCCTGCTGTCTGCACAAAACACTTTTTAAGGGAGAAACTATCTCACTGAAAATGTCAGCCCAAGCTTTGGCATTTGGTAAAGTTAGCACTTTTACTCCCTAAAGTGTAGAAATTGTGCAAAATGACAAATTTTTGCTGTAGTTGGGTAAATTGTGTCAAAGCTTTGCACTTCAGCTGTGAAGTCACAAAGATCCACTCAGGCTTGTCCTCCTTTCAAAGGCCGTCTCCAGAGCTCTGGAAGTTTCTGTGCTTCCTTGCAGCTGCTGCTCTTCATCTGAGGAAGGTTCACAGTCATAATGGGCTCACAAATCTGGTCAGGTCTGCATCAACCAAAAGTGGCTGAACGGACTCAGGGTTTTGGCTCAGTTGAGTGTTTCCTTGGTCGCATTGGGTTTGCAGGGCCATGAACATGGGAGCTGTAGTCCTCTGTGAGGTTTGAAGGACATGAAGCTCTCAAAGATTATTATAAAGAAGGATTTTTGCAAACGCACCAATGTTTGTTGTATTTTACTTGGAATGTTGGAGACTTTTCTAGGACAAAGTTTCTGCAGAGCAGCAGGAATTCATTAGAAATTCGCCTCTGAGTTGTGGGCGGGACTGTTAGTGTGCAGTGAGCCTCCTCCCATCAGTCATCTTTACAAGCTCTTCCGCTAGCTTACAGCCCTTCACAACCCCAGGCTAACATTATCGGTGCAACAGAAATTGCAAGCAATATCGGAGCCATCCAGCCGTACAGTTTTGATCCAGATTCCAGCTCAGACGAAGAAAACAAAGACATACACAGATCTATTTGTCTGCAAGTGGATGCATCAGAATGGAGCAGAGCGGAGACATTGGCTCGCTCAGTGTATTTTCTACATCATAAATAAGCTCTTTTTTTCAACAGGATTTTTCCATCTGTTCTTGATCCATCGCAATTTGAATAAAAATATACACAAAAATGACATTTTATCTGGTCCTCAGTCATCCAAAAAATGCCCTTTAGGTTTACTGGTCATTGTTTCAGAGCTGATAAATGTCCATAGAATAGCTCAGTTGTAGTTTGATAGTGAAACTGCTCTGACTGCTTCTGTTTGAGACTCAAAGCCTGAGCTCTTCTTCTCATTTGTCTCATTTAAACTCTGATAGAAGCATCTGGCGCAGATGAAGACGCTTTTCTTTGGCATCTGATCTATAAAGCATGTGACAAGGATTTCCCTCAGAGATCAGTAGACGCTGATGCTCCGTCAGATTTCATTCTTTCAGGAAGGAGTTCCTGCACGGTTCTGCAGAATGATCAGGTTGATCAGAGATGTTTCTGTTTATGCTGACAGATCTGCACTACCTCCCATGGATCACCTGTGAGAGCTGAAAATGGAGGAATGGAATGACTGCTGGGCTGTCACAGCTCCATGATGCATTACCCTCATAACTGAAAAAACAATGCTGTTAAGCTGGGAGTGGGGGGCTTCAAAGTGACTCTGCTGCTTTATCTTTGTGGAGTGGTAGCCCTCATTAATAACTTCAGTTCAGGTCATCCTTGTTTCTTACTCTTTTCCAGATCACAGATGCTCATATTGTAGTGAGGATGATGGGAAATGTTCTTCCTCAGAGCACCATCTCTCAGCAGCCTGACTTTCTGTTCCTCTGAAAAAATCTCAGAAAATTGCAGATTCAGGAGCTTGCTCCACTTATTTAAGAAGCTGAGACAGCTTCCCCCCCCTGTTTTTCACACTTATGTAACTCTCTTTGACTAACATCCGCTGCAGCATCGTAGCCTCTACAAGGCAGCAATGGGAGAACCCACATCCCGTGCCTTCTTGTTTGCAGACCTTGTTAAGACGTTTCCGCTCTCACACTTGGATGCTTTCTTTAGGCTGAACTCTGCAGTTCTCCTCCACAGAGATGGAACACTTTCTGCTGGCGTTATCAGTCAGTGAAAGATCATTTTAGAGACTTATAATCTGAAGGAGTCGGGTGTCTGCTCCTATCTTTAGTGTGGAGTTTTCAGCTCTATGTTTGCTTCTAATTTCCCGTCCCAGTACTGATCTTCTGTGATGACAGATCAAAGCAGTCATTTTTAATGTGCTGCAAATACGCCTTTGTTCTTGTGCTGAGTCTGCTGAGACCTGATGCAGATGGAAGCTGGTCTGAACAAATAAACAGAAGGGATTGGAGGTCCACATGGAGCCATTTCATTTTGGAGGATAACTAGTTATAAGTTGTGTCCTAATTCCTTTACTACTCACTTTTCATTGCACTATATAGTCAAGTCACCATTTTGTAGAGCTGTTCAAATCCACAATTCCAAAATCCAGTGCACTAGAAATTTCCCAGAGGTCTCTGTGGAAAACCAGCTTGCATTGATGCTCACTAGATTGGCAGTCTTTATAAATGATCATATTTATAAGGTTTTTACTTCAGGAAACCAGTGATGTCAGATGTGGGCATGGTGTCTGCATTATGTTTAAACCTGAGGGAATCGATTGTCTCATGCTTTATAGATTTTTAGTAGTTGCGAGTAGGAAGAGAATTCAGACATTGCCATTAGCTAAACCCTGCAGATGAAACAGCAAAGTCCCTCTGATGGCGGGAAACCCGTATTTGTGTTTGAAGGACAATCACAGGTGTGTAGGAAAAAAACTGTTATTTGATAGATTCTGATTCAGATCTTCATCCTCTCATGATTCTGATTCAGATCTTCATCCTCTCATGATTCTGATTCAGACCATCATTCTGTCATGATTCTGATTCAGATCTTCATCCTGTCATGATTCTGATTCAGATCTTCATCCTGTCATGATTCTGATTCAGACCATCATTCTGTCATGATTCTGATTCAGATCTTCATCCTATCGTGATTCTGATTCAGATCTTCATCCTGTCATGATTCTGATTCAGATCTTCATCCTGTCATGATTCTGATTCAGATCTTCATCCTGTCGTGATTCTGATTCAGATCTTCATCCTGTCATGATTCTGATTCAGATCTTCATCCTGTCATGATTCTGATTCAGATCTTCATCCTGTCATGATTCTGATTCAGATCTTCATCCTGTCATGATTCTGATTCAGACCATCATTCTGTCATGATTCTGATTCAGATCTTCATCCTGTCGTGATTCTGATTCAGATCTTCATCCTGTCATGATTCTGATTCAGATCTTCATCCTGTCATGATTCTGATTCAGATCTTCATCCTGTCGTGATTCTGATTCAGATCTTCATCCTGTCATGATTCTGATTCAGATCTTCATCCTGTCATGATTCTGATTCAGATCTTCATCCTGTCATGATTCTGATTCAGACCATCATCCTGTCATGATTCTGATTCAGACCATCATTCTGTCGTGATTCTGATTCAGATCTTCATCCTGTCATGATTCTGATTCAGATCTTCATCCTGTCGTGATTCTGATTCAGATCTTCATCCTGTCATGATTCTGATTCAGATCTTCATCCTGTCGTGATTCTGATTCAGATCTTCATCCTGTCGTGATTCTGATTCAGATCTTCATCCTCTCATGATTCTGATTCAGACCATCATTCTGTCGTGATTCTGATTCATACTTTCATCCTGTCATGATTCTGATTCATACTTTCATCCTGTCATGATTCTGATTCATACCATCATCCTCTCATGATTCTGATTCAGACCATCATTCTGTCGTGATTCTGATTCATACTTTCATCCTGTCATGATTCTGATTCAGATCTTCATCCTCTCATGATTCTGATTCAGACCATCATTCTGTCATGATTCTGATTCAGACCTTCATCCTCTCATGATTCTGATTCAGACCCTCATCCTCTCATGATTCTGATTCAGATCTTCATCCTGTCATGATTCTGATTCATACTTTCATCCTGTCATGATTCTGATTCAGACCTTCATCCTCTCATGATTCTGATTCAGACCATCATTCTGTCATGATTCTGATTCAGACCATCATTCTGTCATGATTCTGATTCAGATCTTCATCCTCTCATGATTCTGATTCAGACCATCATTCTGTCGTGATTCTGATTCATACTTTCATCCTGTCATGATTCTGATTCAGATCTTCATCCTCTCATGATTCTGATTCAGATCTTCATCCTGTCATGATTCTGATTCATACTTTCATCCTGTCATGATTCTGATTCAGACCTTCATCCTCTCATGATTCTGATTCAGACCATCATTCTGTCATGATTCTGATTCAGACCTTCATCCTCTCATGATTCTGATTCAGACCATCATTCTGTCATGATTCTGATTCAGACCTTCATCCTCTCATGATTCTGATTCAGACCATCATCCTCTCATGATTCTGATTCAGATCTTCATCCTGTCATGATTCTGATTCATACTTTCATCCTGTCATGATTCTGATTCAGACCTTCATCCTCTCATGATTCTGATTCAGACCATCATTCTGTCATGATTCTGATTCAGATCTTCATCCTCTCATGATTCTGATTCAGACCATCATTCTGTCGTGATTCTGATTCATACTTTCATCCTGTCATGATTCTGATTCAGATCTTCATCCTCTCATGATTCTGATTCAGATCTTCATCCTGTCATGATTCTGATTCATACTTTCATCCTGTCATGATTCTGATTCAGACCTTCATCCTCTCATGATTCTGATTCAGACCATCATCCTGTCATGATTCTGATTCAGATCTTCATCCTCTCATGATTCTGATTCAGACCATCATTCTGTCATGATTCTGATTCAGACCTTCATCCTCTCATGATTCTGATTCAGACCATCATCCTCTCATGATTCTGATTCAGATCTTCATCCTGTCATGATTCTGATTCATACTTTCATCCTGTCATGATTCTGATTCAGACCTTCATCCTCTCATGATTCTGATTCAGACCATCATTCTGTCATGATTCTGATTCAGACCATCATCCTCTCATGATTCTGATTCAGACCATCATTCTGTCATGATTCTGATTCAGATCTTCATCCTCTCATGATTCTGATTCAGACCATCATTCTGTCGTGATTCTGATTCATACTTTCATCCTGTCGTGATTCTGATTCAGATCTTCATCCTCTCATGATTCTGATTCAGACCATCATCCTGTCATGATTCTGATTCAGATCTTCATCCTCTCATGATTCTGATTCAGACCATCATTCTGTCATGATTCTGATTCAGACCTTCATCCTCTCATGATTCTGATTCAGACCATCATCCTCTCATGATTCTGATTCAGATCTTCATCCTGTCATGATTCTGATTCATACTTTCATCCTGTCATGATTCTGATTCAGACCTTCATCCTCTCATGATTCTGATTCAGACCATCATTCTGTCATGATTCTGATTCAGACCATCATCCTCTCATGATTCTGATTCAGACCATCATTCTGTCATGATTCTGATTCAGACCTTCATCCTCTCATGATTCTGATTCAGACCATCATTCTGTCATGATTCTGATTCAGACCATCATCCTCTCATGATTCTGATTCAGACCATCATCCTCTCATGATTCTGATTCAGATCTTCATCCTCTCATGATTCTGATTCAGATCTTCATCCTGTCATGATTCTGATTCATACTTTCATCCTGTCATGATTCTGATTCAGACCTTCATCCTCTCATGATTCTGATTCAGATCTTCATCCTGTCATGATTCTGATTCATACTTTCATCCTGTCATGATTCTGATTCAGACCTTCATCCTCTCATGATTCTGATTCAGACCATCATTCTGTCATGATTCTGATTCAGACCATCATCCTCTCATGATTCTGATTCAGACCATCATTCTGTCATGATTCTGATTCAGATCTTCATCCTCTCATGATTCTGATTCAGACCATCATTCTGTCGTGATTCTGATTCATACTTTCATCCTGTCATGATTCTGATTCAGATCTTCATCCTCTCATGATTCTGATTCAGATCTTCATCCTGTCATGATTCTGATTCATACTTTCATCCTGTCATGATTCTGATTCAGACCTTCATCCTCTCATGATTCTGATTCAGACCATCATCCTGTCATGATTCTGATTCAGATCTTCATCCTCTCATGATTCTGATTCAGACCATCATTCTGTCATGATTCTGATTCAGACCTTCATCCTCTCATGATTCTGATTCAGACCATCATCCTCTCATGATTCTGATTCAGATCTTCATCCTGTCATGATTCTGATTCATACTTTCATCCTGTCATGATTCTGATTCAGACCTTCATCCTCTCATGATTCTGATTCAGACCATCATTCTGTCATGATTCTGATTCAGACCATCATCCTCTCATGATTCTGATTCAGACCATCATTCTGTCATGATTCTGATTCAGATCTTCATCCTCTCATGATTCTGATTCAGACCATCATTCTGTCGTGATTCTGATTCATACTTTCATCCTGTCATGATTCTGATTCAGATCTTCATCCTCTCATGATTCTGATTCAGATCTTCATCCTGTCATGATTCTGATTCATACTTTCATCCTGTCATGATTCTGATTCAGACCTTCATCCTCTCATGATTCTGATTCAGACCATCATTCTGTCATGATTCTGATTCAGACCATCATCCTCTCATGATTCTGATTCAGACCATCATTCTGTCATGATTCTGATTCAGATCTTCATAGTTTTTTAGCTTCAACCAAAACCTCGGTGCACCTCATGCACTGCTCACTTTGCAGTAAGTGAAGTTTTGACAATATTAAAAAGAAAGTCAAAGGTTTAAAGTCATCATCATGTCCACGTTTCACAACATTTTCTTTGAAAAAAAACCCTTTCCTTCTTCTTAGAGAAACTCGAGTTTGGACATGAAGGCAGAACGACTGAGATCTGATTGGCTGATTGAAGCTGCTGCAAACACAACAGTCTGTTTTGTGGATTCTGAAGGCATCAGTCAGATTTCTGCTGTCAGATATGGAGGAATTATTTTGGAAAACCCAGCTCGATGGTTTTGGGTTTTAGTATAAATCTGATCAGAAGTACGGAAAGCTTTAGTTCAAACTTGAATCCTCTAAGAACCCGACGCTCTGCAGGAAAATGTGCTGCAGAGAGAGACGTCAGAACAGAGATGAAATCAAAGCTCTGTTCGATGGTTTCTAATTTTCTTCATGCTGCTCTCAGTTCAGCTGAACCCCCCATCCGGGCCTCAGCCCCCGCTCTTCCATCCACAGTAGCTCCTGCTAATTGCTGGCTTTGGTTCAAAAGAATGGACTGTCGGTGGCTTTTACAGTGAAGGATTTTAAAAGTCCGAGTGACTCAGCTGAGCATCTTTGCAGACTTCCGTTCTTCTCTGCTCCCATCTTTTAGTGTTGCAGGGGATTCTCAGACATTTTTGTCATCTTCAGTTTCAGGTCAGCTGCTGTCACTGAAAAACTGCTGAAGGAACAAGGATTCATGTGAGATGATATTAATCAAAGAGGAAAATAAAAGCTGCCGATGATGAGCTGTTGTCTGTCTCTAATGTCCTGATGGAGCGTCTTTTCGTCTCCTGCTCATGTGGACAAGCGTGTTTGTGTGTTTTCATGTCCAGATAAGCCACATATGTAATGAGTGCGCTTTAGGCCAGTAATGCTCTTTCATCTCAGTTCTTCCAGTGATCCGGTAAACACAGGTGGTACCCGCCGCCACAGCTGAGCTCGCTTCCATCGATCTCAGAGCCGCAATGGGCCAATTTTCAGCAAATGATCGATAATGATGGGCTGTTTGAATTATTGCCCACAGATCCCAGACTGTGTCTGTGTTTTTCCTCCTAAGCAGATTGAGTTTGTTTTCATTCTTCTGTGTGGTGTGTGGGTCTGCACAGCCCCGCTCCCCCAACACACACACAATCTCATTGAAGTCCCTCTCATGCAGTCGAAGGTTCAGGGAAGCCGGTGAGACTGATGATGTTGTTTAATGGTGTTTGGTTTAAGATGCAGTAGTTTCTGTTGTAGCTCACTAATTTTTGGTCTCGTATCGGTTTTGTCGATATTTTGAACCACATGCATCAGCAGGTTTTGGTTTCTATGAGTCATGATACTCTCTAAAGAGCTACTAAAAGAAATGGAAGAGAGGATCTTGCTTTCAAAATCCTAAGCTTTTCTAAAGTCATGACAAAAACAGGTCAGTTAATCCCTTTTTTTCCAGAGGATTCGTCTGTTTTTTAGGAAAGAAACAAAAAAAATCTGTGGTAAAAACAAGGCTGGAAAATCTTGGTTTCTAGCTGGATGATGGTTGGAGGCAGTGGTGTTTCTGGCACAAATGACGCCCTGGGCGAGCCTCACCAGTTGCGCCATTCAGTTTCTCTATCTCTCTCACCCCCTCCACCCCATTATGACCATGAACATACAGTTCAAATATTGAACAAATGCTTATCATATGAAGTACAACTACAAGTTTGTCAATTCTTACAGCTTCTATTATGGTTACAAAAATTACTAAAAGTAAGGGTAACTCTTATGAGGATAACATCACATATGTTTGCATGAAGTTCAAAATTACTCCAATATAAGATTCAATAAAACTGTATACAAATACTGCAACTTAAAGCTTGAAAATTCTTATTGATTGGTAGGCTGTTATTAAATGACTTAAAATGTTAAAATAGCAACTCTTGTAAAGATAACATCACACACATGTTTACTTTAGGTTTAAAAATACAATCAATCAACCTAGAAAATACACCATAAACTTGGTCTCTTAGAAACTAATAAATGTGCTGCAAATATTTTAGAAGTGCATCTAATATGAATAGAAAAATAGAACATTCTTCAAAAAATATTTAGACCAAAGTAGAGAGGATTAAAGCTGTATATTTTTTTACATCAATTTCTGACAACAAACTGAGGAACCAGCACAAAGTTTTTTGTTAGGTTTAAAACCCAAACATTAGTAAATCTGCAAAGAAACACAAGAGAGTCAAGTATAGTTTTCACCTGCAGGGAGAATATTGCAGAAGCTGCTCAGTTACAAGCTCCTACAAACACTCTGATAAGCCTCTGCTCTCGCTGCCTTTTTATTAGTTAGGAACCCCCTAGTTACACAAGGTTTCAACTGATAAGGGAGGGGTAGAATAGGTCATAGGTGAAACCTTATTCTTCCATATAAAGATAAAGGAAGCTCTCACAGCATGTTATAAACAGAGAACAGATACGTCACATAAAAGAGAAACAACACAGGTTTGTGAGTGCAGTTCAAGCAAGGGTCAGCCGTGGGGGGCTGGCACCCTTCCTCCTTAGAAAAACGTCATAAAGTTCAGGGTGTTTGCTGACTGGAACCTCCTGTTTCAGTTTGTTGCAGGCTAGAAGCTGGGAATAGAACATGGCATAACTTATATACAATATTCTCAACATTTTTCTAATCAAACTGAGAATAAGAGACACAGTACTGGAAATATGTCATTACAAATATCTCAATGACAGCAGGTCATCATGTCAGGTTATGCTATTTTAATGAAAGCATGACTGAAGGAATTATTTTAAATTGATCGGATATGAGTGAATATAAAATTGTAATTAATTAGCTACATTTAATGCACAAAATGAGTTTGGATTAACTAAATGTTAAAAGTAACAACAGCCTTAGCCTAACTCTCCTAATATTATTTTACGTGTTTAATAAAGTTGTCTTAGGCTTCAATAATGATATTGTACTTTTCCGGTTTCTCTTGGAATGCTTTCCTCTTTTCAAAATTGGGCGCTGGATAGTTTTGTCCTTTTTCTTTTTGTTGCGAGTTAGCATCCTCTGACACCAACTACTGCTTAGCATGCATCAGCTCAGCCTCGGACTAAACCAGTACTTGTTGTTTTTCATTTGAGAAATTGGAATTGAGTTTTAAAATGACATTCATAGTGAATGTAATCTGTAATTTGGTGTGATGAATTAAAGTGGTTTGATTTGTAAGAAATTTGATCTTGAGATGGGCGTTTGACTGAAAAATGTTCCCAATTGCCCGTGTGTGACCCACCTAGCCAACGATGAATTACACCCTCTCTGCATTTTTGACTTGGTATATTCCACTATGTACCTAAATGAGGTGAGGGCGCCAGTTTGAGTGTCATGCAGCAGAGGACGCTGTTTGACATTTAAATTCACCTTCAGATAACAAGAACAGGCGCTATTCCAATTGAAGAAGGATTTTTTTCCCTCATCTGGAAAATGCCGCCCTGGGCAATCGCCCACGTCTCCCATATCAAAAAGCGCCACTGGTTTGAAGTTTGCATAAACTCAAAGTAAACGGAATCTCAGTTGTGTCAGCTAAAGCAGAGCTCAGAGGAAATGTTTTGTTTATGTTTTCCTACAGGTGTAGTAGGACAAAAGGCTGTTTGTGGATTAATGCAGGGATGTTTTACAAGTTGTGTAACAAAGGCTGTGTGTTGAATGTACAAAAAAGCTCACAAAATCCCTCTCAAAACCAAACCAAACGCAGGTGGATGACATTTTGGGCGAGGAGAGCGACAACGAGAGCGAGGGCCGTGAGAAGGAGAGGTTGGGGAGCGAAGAAACGGAGGCAGAGGAGCAGCGCAGACCACCCACAGCTGGACACATGCTTGGAGGGGGGCCCCTTCCACAGAGCTCGCAGGAAAAGCTCTTCACATCGTCCAACAGCGATTGTCCATCCCATAATGTCTCCAGGTAAGGCGTCTTCTCCCACCCCCCACCCTGAAGGGATTAATATGTATGACATTGAGATGTTTTCTCTGTTGTTAGCATGTTCACCCCCCCACCCCACACACACAGTTATGTAAACTCCTCCAGGTGAGAAGGACTCTCAGGCCTCACTGCATTTTCTGTCTTACTCCTCCATCCACTTTAATCAGAACACGCAGCCAAGCCAGACAGTGTGGTCCGTTGCCATGGAGACTGATTCCAAACAGCAGGCGTTTGACGATTTCAGAACGTAATTATGGACGTCTCCTGTTGCTGAGGGCTGGCCAGCCTGTCTGGACTCCTCATTCTTTGCTACTTTATTTTTTTATCCAAACACATGTGTTGGAAGGGCAAATGAAGGATTACACCAGCGCCAGTCATCTGTAGTTTAAACTGTAATTCTGCCTCCCACGTTACTGATGGCATTTTGGGTCATAGATCTGCTCGCAGCATGTGTAGACTTTAGGATATCTGCTATCCCACTAAGTGGTTTGGCGTTTTTGTTCATGAAAAGTTTACCTTCGATGAAAGTAAAAGCAAAGCAAAGTCAACTAATTATTAGGAATTTAAACAAATCTATTTTAAAGCCTTATATCTTTCTAGTTTGTGTTGGTCAGCTGTGTGTGCCATACAGATTAATTTTCACCCAATGACAGCCTGTATTCTCCTGCTGGTCACTATTGTGACCAGACTGCTCAGTGAACCTATGGATATTTTTTTCTGTGGTCGTGCTGCAGGCGACAGGTTTTAGTGAACGTTTGTACAACATGCAGGGACGAAGTAGGAGAGATGCAGACACTTTGTACCGATTTGACATTTTTTCTAAATTTGCATGCGGTTCTTAAGGAGCCAGTACTCATTCCTTAATAATGAACAGAGTGTGGCATAAGGACATCGTACTTGTACCCTTATAAGTACGTGTAACTTACATTATCCTTACAAATGCTTCACAATACACTTACCACATTCACAACAATGGTACATTTCATTTTCGTGCCGTTTTTTGGGATGGCTGTACAAGCCTCATGCTTGAACTGCGTCCTCTTAAGATGCTGCTGCTCCTCTGTAGAACCTTCTCCAACCCAAAAACCTGCAGCAAACGTACTGGTCAACCGTACGGCCCAATCCGTGTGGAAACATGTGACTAACACTAAAGCTAATTTAAAGTGCAGACAGCCTGTTCAGAGAAAAAAGGGACCAAACTCTCCTGCTTTGGAATTGTCTGTGACATCACTTCCTGCTGACATTAGAAAAGTGGGTCATGTCATGGTCTCCGCATGGCCCCCTTCTCTTGGTTTTAAACGCACCTTAGACACGTAGCACCCTTGGCGGGGGGTGCTAGGGCATCACTGCCAGCAAGCAGGAGATGTCCTCTGAGTGCTGTCCTGGGCCTTGCGCTCTGCGCTTCCGTACCTCACTGCTCTCAGGTGTTGGGGGCCCATGTGGTGGTCCTGCAGGCCCTGGTCTGGGTGCTTGGCCGGGCTGCCTGGCGGGTGGATCTCCTCCACAGCTAATGATTTTAGCCTGTTAGCTACATGGAGGGATATCTGTGTTTATCTCATTTACTATGAATGAAAGACATGGATGATGTTAAGAGATCAAGTTGATTTATTTTCAAAATCTCTACAAAAACATCAGTGATCATAAAATCATAAAATGAGGGTACCTTTTTTGAATAAAATAAAGTTCACGAGGCCCGAGCAGACTGCTTCCCATCCCGCGCCGGCTCTCTGTCTGGCTGCCAGCTCCTCTCCCGGTGGCGGCATAGCGAGCTCCAGCTCTAAAGTGTACCGCCTTAGTCCAACAGCAGCAGACTGGACAGTTCCAGAAATCTTGCTGACCTGAGAGGGATCCAGTGGGGCAAGAAAATGAATGATGCTCAGGAGAATCCAGGGATTGATCCACTCTAAACACCAGGAAATGGGTTTGTCTCTTTTCTTTCTGCAGCCGCCTTCACTCCTTCGTCCATCTGCTTGAACCATTCTCTGACATGTTTAGGATTCATCCCAAAATGTTGTTCAGATTCCTCACCAGAATGTTCTTTGGTATATTCCAAGTTTCAACAAAATGGAATGAGACAAAATGTAGTGATCCATGCTACACTGGCTGAATGCTACAGACACCCAGCACCACCCTCTGCCTCACTAAGTACCTAGCAGGGGGGGTGTTAGAGGAGCCCGGCCACTATTAGGGACCAGCGTCTATTAGAGACCGGCCATTTCTGGCAGATATACGGTAAACGTCATCTTAGAGTGAAGGCTTTGCAGGCTGAGTCTTTGCTGAACTTACAAGCTTTTGCAGATTCACATGCAGATCAGTGAGGGTATTTACTGCTGTGAGGGCAGCTACAACAAAACTCTAGTGGGGGTCACCCAAAGTTTGAACACAAACCAGGCTTTCACAGTTTTTTTTTACTATGTTAGGACCATAGCATTTAATCACCATGGAAGAGATGTTTGTTGTAGATTTATCCAAACACCCACCCCCACCCCCCATATGGGCAAAAGCTCCAGTATTCTGCCCCCACCTCTATTGCATCTTTTCTCTGAAGATCTTACCAGCTCCATAGCCCCTTCTCACAATTGTGTGTTTCTGTTTTGCTCTGTTTTTGTTCTGTTTTTTTTCATTAAGACTCAAACAAACATGTCTGTTCTTCACTCCCGTTGACACTAACTCTGTCTCCTCACCTGCCCAGACACGTCAGTCCACGTGTCACCTGGTCTGCCACCTTTGGCTGCTGCTAATGAGTCAATCCCAAAATACTCTGTCCACTGAGTAGCTCCCCTGTTATGGAGGGGTCCACCCCCAGCCTGCAGGGCTGCACAGCAGCAGTACATGATTACACAGACTGACAGCAGGGGGAGGCGTACATTTGATTCTGAAAGAGATGTGGGCACAAACTGGCAGGTGGGTGTTTGGGTCTATAGAAAGGTGCCAACAACAGCATAATAAGCCTGCACTAACCCCCACCCCCATGCTCAACAGACTCCATCAGTGTGTGCTGGCTGCTGCGCCGCTTCTATGATATGAAGCCTCAACTTTAGTCGTCAATTTAAAAGCACAAAATGCGTTGAAGAGAATGAAAGAGGAACATGGCTGCTCAGTGACTGCCAGTACAACTTTACCTCTGAAGCACAGTGATGGCGTCTTCAGAGATTTCTAGAAAACCAGAGACCTTAATTTGCATGTCTACACTTTTGGTTATTTCATAAGTAATAAACCTTTACTACTGCTGCCCTGCAGAAACTATGAGACACATCTGGTTTGCTTAAGAAGAAACCAGAGTTTGTCTCCCCCAAGATTTTCAGTCTGAATTCACCCAAGCGGACCCTGGTCTGAGACTGGAAACCGCTCTCAGCAACTCATTGAACTGTGGTCGGATGAATGCGGGCTCATTAAAACAACTTTTAACGTGATATACATTGCTTCTCGCTCTGTTTTCTCAACAATCTGTATGTCATAAACACTTATCAGCGTACATTCTTAGCCGTCGTCTTCGTAGCAGTAAAAAGAGTTGTACCTGACATTGATAGACATGGTCAAAATTCATCAGTGAAAGAAAAAGTTTGAGTAAGTGAACTATCCCGACAAGGATTACAAAGCACAGGGCTTCCACTACTCTTTCTCTGGTATTTTTGCCCCGCCTTCGTAATTCCTGGCCAATGGCTGAAGACATCTTTAGGGTTTATTTACAGCCAGCCCGGCATTATGGGTTAGAAACAAGAAAGTCTGCTTGACGGCAGTCTAAATACAGACCAAACACAACTTTCAGGGCTTGATCAAGACCAACTGACTTTTCCAGTCTGAATACATCCCAAATTCTAGAAAACTACACTTTTTTTTTTTTTATTTAATCAAGGTTACTTGGCTGCCAATAATCATGAACAGATATTTCTGAAGAAAAACACAGGAATTACCCAGCATTCCTTTGCCTTTCTTACATGCTGCTCCAGGGTTTGTTTCTCACAGCTTTGACCAAAAAAAGATTCACTAAAGGGTTCATTTAAAAACCATTACCGACCTTTGGTCCTTTGTCCTAAACGATTTACGGGAATTCTTTCACATTTAATCTCATTACTTACAGCTAAAACTGGCAAAACCATAATTAAAAGATCACAATTTTACAACAAATCAAAAGATAATCGGAGTTGTACTTTTATGTGACCTCCCAAAATGCGCTGCTGCAAGCTCCCCAAAACCCCAACCTAACATTACTAGTGCAAACAAAAAAGGCAAGAAATATTGGAGCTATCCATTCATATAATTGTAAGCCAGATGCCAGCTCAGACGAGCAAAACAAAGATGTACCGGTACGTGGTTCTTGGAGCGGAGCTCGTGGTCTGCCCAGAGTATAACATATAAGCTCTTTTTTATTTTGCAATTTTGATTGCTCCTAATTCAAAACAAGTTGATTACAGAAATACTATGAAATACAATTTGAAGCCTAATTTTTTTAGATAGTGCTTCCATCATCACAAAAATGACGCATAAGCATGTTAAAAGCACCAAAAATACTCTTTCATTGGCGTGGGTCTTTCAGCAGAATTTCTGTCTGTTTGGCCCATAAGCTAAAACCACGACTCTGTGGGACCTCCCAGACTCTGTGGGACCTCCCGGACTCTGTGGGACCTGTGGTCCACCAGGAGCTGCCGTTGAGTCAGCCCGCGTCCCTCGCTCTGCTGCGTCCTTTTATTTGGCGTGAACAGGCTGACATCTGTTGCTAAGAAACTGTGGAGATGTGAATGTCTGGGTTTTGTTCTCAGCATCATTCAGGACTTGCTCCTGCCCGTATCTCTTGTTTCTCCCTGGAGTGAACACAAAGCAGCTGTTATTGCTGTTCCTTTCAAGCTTTCTGCCATAATCCATCCAACCACTCACAAAAGGGCACCGCTGCAGCACTAAAGTGATGCATCCGTCTGCCAGCCACACATCTTTTTCCTGAGAATCTCTGTTTTCCTCTCTTCCTCCAAAGAGATCTGCACATGTATATGCCTCAAAGTAAAAGAAATGTGGTTTTGAGGAGAAGAATAAAACAGAACCAATGTAACAATCAATGCAACCAGTGCAAAAAATCTAAATGTGATGATTAGGAAATCGTCTCATGACCACAGCTGACTAATATGCTCACTGACGGTTGGTTTAGAACAGGAGTGACAACTTCCCCCCCTCAAGGGCCAGTGTCCTACATGTTTTCCAACCACCCTGCCATTGAAGCTTCTATTTGGCTAAGTCATCTGATTCAGGTAATCTACAGTAAATTCAGCAGGATTTCTGGAAAACCAGAAGGAGGCCTTTGAGGAGTTTGACACCCCTGGATTAGAAAGACAAAGACCACAGGCTCATGGTCTTCAAAAACCTTCATGCACTGTTTTCTTGTCATGAACCTTAACCTCCAGGTCGGAGGATGACACCCCTTCAGCCCTGTGGGGAAAAATCTTTTTCCAAGCCGCCTGTAAGAAGTCAAAATTTAGGTGAAAATGAACACCTCTAACAAACGCTGCTGAAGGCTTCTACTAAAACAAAAAAAGTGAAGTTCTCCACTGAGTTCTTCCAAGAGTCCATAATTAGCAACATTCCCCAGAAAATCTGCTTCTAGATGACAAGTGCTATAAGCTAAAGCTGGATCTCATGATGAAAACTCTGCTGATTTCTCCACACGTTCCTCATCTGGTTGTTCAAAGAAACTGCAGAATCAATACTAACTAGTTCCAACAGTGAGCTCTTTTGTTAATCCTGTCTCATAGTTTACAGTAGAGATTGAAAGTTTGGACAGCCCCAAAGAAAGTTTACAGATGAGAGATTCTTTTAATATGGACAAAAGTAGCCTTTATTTCCTTCATTTACCCTGTCAAAATAAGAAAACAAAAAATGATGTGTGCAAAAGTTTGGGCACCCTGCTGTGTTATTACCTTGTACCTAGTACCTTGGAAAGTATCACAGCTTGTAAAGGTTTTTGTAGCCAAGAGTCTCTCAGTTCTTCTTTGAGGTTTCTTCATCCGTTCTTCTTTCCAAAAGACTTCCAGTTCTTTCAGGTTTCTGGGATGTCTGTTCCTCACTGCTCTGTTCAGGTCTATCCATGATCTTCAGTGATGTTGAGGTCACATGATTGTGAAGTTCACTGTAAAACCTTCAGTTTCTGCTTCTTTATGTAAGACAGAGTGGATTTGGAGGTGTGTTTAGGATCATTATCATTTAGAGAAGTCATCCTCTCTTCAACTTCAACTTTTTCTCAGATGGTATCAAGTTAGTGTCCAACATTTGCTGAAATCAAAAAGTTCCATCTGAACCTGAACAGAACTTGTTTCCAAAATGCATCAGACTTGTTTCTATGTTAATTTGTGAACTTCAAAGGTTAAATGTTGTGGTGAGGACGTAGAAGAGGTTTTCTTCTGATGACTCTTCCATGAAGATCATTTTTGTACAAGTATCTGTTGACACTAGAACAGTGCAGCACAACTCCAGAGTCTGCAGGTCTTTCTGGAGGGAAGCTGCAGTCAAACGTGGGTTTGGATTTGCTTTTCTCTCAATCCTGTGAGCTGCTCTGTCTGAGATTTGTTCCTGTTGACTGATGTTTCTTAATGATATTCTGAACAGAGAATATCAGCATCTGAAAACACTTTACTATCTTCTTACAGCTTCTCCTGCTTTGTGAGCATCAACTATTTTCACTTTTATTGTTCTGGATAACTGCTGGAAGAACCCATGATGCTGATTGCTGGGGCGAGGTCACATGACTCAGATTATTTACCATCTTTCAGAAGAAATCTTCTGGTTTTTGCAAACCATGATTGTGAACAATCCATGACACTGTCAGGTCTCAGCTTTTCTAAAGGGGACGGTGGATACTATGAAATCTGCAGGGTGCCCAAACTTTTGCATGTGCCATTATTTTGCTTTCTGTTATTTTGAAAGGGTAAATGATGAAAATGAAGTCAC
The DNA here is from genome assembly GCA_014656515.1 of Oryzias celebensis. Taxonomy (NCBI): domain Eukaryota; kingdom Metazoa; phylum Chordata; class Actinopteri; order Beloniformes; family Adrianichthyidae; genus Oryzias; species Oryzias celebensis. Next base: position 21,551,550 of record BNCR01000011.1, on the reverse strand, counting down.
ATTTTTTGACATATTAAAAGGATATCTCATATGTAAACTAATAGGAGATTTCTCATTCTTTCCTTTTCATTTAATTACATTTTTCATTTCAGAATTTCTATTTCGAACAATACATATAGAGTAATGCAAAAAATAAAACAACAAGAAGATATAAAAATGTATATAAATTAGGACAATAATTTAGATCAATATATTGTTTGAAAAAGAAGTAGGAAGAAGTTCAAACTTTTTTTACCTTGTACCTTTAGTTTATACAATATAATCTCCATCAAACACCAGCATTAAATACTTTTAGTGATCATCAAACATCTACAAATAAATACAAACATACCAGATTTGTCATTCTTATACTTTGCCTGTCCCTCATTCTTTTCAATAGGAGCTCAAACCCAGCCCCTGCCCCCTCCTTTACCAATAATAAACAATAACAACACATGAAGTCATACATGTAAATAATAACTTGTATGAGTAAATAACATTGATCCTTCTTCTTCATGACCATATTTACTGATTATTATCCCATGTTTTTGCTTAAAATGGTTTATAGTCTTCAATTTCAACTCTTTTAGACTGTTCCATAACTTAAGTCCATAGATTGTTCTACAAAAGCTCTTTTTAGTTGTGCGTTCCTTAAGTTTTCTGAAATGATTTTCTTTCCTGAGACTATAACCACCAACCTGTCATAAACAGTGATTGTAAATGTCCTGATAATAAATGACATCAGGCTTTGTTTATCAGCTGGAATGTTCTATTAGATCAGAAAGTTTTCGAATCTTTGATTGTAGAAATAACTGATCAGTGTTCTGTTCATAATTGACATGATGTATTATTTTTACTATTTTTACTTACTTTTTGTAAAGAGGTTTTGAATGTACTTCCCCAGATTTCTAAGCAACAGGTTAAGTATGGTAACAGCAGAGAATTCTCCAGTATGTGGCGTGCTCTCTGGGTTCGAATGTGTTTGGCTTTGGCCATAACTGAAATGCTTTTAGAGATCTTTGACTGTTCAGAGCTAATGTGCTGTTTCCAGGAAAACTTGTCCTCTATTGTCACTCCCAGGAGTTTGGAATGATTCACTGTTTCTAATGTCACTCCTGCTATGTTTAGCATCGTTGTTGCCATAAAACCTCATTTTAGTTTTATCCAAATGCAGTGATAACTTCTTTCTGTCAAACCAATCCTTTCGTTTCTCTATTCCTCTGGTTACTTTGGCCAGGAGGTTATGGGCGCTTTTATCAGAAAACAAAACATTTGTATCATCAGCAAATATTCATTTCATTTCATGTGATGTTTTGACAACATCATTAATATAAAGATGAAATAAAACTGACCCGAGTACTGAACCTAGAGGGACACCACACACAATGTCTGAGACTGTTGAGCTGTGATCTACCATCTCCACAAATTGTTGCCTGTCCCTCAAATAGCTTTTCTTGGGTTTTTGAAGCACAATAATAGAACATTTTACTTGGGGTTCCCAAACCTTTGATCATCCACTGTATCTATTTAAAGTGAACACACCCCCTTCCAGGCACTTACTTCAGTTTATGAAGGAAACCTGCAGAGAAACTTCCAAATTTTCTGTAGGAGGACAGAGGAACTCTGTCCATGTGTGCTTGATGATGTTTCATTCTAAAGGATTGTGGGTATTTCAGCTGGGATTCTACCTCTGATATTGTCCCATTTTTCACCGACTCACATGAATGAAAACATGTATTTGTATCAGCTTCACTCCTGTGATTGGTTCCTTCATAAACTAAACTGTTTTCTGCCTCATTGTGGAGTCAGGTTTGTGGAAACTTCATGAGTCCGAAGTCATTGTTGCATCCTGGGAGCTTCATTCAAATGATTTGTGTGTACATCTGTATCCGTATTTCCAGATGAATCCTGACATTTTTGCTTCTACAGCCACATGATTGCATAAGCATCTGAAGAACTCTGTGATTCACCTGTTGTCTGGATGGAAGTGTGCCGTCGAGGCGCAGCTGCAGAGCTGCAGAGCTGCAGAGCTGCAGGCGCCTGGGGTTTCTCTTTTTACAGCAGAAAAATCTTTTTTACATGCATCAGTTTGTGCTAACGTGCTGTGAGCAAAAAGTCTTCATCTTAGTGTTGAGAGGATCTGCAGAACAAACAGACGAGCTTTTCTACGATCAGATCAAAACCTCTATGTCTTTTCTTTCCCTTCTTTGTCCTCCAGCAGTCATGCGGGGATGGAGATCTTGTCAGATCTTTTTTAATTCTCCTTTTATGTAATAATTCAGTAATGAGATTAAATGGGAAAGAATTCCTGTACGTCCTTCAGGACAAAGGAGTATTTTGAATTGAACGCATTTTTGGGAAACAGCTGTGAGCAAATAAGCCCCGGTGCAGCAAGTAAGAAAAGCAAAAAAATAAATAAAAAAATGTAGCCTTCTTCTGATTTCAGTGAACTCACTGCAAGCAGCAGAAACATCTCTAATATAACTGGAGACTCATTGCATTAATCAGGGTTGGTATTTATCGATTTCTTTAAGAGTCTGCTCTGTAACTTGGACTCTTTGGGACTAACTGTGGTGCCTCCTTGCTAGTAGCAGCAGTGCAGTTTCTTTTTCTGTTTCCTTTTGTTTGGTGACAGCGTCAGTGAAACTTGTTTTCTACCGTCTGTTGGAAGGTTTTGCATCTTTTTCTTTATTCAGAGCAGAAACATCCTTGAATTCAGAGGCGTTCTTCTCAGCTGCAGTGATAGTGTGTGGATGCTGGTCTTTGTTTCCTCCTTCATGCATGTGGCATCATCTGCATAATGCAGCGCTGCAGAGAGAAGCAGAAGCAACATTTTCATCATCCTGTTTAATCAGAGGAATGCTTAAGATTAAGATGCTCGTCATCCTTTTGTGCCTGAGTTCACTCAGACTCTGCTTCTTACTTTCATCTTCCTGTAATGCAAATGTGCAATTATATCTATCTTAATCTCTAAAATGTGATCAGGGAAACTGATTGTTTCTGTTTATAGGCATTCAGAGTCCTTTGAAGTATTTCTGGTTATTATTCCCTTTACCCCCCCACCCTGCCGGGATGATTTGACCCCTGACACACACCATATCAGATCAGTAGCACGTTTCTACTCTCTGAAGGTCAAGACCAGGGGTGTCAAACTCATTTGGGTTCAGGGGCCAAATTCAACCCGTCTGATCTGAAGTGGGCCGGACCGGTAAAATAACCTGATGTCAACTCTGCTCTGGTCTCATCAACTCCTCTAATAAATAGACACAGTTGTGTAATATCTGTGATGTTGGTGCTTTCATCAACAAATGTCTGGATTCTGTCCTTCATTTGGCTGCTCCAGGCTCCTCAGAGATCATGGATCTGCAATCATAATCCTTGACGCACTTCTACTGGCAAAGGTCGACTGTTTTTTGGGGCACATGACTTCTGCAGCCCCCAGCGTTCAGTTTTAATCTTCTCTTTTCTTAACTGCCCTACAAATGGTCAAACGTTTCTTTATGGTGCGTCTCATGGTGGCGTTGAATATGATAGCGCTGCGACCTGTTCATTACATACCAAACACGCAGGTTTTGCATTCAGCTCCATGAATAAATACAATTGTCCATTTTTCCTGGAAAGCTCAGCGCTCCACGTCAGCTTTTCTTCTTTTTGACGACATTTTGGTAATTGTGGCGTCACAGCTGATCATTTTATAGCAACTTAACAGCGTGAATGCTTGGGAAACCAAACTGCATTTCCCCAGCTAGCACGCGCTCGCAAAGATATGCAGTTTATTTCTGGATCTCTAGTCCTGATGGTCTTGCTTTTCCTTTGCTCCCCCTAGTGGCAGAATTGTGCTTTTCGGTCATTTCTTTAAAGAACTGTAACTCGCAACACGAATGGGCTAGAAAGTTGCTTTTATTCCCTACATCCTTATATTTTTTTTGTCTTCATGACTGTATTGGAATAAGGCATCTGACGGGCCGGATGTTTGACACTCCTGATGTAGAGGCTCAGTTTGGGTTTTTTTCCATCTGCTGCTGTAGTTTCACAGTCTGTTCTCATCAGTCTGAAGATTCATCTGCTCCGCATGTTACCTATGCTTTCAGTCCAGTCCAGGCTGTTCAAACGCTGCAGCGCTGTCCTCCCGGCTAAATCACATCCGGCTAATCAAATCTTCCAAAGCCGGTTGACATCGTTTGAAGCTAACATTTGCAGATTTGATCAGCTATGACTGAAGCTGGAGGCTGATGAATGTTTACAGCTCATCCAGTCCAAAACTCGTCAACACGCAAACGTCACCTTCACATAAACTGCTGCTCTTTGTTCATCTGTCAGGTTCAGAGCTCAGCCTGCATCCTCGCATTAATGTACTCCGTACAAGTTTTGCAGCTTCAAATGAAGAAAGTGATGAAGACAATGATTCCACCCAGCTTCTTCTATCAGGGAGGGGCAACTCCAGGCCTCGAGGGCCGCAGGGTCTGCATGATTTCCAGTTATCCAAGCCCTCCTCATGACTGATTACCTGCTTCAGGTGTGTCCAGCCAATTAGAGCATGCCAGAGCGTGGTATGTTGGAAAACATGCAGCAATGTGGCCCTCGAGGCCTGGAGTTGCCCATCCCTGAGAGGGCTGGGTCAGTTGTGAAGTTGAAGTTGAGTCTTGTTGAGGTTTACGAGACGAAAGCTGGAGACCATCATTTCCAGAGAACATCCTCCACATGGAACAGTTACTGCTCAGAAAAGTAGGAGTGAGCGTTTTCCTTCCTTTAGATGCAAGACGGACCATTTTAGGAGAATTTCTTTTCCCAACAGCAGTTCGGCTGTGGAATGAGGAAACCCAAAGCCCTGAGGCCGGTTTCCACTTCCCAGCGATTTGTAATCTCTTGCATTGCAATGGTCGCGTGGCCATGGAAGCGGAATCCCCCCCAGTCGCTGCAGAAAGTGACACCTGCTGCTGATGTCACCCACAACTGGAATTTTACACCCGGAGCGCCATCGCAGGGAAATCAGGTCATTTTACTTGAATTTAGTTCAGCAATTAGTTCACAGAGCCAGACAGTGTATGAGAAAGATGTTGTTCTGGTTAAAAATCAACACTGATTGAAAAGTATAAACGCCCCTCAGAAGTTCATCCTAGTTTTAGTGGAGAGTCACAAGTCAAACCAGCCAACATGAGTCTGAACTCAAACACGTGATTCTGGAAACGACTGATGCCATGACCGATCGCTGTGAAGTAACCAGAGGTTGGATGATATGACTGTTATCAGACATAGCTATGGTTCATACTGGGTTCTTCATGCGGCTCTTTCTGTCTATGCCTGAATGTGTTTTGTCTTCCTCCTCTAATGTTTGCAGGAGTCACATTCTTGACTCTTCTGCTGCTCGCCTTCGCCTCTCTTCTAATTTCCTGTTTCTTTAGGCGATGCGTGTTCACACTCCCTGGAGTTCACACTCCAATGATTCCTGCACCTCATCTCTCCGCGGTGCATTTATTTCCGTGTGAAGATAAAAGTGTGAAACTTGTAGGCCTGAACAAGCGTGTTCTTACTGCGCGGTCACAGCAATGCACGAGGATGCTGCCGTTTCCTGATTCAATGTGTTTTTCTTGTTGGGACACACACACAGACGTCTTTCAGAGCCCATAATGCACTGCTGGCTGGATCCCCTGACAGGCCTGAGACACAGAAATACCAAAATCAAAGCATGGCATGCAAAGAAACATAGAGGGCTGTTTCCTGTTGTTTCCTTTGCACTGGAAGGATTCACTGAGGATGCAAACACAACTTTTAAATGAGAACGTTAGTCTTCACTCTGGATTATATCAATGAGGAGAGGCAAAAGTGTTCACATTTACTGTACACTCTTTTCCTGCATCATTTTAATTCAAATAATTTATACCTGAAATTTGTGTGTTGATTTTCAAATCTCAGACATAGCTGCAGTCTGTTTCTTAATGAAGAACCCCTTTCCTGAACCATCTTGTAGTTTCACTTTTGTTTTTTCTTTGTCTTTCTCTTGTATTTCCTGGTTTTATTTTCAAAACATAAAAAATCTGCTGAAGAAGATTTCAAAAATGCGGAGTCAGCAGCTGGCTGCTGAAGGTTTGAGCACGAGCCTTCCTGATGATGCTGGTTGATGCTGGCTGGGAGGCTGACTTGTTTCCATCATTGGCGCTCAGATTCAGACCTGGTGGCAGGTCAAGCGATAAGTTCCTCTGAAGTCAGCCGAATATGTTCTCCTTCTCCTGCACAAAGTCAGTGATTGCTCTGAAAGTCCAGCCAGTGGAAGATGCTGGAGCTGGTTTAATTTGGACAATTTTGCTTTTATTTGATTGACACCGTCTTGCATACGTTTATTGAAGAACTTTGTGAAGCTCTAGTGTTTCTTGTTACTTTTGTGTATCGATCACACAGCAGATTGTGGGCGTGCCATTTATTTGTGCATCCGGATTGGACGCAGATGTTAAAGCGCGGTGTAATCAAGATATCTTGCGCCTCAGAGTGACACAATCTTTTGACTGTCCCGTATGTTTCGTTATTCTAGAAATACCAATTTACATAAATAGTGCAAACACAAATGAGTTATTAGAGTGAAAGAACCCAAGAAGCAGATTGTTTTCTTCAGGTCACGTGTGAAGATGCTGGAGAGGTGCTGGGTGTGGAGGCAGAGGAGTTCTACGTTCATTTGGAATTTACTCTGAAGATTGACCCTCAGGAATGATGTGGTTTCTTCCAACTTCATGTTCTTTGCTGTTGTCATATTTTTTGTCTTTTTTTCTTCTTTTTTCATCTTTTTCAAAAGATTTAACTTCATTAATTAAGTCATTTAAAGTTGGTCAATCTGGTTAACACAATTTTATGTATTTTTAGATACAAACCATCGAGCTGGGCTGAGCGAGTATGACATCACCCACAGAAAATGGCTGACTTCGGCTTCAGCCAAAAAGAGTCCATTTAGTCACCATTTTTTTTCACAATACGGACGCCGCCATGTTGGAGCCAGATGACGTCAGTCAGCAGTGATTGGTTTCAATCTGTCTGAGTCAACATTTCCATGGCAACCACTCGCTTGTTGGACGTTCAAATCCCTACCACAAAACCTTCAATCAAACGTTTTGAATGCTGGTCATGAGACCACCTATTTGATTAATGCATCTGATTGATCAATTTTATAACCTGAATAACCTGAACTACAGAAAAAATATGAAAAAAATGAGGATCATCAAGAAGATGAAGCAAGAATGGTTATTCTGACATATAGAATGAGTGAGTAATAAGTGTCCATTTCTCCATAGAAGTCTATGGGATTCTGGCTTCCTGGTATCAGCAGGTCCTTCATGTTCGGAACGCGATGCAGGATGGGTCACTCAGTCCAGTTCTCATATACAGTTGATGATTCAAACCCTTCATTTAGAACTTTTTTAGGGTTCTGTTTTTCTTTGGGGTGTGTCTATAATATTGGATGTCATTTGTCTTTCTTAAGTCTGTGCTGTTTGAAGACGTAGCATTAAATAAATAATCGCGTCTGCTGTTTGGAGTTCAGAGGGAGGTGGCTGTTCCTCTCAGCTCTGAATTAAAGGACAAAGTGAACTCCAGAATCCTCCTCGTGTTTAACAGATGGAGTGAGATTAGGCTTTATTTTTCTCTTCCCTGCCCTCCTCCAGCAGCCATGCCTCCCAGGTTTTTTCAAATGTTTAGTATGATGAAATGAAATGAAATCTTATCTTCTCCATCAGCTTGTATTACAGCCTGTCGTCATTGGCAGCACAGATCTGTTTGGATCGGCTGAAACGTGGGCTGCCTGGGACATGAGGGTTTGTGCAGAAGCCTCGTGGTATCAGACGAGCTTTCTGGAAGGAGAAACGTGGTTCAGTTCTTTCAGAGTTTCATTTTGTGGGCACGCTGAGCTGCTCTCGTGTGCCCCTCCATGTAGAAAAAAGTTTAGACTTGATTTGGCACAAGTGCAGACCATCTGAACGTCATGGCTTTGCTGTTTAATTAGAGCAATTTCACGCGGGACACCAGTGCAGGGCGTAGTGTCCTCATGAGCCCCCTCCCTGCAGGTTTGTGCTGCTGAAGATGCCAGACGGTCAGGAAAAGGTTCTACTGCTTGTTGTATTCAGATGAGCATCTAAAGGAGGAGCCACAAAAACATCTGCAATTGAGACGCAGGGAGGAGATGGTCAGTAAGTAAAAAGAGCCGCTGAGCGTCTGGGTCTGATGTCCTCAGGAAGTATACTGCGCTTGTCTGAAAGCCTCCTACATGTTAGAATTTACTACCAGCAGCTGTTTCTGCCATTAAAGGTGGGTCCAGGAGCACCTGCCCCCCCTGCAAAAAAAGTTTAAAGGAGAGTGAAAGCTCCCTTACTGCAAAATTATCTCTGTTTAAAGCAAGTTAAAAATACAGGAAAGAAGATGTTTTTCTCATTGTATACGTGAAAAAAATCGATGAATAGAACCTGTCAAATTAGTCTTGTTGGGATTTCTGAAAGAAAGTCGTTCCTGCCCTTTAAAGATCATTTTAAATCTTGAAATTAGCTGTAAATGATCTTATTTGGGTATTTTTCTATGGAAATTGGGCATTTTATGTCTTAAAATAGACATATTTTTTAAACAATTTTTATCTTTTTAAATTCATTTTAAAACAGGTTTACACTCCACTGACACCCCCACTCCACCCCTCAATATATCCTATTCTTATTTCCAGACAATAATCATCTAAAAGTGAGACTGGAATGAAATGTTCCTAAATTGACATTAATAAATTGAAGTCTTACTGTATGTTCACTTTTAAACTTGCATCCTGCTGTTGTTAAATCAGTTTCCTTAAATCAAGCGATTCTGTTTCTTGACTCTTTCTGATTGTGCTTAAAACATATTTAAAGTTAAAAAAAGTTTGTATTAGATGTTTTGAGTAAAGTGAGATGTATTCATGATCAAATAACTCTACAAGATATTTAGGATTGATTGTCTTAAAACAAGTTGTTACATCTTAGTGACAAGTTACCAGCTCGTTTTGACTTAAATCAGGTGAAAGAAGAAGATATTTAGGATATAAACTAGACAAACATACTTGGTGATATTTTGTGACTTTGCAGTGTTGTTAACCAGCATAAGGGATTTAGCGGGTTAGTTGTGACGGCGCTGATTGAGGGCCGGAGCAGGTTATGGTGGAAGCTGCATTGAGCTGATTTTCAGATGAAGATGCTGTTCAAGGCTCCGTATATTCATGCCTGCATTGGAAGTGTTTTCTAATTAGGAAGTGTGTCCCCCAGGGCCCCATCCATGACCGTTTTCAGCCTGACTCTTACTTTGCTGCCTTTCCCTAGTTTGTGTTTATTAAAGCTTCTTCCTTCATCTCGTGGACCAGCTTTGTTGTTGCGGCAGAGCTTTCTGCTCGAAGCTTTCCTTTGTCTGCTCAGCACAGAGCTGCTCGCTGCAGATTCATATAACATCGCGCAGCTTCCTGACACGCGGGTCAGAAGCAAACAAACAGCCTAATGGAAATCAGCTCGTCTGTTTTTGCTGTGCAGCTCATGTTTCATCTAAACGTCTGTGGTTCCCATCCTTTCATGGTGCGATCTGCAGCTGTGTGAGCCAGCTCCCATTATGGGATTTGTCAGGTACAAACAGTTTGGCAGCTTCCCCCTGCAGAGGTGTTTCTGTGAACAAAGCATCCGCAGCACTTTCCAGTTAGTGTTCAAAGAGCTGCTGGAAGGGGAAGCATGGTTCTGTCGGGAGAAGGTCAGCTGTCGGTTGGTGTGTTTGTGTGGCGTTTGGACGGTTCTGTTCAGACCGAGCAGAAACCTCCACCCCCCAGCCTTTGCTGCATCACTTCTTTCTGTTGTCAGTTCCATAAATGAATGATGCTCCATATGTCTGCAGCCTGAGTTTGATAATGAAATGATTGTTTTGATAATGGAATTTTATGCCTAATTATGTGCAGAAATGCATCGCCGGCTGTGGGGCTGATCCTTTATTTGAGCACGCAGCTGACACCACCACTCCCCTCCATGTCTGGTATAAAGCTTAGCGTGAGCCGTTTCCTCCACACACATTATTTCAGGCCAAACTTCAAGGTTTTAAAATTGCTGTAATGTCATTTAATCCCATAACTGCTACAGCTGTTCTGGTAAACCACAAATAATTTGAACAAAGGTTTTAAAAGCAAAAAAGCTGATTGTTTGATGTAGATAAAACCATTCTGGGAAACTGTCAAAGTGTTGCATTAAAACGATGGAACTTTAAAAATAAGTGTGGTTTTCAGGTCAGGAAAAACCTGGACTCACGAAACAGAGACACTTGTGATGCTGATGGGAGAAAACGGCGGATGTGTCCCCACGGTCTTTTTGTTTTAAATTAAAAACGGATTATTTTCAAACATGGACTAAATACGATACACAAGAGTTAAACGGTCTTCCATCTTCTAAACTCATGGAATCGCTTTTGGGGTCCTGAGGTTGCTGGAGCCTATCCCAGCTACTAGACTTGTGTTTTGAAATGCACATTTCTTTACACAAACACACACACAGAAAGTGGACAGTTGTCCTTCTGATGTTTGTTTAGCTGGACTCCTGATGTCCTTACATGGGCATGTTTGACCCGTCTGAATCAGAACAGGAACAGGGCCCTCCTACGTTTTACCGTTGCTGATTGTGGGTGGTAGAAGAAAGCTGCTTCTGCTCGGACTCTCAGAGCCAAGCTCCAAAACTGGGATGACGTTCAGGACACCAACCATCACATAAAACAGCTGTTCATCTCAGTGCCTGCCAGAGCAGGACAGGATTCAGGCCAGCAGAATGTAGACACTGCTGTGTTCTCCTGCAGAGCTCTGCTCCATTATCTTTTTGTTTTCCTGCCGTATCTCCTTGTGAAATCCAAGACATGTTCATGCTTTGGTGACGGCCGGCGTGCGGAACCACTGACAGCTATTACACTGAGCAGCTGTCAATCAATCTGGGAAATGCTTTGGGCTTAAAAAGATGGTTTGGTTTGGTTGGATAGCTATCTGCACCATGCTGAACTTGACAGTAGCTTCATCATCATCATCAGCAGCAGCAGCTCACTGATCAAGCTGCTGAGTGAAGCTCCAGGGAGCCTCGGAAAATCTACAGGGCTTGTTGTCAGAACAACGTTCCTCCTGGGATCTTAGTTCTTCCTGCTGTACGAAAATGTTCACTCATTTCCTCTTAAAGGGGCCAACCAGTGGCTTTAGAAAGTCATTATTGCTTTAAAAAGTAAATATAATGTAATAATGTGTCTTTGTTGTGGAGCTTATGGTGGGGAGAAGTTTATCATGAACTGACAGGAGTTCCACCTCAGTGAGGCGAAAGTTTAGGCTCAATCTTGAAAGTTTCCTTCATTATTTGGTTCAATACCTCCCTCCAGTTCCTCCTTTTACACTGCCTCCACCTCCCAGCCCTCCAACCCCGCCATGGCAAGACAAAGCATTGTGGGAAGCATGTGAAGTTAAAGTCATTGAAGAACCATCCAAATAGAAGCTGTGGAGACGATCACTGTTCTTCCTATGAAGCCTTTTGCACTGTGGGAATGCTGCTAAAACAGCATAATCATAATTAAATGACCACTGAGAACTCTTTTTCAACACATCAAAGATGATTGGAGTGGGGCTTAAACAATCACTTAGAGCTCTTTACGCATTTAACTAATTGGATGGACCCCCTTCACTTAGTTGACCAATCGAATGGACCCCGTTTTTGTTTGATGAACGCCCCTCACATAGACGAGATTCCTTTGGAGTAGAGTTGAAGTAATGCTGACTTTTATTTTAAAAAACTGTTGCAGAGTATTTTGAACTTGTTGGCTTTCCATAGAAGAACCAGGAACGTGAGCATTCCCATTTCCCTGGCAGTTCCAGCACTTCTTTGGCTTTTCCTTTTGTTTTTGTTTCTGATCATAAAGCTCCAGTTTCAGGCGTTTCCATCATTCAGGGTTGTTGGATGATAACATCTGCATGAGGGTGAACGTCTATGTCACATGACATGAGCTGTGAGACACATCATTTTTCTGATGGTGTGTTTTTATTGCAGATGACATTTATACAAAGAGGCAGTTGGATTGTTACTGAGACAGGGTGAAAGGATTTATTTCCCAAAAGAAGCAGCAGAAGGACCAACAGTTACTGCTCACTGCAGAACAATCATCAGATAGTGTCTGATCATGAACATAAAGCGCTGAACTGCAGCTGGATGGAATCCTGTTTGCTCAGAAGTGAAGGAGGGAGGTTTGTGTGTGGTGGGGAAGGGGGCTGAAATAGCACAGGATTCAGATTGGATGTAATGATGCAAAGCAAAGCACAGCAGGGGAATGCAAACCAGCCAGTACACCCCCCCGTCGCCCTGTTATATGCAAACAGGGGGGGGAAGGTGCATCTGCTCACAGAAACTGGTTTGACTTTTCTGCCAAATCAAGCTGATGAATAAAAACTCCTGATCAGATCATTAAGGTACATTCCTGCCCCCCCAACAAACACACACAGGTCTTTTCTGCCTGTGGGGTGGGGGGTGGGGACCAGGCAGAGCCCCCCCCCTCATTATTTCCACAATAATAAGCCGCTCTGCAGAAACTGTCATTGTGAAGCTGCAGAGAAGGCCAGCGTGTTTGCTGTCATGTCAAAAAAGGGAGGAGCCTCTGACAGACATCAGAGATATGAAGCAGAATTAAGGGTTCTACACGCATGTGTGAATAAAAAACTGGTGTAAAAATAATGTCTGAGAATGTAACGTGTTTGTGTGTGTAACTGGTGTATGAGAATATTACACACACGCACCTATTTGTATACCAGAACTTGGTTCTCTGCAGATTCTGATTTTGAGCTTTTTCCTCCATCGATATTCACTCCACTTTTTACACATTGATGTTTTGACTGAAGGTTTTCTTTTTTAACTGGTAATAAAAAAAGTTCTTTATTATTTGTTGTTTTTTTTGTTAGTTTGTGATTTCACGCTTTTCTGTGTTCTGATAAGTTTGGACTTCCAGAACCATGGTGGTGTTCATCTCCTTGTGGGCTTTTTTTAGGGGCCACAAACGGAAGCTGGAAGAAGACGTGACGAAGACGAGGCGGAAGGACGGAAGCTCCTCTGACGAATCCTCTAAGGACTCCAACGAGGAAGAGGAAGGCAGCAGCTCGGAGGCAGACGAGATGGCTGCAGCTCTGGAGGCGGAGCTGCATGACTTTATGTGACGGGGACGGCGAGGAAGACGAGGTCGTCAGGTCTGAAGGTGGAGCTCTAGTTTTGACCCTGAATGTAATAAAGGTTCCAACGTTAATAAAGGTTTCCGTTTACAGGAACTTTTGATCTTCACCTTTGTGAAAAATATGAAACTGTAGAAAACAACTTTTTTTATTACAGTTTTTACACTGACAGAAAATATGTCATGGATTCTATTTGCCAAAGACGACCTTTGACCCTTCAGTTGAAGCAGCAGGTGGAGGGCTTTGTGCTCCTTCTGCTTCCCCTCCTGCTCGTCCTCTTTTGTTTCCTCCTTCTGTTTCCCAAAGAGAAACACTTCAATAGTTTTCATCATTCAGGGAAATCTCCTTTTCTACAAGTGGGTGCCCCCCCCATATGTTCGAGTTTGTTTTGATCTGAGTTCAAGAGTCACGGCTGACGAGACATGATTTTGTTGTGTTTTCTTAACACATCTGGGGGTCAAGAGGTGAGATGGAAATGTGGGTGATCTCCAAAAAATCTGTTTTGTTTTGTGAAATTTCCAGTTGTTTAAAGTTTTGTTTATAAATCCATTTTTTGTGCAAATCCCAGATGAAATATCTGCTGCAAACATGTATGTGTTGATATTTTCCGCCCCTCTGTTCATGCACCCTGACACTACCCGTCATCCTTATGTGATGTGAGGGGTTTCCGCTGTTTCCTTATCCAAACCCTTTCTGGAGAAAAAAATGTTTGTGCTTTTATTATTTTAAATAAAGTTGTGTAAAGTTTTTGTGACTTTTTTTTACTTGAGCCTCAAAGAAAAACCTGCTTTTATTGAATAAAGATGTTTCTAAAAAAAAGCAACAGGAAGTGTTTCTGTCTTCTTTGCTCCTGGAGATCATTTCCAGCAGAAAAGCAGGTTTTTGCTCAAACTGTCGCCATGTTGTTCCTTCTGAGTGAGCATTCCCATCGAGTTGCAGGAATAACAGCTCAGATAATGGAGAGTAAAGAGTAAGATGAGGTTTCTATAAAATATGCAACCTTAGACCATCAGGCGTTGAAAGTCCTGATTATCCCGACAGTATTTTGATCTTCACTTTCATACTCTTTTCTCTAATTGTACTGTAAATGCTTCATGTTAGTCATTCAGCAAATCATTTCTGTTTGTGAGTCCAGAACCTGTGCTTTTATTTTTAGTGATGTTTTTGTTGAACCACAGCTAATTTTGTTGTGGAAACGAGGCTCCAAACATCTGTGAGTGCACATAAAGTTCTATTTCATAATATATGCAGCTTCACACAGATGCATTCCAACTACATTTGTCCTTTAAAGAGAAAGAATATGACAAAGCGCTCTGGTGTTTCACTTTAGAACTTATCCTGGGAGGTATAGCATCTTTTTTCTGCGTGTTTAAAGCTGTCAGAAAGGAAAGCAGATCATCTTTATGATCCATTCAAAGGGTCAATCCCCACAGAAGAAAAGAGAAAACAAAACCAAACACATCAGGTTCAAACAATCAGACAAAACATTTAAGAAACTAAATCTCTCAATGCCCCCAAAAGAAGCCAGGAAGTAAAAACTGTCAAGAGATTTTTTAAAAAGTGAAATATTGAGTTTGGATTGATATAAACGTTGATTTCTACAGAAAATCTGGATATTTAAGGATCTCTCAGATTGCTGTATAAAGAATATGAAATATTTGAGTCATGAGTTGAAACCGATTTAAACTTTGTTTGTATTGATCAGCGGTGAGAATCTGCTGATTAAAACTCCAGCTCATCTTAACGGATGTTTCCACAGAAGCTTTTAGAGACGGCAGAACACGCGAGAAGCGTTTTACTGGTAGAGGTCACAACAGCAAAAGAAGAAGAAAATAGACACAAATTAAAGAGAACATCTCCAAGTGTAGAGCAGGACATTTTTCCATCTGACAGTTTGGCCCTTACAGATGTTTGCTGATGTTTACACTCTTACCTCACAGTTAGAAGGCCAAGGGTCAAATGCTGTGGGTAACAGTGATTGTGTGGCCCTGCCACTGGTGACCTGTCCAGGGTGTACCCTACCTTCGCCCATCAAAAGCAAGGACAGGCTCCCAAAACGATAAAGCAGGAAATGGTTTAAGCTTTTTGATTTGTCATGTACTGTGGATGCAGAAAGTATTCAGACCCCCTTAAATTTTTCATTCTTTGTTATATTGCAGCCATTTGCTAAAATCATTTAAATTCATTTTTTTCCTCATTAATGTTCACAGCCCCCCATATAGACAAAAAACACAGAAGTTTTGACACTTTTGCAGATTTATTAAAAAAGAAAAACTGAAATATCACATGGTCCTAAGTATTCAAACTCTTTGCTGTGACACTCATATATTGAACTCAGGTTCTGTCCATTTCTTCTGACCATCCTTGAGATGGTTCTACACCTTCATTTGAGTCCAGCTGTGTTTGATTCTACTGATTGGACTTGATTAGGAAAGTGACACACCTGTCTATATAAGACCTTCCAGCTCACAGTGATGTCAGAGCAAATGAGAATCATGAGGTCAAAGGAACTGCCTGAAGAGCTCAGAGACAGAATTGTAGCAAAGCACAGATCTGGACAAGGTTACAAAAGCATATCTGCTGCACTTAAGGTTCCTAAGAGCACAGTGGCCTCCATAATCCTTAAATGGAAGATGTTCTGGACGACCAGAACCCTTTCTAGAGCTGACCGACCAAACTGACTTATCAGGGGAGAAGAGCCTTGATGAGAGAAGTAAAGAAGAACCCAAAGATCACTGTGGCTGAACTCCAGAGATGCAGTCAGGAGAAAGTTGTAGAAAGTCAACCATCTCTGCAGCCCTCCACCAGTCGGGGCTTTATGGCAGAGTGACCCGACGGAAGTCTCTCCTCAGCGCAAAACACATGAAAACCTGAATGGAGTTTGTTAAAAAACACCTGAAGGACTCCAAGATGGTGAGAAATAAGATTCTCTGGTCTGATGAGACCAAGATAGAACTTTTTGGTCTTAATTCTAAACGGTATTTGTGGAGAAAAGCAGACACAGCTCATCACCTGTCCAATACAGTCCCAACAGTGAAGCATGGTGGTGGCAGCATCATGCTGTGGGGGTGTTTTTCAGCTGCAGGGACAGGACGACTGGTTGCAATGGAGGGAAACATGAATGCAGTACAAGTACAGGGTTATCCTGGACCAGAACCTTCTCCAGAGTGTTCAGGACCTCAGACTGGACTGAAGGTTCACCTTCCAGCAAGACGATGACCCCAAACACACAGCTAAAATAACCAAGGAGTGTCTTCACAACAACTCTGTGACTGTTCTAGAATGTTCCAGCCAGAGCTCTGACTTAAACCCAATGGAGCATCTCTGGAAAGACCTGAAAATGGCTGTTCACCAACGTTTACCATCCAACCTGACAGAACTGGAGAGGATCTGCAAGGAGGAATGACAGAGGATCCCAAATCCAGGAGTGAAAAACTTGTTGGATCTTTTCCAAAAAGACTCATGTCTGTATTAGATCAAAAGGTGCTGCTACTAAATACTGAGCAAAGGGTCTGAATACTTAGGACCATTAAATAAATGGTCCTAAGTATTAAATAAACCATGTTTATTTATTTTTTTAATAAATCTGCAAAATGTCAAAAAATCTGTTTTTTGTCGAAATGGGGTTCTGTGTGTAAATTAATGAGGAAAAAATGAACTTGATTTTAGCAAATGGCTGCAATATAACAAAGAGTGAAAATTGAAGGGGGTCTGAATACTTTCAGTACCCACTGTTTGTAATTACCTTGAAATATATTAGAATTCTTGTGCAGAGCTCTTAGTCGCAGTTTAGATTAAGGAAGGAAAGAGGAATCTCTGTACAAGTTTAAAAACAGGATCAAGCCATATATACACAAAAAGAAAAAAGGGTGTAAGTACACAGGTGAGTCGGACTGTGTTAAAAAAAAAAAATAAGAGAGACAGAAGATCGCACGTTTACCGATTACAAAAGACATATTTCACATTTATTTGCAATGAGAGAGTTTTGGTTCCATTTTCAGTTATTGCTTTTTTTCTGCCATCATGTGGTAGGGAAGAAACTGTTGAAAAAGCCAATTTTATGTGTGATGATGCTGTCCACTCTGCTGTGTTTTAGGTTACAGGGAACGAGCCGCTGATGATTCCCTTCCTCTTCCTCTGCAGCACTGCTCACACATGGAGTCCATGGAAAGACGTTTTGTCCCAGTTATCCTCTTTATAACTCTTTGCAGAGCCTTCCTCTCTGCTTGTGTAGCATTTTCATACGTCACTGTGGTCCCTGCTGTGAGGACGCTCTCGATTAGCCCTCTGTAGACCCGGGTGAGGGGTGTTTTTGCACTCCAGCCTTCCTGAGCAGCCTTTGCTGTGCTTTTTTCACTCAGCTTTGGTCCAGCTCAGGTCAGCAGAGACTTGCTGTTCCAGGGATTTGTGGGTGTCTGCCCTCTCCACTTCAGTTCCTCTGATGAGCAGAGGCTGCAGGGGGGTGGGGTTTATCCTCAAGTCCAGAAAGAAAGAAAAACAGAAGGATGGACAATGTATCTGTGACATAAAAAAACACTTGGTTACATTATTTAAAGTGGTCAAAATAAAATGTTAGCTAAATAAATGTAAAACAAACAACACATTAAAAAGCTGATAGGGTTATGATGAAATTCTACAGAACTGATTTAATGTGTGTAAATGATCCATAAAAGTGCAGAGGACCCTATGGGGTTTGACTGATTTAAATATAAAAAATATCATTGACAGCTCAGGACAAAACCTGAACCTCTTTTTCTTTTCTTTTCCTTTCTCTTCTTTTTGTTTCTTTCCCAGTTTTCAGATGATTCTGAGTGTTCAGACATGTTTTTCCCCTCAGAGCAGGGACGGATACCTCAGGAGGAGGGGCTTATTTGATAACCTATGTAGTGATGATAATTGGACATCACTTTGTTCTATATTTTGTTTAAAGTGTTTGTTCAGAAGTCACGAGTAGGTATAAAGTATCTGTTTTGTCATTGGTAGATGTTCCAGTGTTTTTCTGTTTCTTTCTTGATTCCTTTGAACCCAACCAGTCAAAAGATGAACCACTCCCCCCTCCGCCAACAGTCTGGTTATGGTGGTTCCTCCATTCAGAGTGAGTCAAAATAACCAGTTACTTACTTCTAAATGCTGTTTTTATACAACAAAGAAAACCTGGCCTTAATGCAGTGATCTGGGATGAATGATTGTAATTAATAAAACTGTTTTATGTATTTATTTTGGTGTAGGAAGGAGGGTTGTTATATTTGGAAACAGCAAACCTGGAGTTTGTCCTTCAGACTCTAAATTCTTTGACATCTCAGCATTCAAATGAGCAAAGGTCTGCTTTGACCTGAAGGACAGTTTGTTTTCTGCAGCTCCATCCCAAAAGGATGAAAAATTCTCAGCTTGTCTCATGAATATTAACGGCTCCTCGGGCTGCAGAAGTTGCTGCTGCAGGCCCCAAGCTCAGGGCCAAACATTCAATGTTCTCTACAAAACCAGCACATTTCTCTGAGTCACTTTATTTATGTCAATAAAATGGAAACGTTCATCTTACCAAACATAAGTTGAAAAGAAAATTAGAATCAGGATTACTGAGATATTCTGCTCCAGCTTCCTCCCACAGTTCAAAAACGTGCTTCATAGGTTCATTGGTGACTCTAAACTGTCTCTTAGCTGTGCAAGTGCGAGTATGTGGTTGTGAGGCTTAGAGATGGATGGACAGGCAATTCATAGGCGAACTCCATCTTCACAGAAACCGTGGCTGGGATAGGCTCCAGCAACCCAGTGACCCTCAAGGGGCAAACACAAATAGGTGAAGTTTATTTATTAATTTTTTTTTACAAAGAAATACTTCCATTTACTGAGAGGAAGACACACATTTGTAAAACTGTTTGCAGATATATGCACAATGATGATTTTAGAACATTTTCTTTAAAACAAAAACACAGCTAACAACAAAAACAAAAAATGTAAAATACAATATTGTATTGTTTTATACAATATAATACATAAAAATACATAAAAACCAAACTGCAACAACAAAAGGCTTACTAATTTTAAAAAATCATGAAAATATTTATGACAGTAATGAAATAAATACACTTAAAACAAAAAACTTGAATTAAAAACAAAAAAGACTTTCTGAGTAATTAAAACTAATGAATAATGAAATAGCTCCAACCCTTCAAAAATCAAAGAAAAACTTGAAAAATAAAATATGAATTTCGTTTTTATGTAATCTGTAATTTGAAGAATTTGTTCAATTATTTGACTGACGGATCATTCCTGGAGCAGCAAACCAAGCCCATATGATTATCCCTCCACCCCCATGCTGAGCTAAGACAGGCTTGAGATTTTGATCACAGTGAGATTTGTTACAGAAAACATCTTGACTTAGTTCCTGGGGGTGAAAGAGCTTTGTTTGCTGTGTTCTTTCAGGAGGTGGATGTTTTCCTCAGTCAGTGACTCATAAGAAATGTTTCTTTACTAAATTGTTGTTAAATGAAAACGATTGTTGCAGATGGACTTCCTATCCTTTAACCAATTCCTGCAGAATTCCCACTGCCAGCAGTGTTTCCCACATGTCAACAATCATTTTTATCCCAAGATGATGGACATGTCTTTTCTGATGAACCTTCCTGTGACTGATGTGCAGCAACAGTTGCATTTGACCAATAAAGAAGGGGTGTTTAATGTCTGGGGTTGAAATGTACAGATCTTCCAGAACCAACAAACACTTTGGGTTTTTCTTGTTTCAGCTGTGGAGTGCAGCTGAACTCACTTGCTGTAGTCTCAAGAATCTGTGTGCACGTGGTCAAAGTGCCATCGTGTGAGGACCATTTAGACCGTTGCCATGGATACTTGGTATTTTGACTGCACACAGAGCAAGAAGAACTTGGTTAACACATGGAAGTCAGAGTGGGAAAAAGCAGGTAAGATGTTGCTATTGTCTTCACCTTGTCTGGCAGAAAAAACGGCAAAAGAGGCGGGACAACATCCCTATAAGACCAAAGTTTGGTCCATTTCATAAAAATTCTATGGGTACTTGGAAATAATGCCTGCATATATAAAGCTGTGCTGCCTTTGCAGACGAAATGTTGCATCTGTAAAAACATTTGCAAGTGGAGAATCATTTTGTGATTTGCAGTTGTAGTTTGTCTTTTCTACAAAGGATTTGTGTGCAAAAATGACACGAGCTTATAAAAAGTAACAAAAACCTTTGCAAGCTGGTTTCCGTCCACAGAAATATTTTGTAACCTGAGTTTATGTCTGCAGATCTGTGTGGACTCATGGAGAAAGCACCTGCACATGTGCATGTGCAGTTTTAGGAGCTGAAAAATGCAGGAAACACGTTTGCATGTGTACAGCCTGTTTTTGGATCCTACTTATGCAAACAAACACTTTTGTTTTGCAAAATCACAAAGGGGTTTTGCTTTTGCAAACAGATGCACAAACTTTTTTTTTTTTTTACAAATACAAAACATGTTATAGGCTTCATTTGGCAACAGCAGAAAGCAATGAAAGAATACAACTCCAAAACTCCAGAAATTCCTACTCCTGGTCATTAGATCTAATCAGAGAGAAGGAAAACAGTTTTTGAACCGGACTGGAAGATTGTTTTTGTCAGTTGTAAAGATTCTGCTTTTGCAGAAAACCACCAGTAGTGAGCAGACCCAGCTTCAATGACTTTTTCGCTGTAAACGTGATTCAATGCGGAAGTCTCCTGACTTGACTGCAGCACTACCAGCTGACTGACAGAGGTTTCTGTCT
This sequence comes from Oryzias celebensis, assembly GCA_014656515.1. Classification (NCBI taxonomy): domain Eukaryota; kingdom Metazoa; phylum Chordata; class Actinopteri; order Beloniformes; family Adrianichthyidae; genus Oryzias; species Oryzias celebensis. The sequence continues at coordinate 21,530,618 of BNCR01000011.1, read as the reverse complement.
TGCAGAGCGTTTCCCATCAGACCAGTTGAAATGTGTTATTAGTAAATGTTCTCATCAGAACTCACAGAGCTTTCATCTGATCTTATACCAATTTCTCATGCAGTTGATTTTTGTTTCCACACATGAAACCACTGAGTGCTGCAGCCTGCACAGTCACTATATAGTCTTACACATGGTCTACTCATCCAATCAGCCAATTCTAAAATAATTCCTGTAATGTTCTTTTTGTTCACTATATTTGGTTCACTTTACATTAACGTCTTGAAAAAGATGAACCCTTTTGACTGCAGAAGACGTTCATGTTTACAGATTCTCAGTGCAGCTCTGACCTAGAAACCAGGGGGGGGCGCAGACTGAAAGGAACTGTCTCTGGCATCGACTTCAGCTGCATGTGCTGTTGATGACACTGAGCACAAAAGAAACAACAAACTGCACTGGTTTAACACACAACACACTCGTAGTGTCAGCTGGTGAACTTTGATCAGAGGCACCGCCCCCTTTTTATTTTGGTTTATTTCTTCACGTTAGTTTGCTGGGCGGCTGTGGTGCAGGTATAAGGGCGGTCAACCTCTGATCGGGAGATTGCCGTTTTGATTCCACTTGCCTGCCCATTTGTTGAAGTCTCCTTGGGTAAGACACTGAAGCCCACATTGCCTCTGCTGGTTGTAGGTTGGCGCCAGTGTTCATCGACTGAGCCACCATCAGTGTGTGAATGCGTCAATGGGACAGTAAAGCGCCTTGGGCATTCAAGGAAGGTACACAAGTATACGCCATTGCCAGAGCAATATTCAATTGAGCATTTCTGTCAACAAAGAAAAACCGAAGAAGAAGCCCAAAGAGTTGTGTTAGGGTTAGATTAGGGTTATAATAAAAGCTTAGGTCCGGGAACAAGGCCTTGTGGCACACCTGAGGAATCATGGGTATTAACTGGAGCACGCAGATTCATGTTCCATGACTGTCATGAGTCTGTGCTTTCATTCAAACAGCAGCATGTCATAATTACCTGCACCAATCCAATACCCTCTCAGAAAATGTTCCAGGCTACTATCTACTCTAAAGAAATGAATCGTTGCTGTTGTGGTTGGTTTCTAAATCGGAACTAAATTGAGACACTTGTCAATAATTAATCATGTTTTTGAGTAAATCTTTTTTTCAAATATCTTTAGAAATGGAAAGTGTTGGAACAGGTCTATAACTATTTATAAAGGAGGTATTTTTCCATCTTTACATACATTTTTCTGCAGTATTTATTCTTTCAGGGAGAAACATCTGCTAATAAACACATTACTACCATGAGTAATCAGTTTTATTATCTTTTTATCCTATCATTTCAATCTCCAAAGTTGAGTTCTATTTTTGAACTTCTGTACAATAAACAGAACTCCGTGTTCATCCACTTAGAAAAACAGAAGAGTTCATGGAGAGTTTTACCCCCAAGGTCTTTTATATCTTTAAAGTTTACTTACTCATTTTTCTTTTTAACATTTTTGTCAATATTTGGCTCGCTGCTCACAATGAAGAGATGAATTTCCTCTGCGGTTTGAACTTCATCATTTATTATGCTGTCCTTGTGCAGAAAAGTCTTATTTAAATGTTTTCAGTGGCTCAAACATTTACCTCTGACTGTCATTAGTTCTCTTTCACAGCAGTCCTTTTTTAACTGGTCTAAAACGACTGATCAATCTATTTTCATGTCAGGACTTTTTTCATCTGTTCTTTACACAATATGTTGTTTTTTGCGTTTACATGTCTGCTGTGAGCATGCTTCACTTTTATCTTCATTTTAAAATATCAGAAGACTTGATAGAGAAACAATCATTTTCAAATTGTTTCCCAGACAATTGTTAGCACACGCTGTGAACACTTCATAGTATTAATTACACTCTGAGCTTTCCAGACCCTCAGGGTTCAGCAATACATTTAAAATGAACGAGGAAAGATTGAACAAGCTCATTTTAGAGTGGTAGGGGGGCTGTAATGTGTGTTCAGCTAAGTCATTTCCAAATCTCCTAATCATTTATCCAAAATATTTTGTCCAAATAGCACAGAAACATGGTCAACATAATGACATCAGCCAAACTGAGCCATCAGGTAAAATGGGTTGTGTAAGGTTAGAAGACCTCAGTTGTTTGAAAGGTAACAGCCAATGAATGCAAATAAATCCAAACTGTTGCCACAAAGGTACTTGATTTATAATGATTTGATTGGTTGCCATGGTGGGCAGGCCAAAGCCTCATCGTAAGACCACACATGTAAAATTCAGGGTGAGTGCCCTGACATGCCGACTGTACCTGTCATTGTAAGGTTGACAAGTCAATAGAAAACTAATGCCTGACTATAAATAATGATGTCGTCACAGACGGACAGACAGCTGGTTCCACGTGCAGCAGGTTTATCGGTGCAGACAAACAGTCTGGTGCAAAGCTCAGCTAAAAGTCCACAAAGTTAATCAGAGTCAGAGTCCAGGCAAAACGTCGGGGCAGGCAGCAAAGAGGCAGAGTCAGGTATGATGCAGGGTCAGCTAAACAGCAGATCAGATCAGGATGAACCGCTCAGTATGCAGGCTGGACGGCACAAGCAGTACTTCACACTGAGCATGGCCCTGAGCAGTGCTTCAGTGTCAGATGATAATAAGATTCTTATTAAGTGATAATAAGACTCATCTAGAATGCTATTCAATGTCTTACTGGAACCGTGGACACATGAATAATGCTTGTTAATCTGTGAACAAGGTTTGTTCATGAATCTTATTAAGATTATTAACAATTCGTTAGACATCTATAATGTCAATAAATGTATCAAAAGCATCCTATAGACATGTTAAAAATGCTTGTAAATGTGTTAACTAAGCTATCTCATAAACCTTATTAGGCTTCTGGTACTAATAAATGTTTTACTAACATCCTATAAGAGCAATAATAATTCTTGTTCATATGTTAACAAAGCTTGTTAAGGAATCTTAATATAAAGTGTTACCAAATAATCTTTGATGAAAAAGCTTTTTTCTAAGTGTCCCTCTTTATCCTAATGTGTTCAGCCCCACATATCAGCTAAAATGAGTCATGTTATGAGTTGAGCTTTATCAAATGTTTGGAAAGCTCTGCTTATTGCAATTTTTTCCAACTGCTTTGGTGTATTTAGTTAGTGCAACCTCCACAACACTTAGTCTTTTAGGCACAAAGAAATACTAATGTGTTTTTAACAATACACACATTAAGGTAACCACCTGACTTAAAGCTGACTCTTGTTCACAGCCACTCTGCCCCCCATAAACCCCGGGGGAAGAGTTCCAGCCAGCAGGAGCTTGCTTATTAGCTCCAACCTGAGGCCTGGCTCCAGAGTGAGCCGCGGTGACGCTGACCTGGATGAAAAAACCAAAGTGAATGTCGCTGTTGCTGACATTGTGAACCGCTCTTAGTCTGGCCCGTCACTCAGGAGCTGCTGTGTGTCATTGAAGACCCCACCGGGGCCGGTAATGGCACACAGCTAAACTCCTAGGATCACTCGGGCACGCAAACCCCTCCACCACGTTAAGGTGGCGGTTCAACGGGGGGTGGGGGGTGTTTTTTTTTTTTTTTTTTTTTTACTTTTTGTTATTTCATGTTTTTTTTTAATTTAATTTAATCTCTTTTTTTTATGTTTTTTCTTGTTCTTTCTTACATTTCCTGCTTGCCTGGCTCCAGTTTTTGTGGAGTTGGGACCGTTCCTTTCAGTCCTTGTGTGTCACTGTTGTTGTTTTTTTCTTCTTCTTAAGAACAGAACCTTTAGCTCTCTGTTGCTGCTGTTCCAAAGCAGAAACTTCCGCTTCCTGCTCTTTCTGCTGGTCTTGCAAGACATTTTTCTCTTGAACTTTTCTTTGGTCTTTTCTTGTTCATGACGTTGTTCTTGCAAGTCCTGGAGCTCTTTCTGGAAAGCTGCAGCGACGTGTTCCAGAGTCTGAACCTGACAGTTGAGGGTTTTGATTCTTTTCAGAAGAATGTCTTTCTCCTTCGTCATGGTCAGATTCTCCTCTTTCACAGCTTCAAGTTCCTCCTGCAGATGTTCGGATTGTTTGAACTCTTTCTGCAGTTTCTCGTTTTCCACAGACAGATCCCTCTTAATTTGCTCCAATTTCTCTGTGTCTGATTTACGCTGCATGTACTGAGCTTCCACTCTTTCTTTTTGTTGGAGAAGCTCAGTCAGCTGTTTGTTTTCCTGTTCGAGGGCCTCTGTTTGTTCTTTCAGGGAATCAAGTCTATCCAGCTGGAAGTTGCGCTTTCTAACCAGCTCTTGGACGTCCTCTTCATGCTGTCTCAAACCTTCAGCTTCATCTTCCTGCTTCCTCACATGATCTTCCAGACGGGACATTTCTTGCATTGTCTCTGTGTATTCGTCCAGAAGATCTTTGTATTCCTGAGGACACGCCTGCAGGTCATCAAGCTCTTCCTGGAGACGTGCAGCGTGTTTCTGAAGAGATGAGATCATACAATGCTGGTCTTTGACTTTGACTTATCTTTTATAGTGTGGTGCAAAAACTGTTTTGAAAATTTTTTTTCTCTGCATCCTTTTTGATTTAGTACTTTTTACACTTTCAGAATGCAGCCATACTATTGGAGCAAAAGATGAGTTTTATCCAGTGAAGTCTTGAAGGCAAAGAAACAGGTTATTGTATTCTTATTTGAAACAGAAATGTGTAGTGTCCATCTGCCTTTAAAATGGGTGTATTTAATATCATTTATTGTATCACCGTTCTAAAGTCTCATATTGTGATGGCCTTTGGTTAAAAATAAATGTTTTTTAATCTATATCTATCATGGGAGACTAATGGAGTTACCTGAATGGGCGCCATGTTCCCTGTGTTATGTAGAATTTTCCTTTGTTTAAATAAAGAAATTATACAAGTGTTACTATAAGTCCTAAGAGAATTAGTATTTAAGCTTGGTAACATGAAGTATAAACTAGAGCTCAATGAAACTCTGTAGCTGTGGTTACAAGAACAATGTCTTTAATCAGATCAAAGATCAGATTAGAATTGAGCTGTGAGTAACAAACGTTTACGTCCGCCACACGTTCAATCAGAATAAATCATTTCAACACACGCAGAACTACCAATAATACAGGAAACGGCCATATGAGTGTTGTAAGGGTTCGGTTGTAAACAAATAAAGCTGCGGCTCAGAGCGAGCACGTATTCTAAGTGTGCTTTTATTATTGTTATGATTATTAAGCGACTGTTTGCTCATAATTTTCTAAATCAGTGCAGCCGCTGCTTTTTTCTTGGCTACACGGACTTGGAGGAAGGATTCAAGTTCTGTTAATACGAAGCAACAACAACATTTGGCCTCAGATGCTCTGAATCTGTGCAGGAAATGCAACAATGTGTGCATTGACCACACGTACAATAACATCAGCCTTTATGTTG